>OY725331.1:27643170-27982797 GCA_963242795.1 Inga leiocalycina | reverse complement strand
CTTATCCAAATACATATTTCCATAATACTCTAAGTTGATTATCATTTGAACTCTGGGTGTCTATTAGAGGCCTAAACACATACTAAAAGGGTTGGAAGAAGCTACCCTGAAGACCCCTTTTTTAGAAGCAAAACACTGATTTTTGGCTGACTCACTCGAGTGATGAAAGACTTACACTCGAGTGAGAATGGCTCTCACTCGTGAGTGTTTGACAGTGAGCAACATCAACGGCTAGAAAGTTCTCACAACACTCGAGCATGAGGGATCGTACTCGAGTGATAGCTCCAAATTCACTTGAGTCTCCGAAAGTGCAATACAGAAAGTGCTTACCTGAGAGCACAGACAACTTTAGAGTAAAAGGCTCACTCGAGTACAACCCTTAGCACTCGAGTGAGAACACTGCACTTACGAGTGTCAAAGCACACTCTTGAAAATTGGCCAGCAAGTGACAACCCGAGATGTAGCCCTAAACATAAACTCACTCCATCACTCGAGAGAACCCATGCTTACTCGAGTGATCGCCAATATCACTCGCAGGTTGAGAAGTGCACTCAAGCTTTCTTTATGAAAACCCAGGCAAAACACAAAGGAGAAAGGGAAATTACACGACAGCACTCGAGTTAGACCCCCTCACTCGAGTGATGCTATCAGATTTCTAGATCGCAACAACTGACAGAAATTCCCAGATTTACTAAAACTAATCCCAATGGTTCCCAAACTTAACACAAAGCTCAATCCCACTTAAAATTGCATAAGAAACCCATGGGTAACCTCCAAAACACTCAAAACCCATTCTAACAACAATTCATACTTTTGGGTCTCTATAACACACACAATACCCAAATTCATTCAACTCACTTCCAAAATTCCAAACCACATCCAACATTCAAATAACTCCATAATAAACCAATTCCAACATCATTCATCATATAATCCAAACATTCAAAATTGGAATAAAACCAGGGAAAATTCTAGAATTTATCAACCTTAACCAAAAATCACAATAAATATACCAAAAAGCATCTAATCCTTACTTCTTCAACTTGCCAAAGCCAAAGCCTTGATTCTCAAACTTCCAAATTGCTCTAACACCCAAACTACCACCTTTCAAAATTTTGAAACCACCAAGATGAAGTTCTTTACACTATGAACAAATTTAATGAAGAGTGTTTGAGTATATGAGAATCATCACTCATAAAAAATTCAAGCTTTCTCTTTCTCTTTCCACCTTGTGTTCGCTAGAAATGGAGGATAAAGAGAGGTGGTGAGATATGATGAAAATGATGATGATGAGTGTAATCTTTCCCTTACCCATACTCCCCACCGAATAGGAGAGAGATGAGAGAGAAAAGGTGGTGTTTGACTTTTAGTATAATCCTATGGCCTATGCAATGCCACTTGGCAACATCTTGTTCACTTCCTCCATGAGCTCACATAGGTGCATAACATAGGATTCCGACCCATAGACAATAGATCTCAACCCTTTATCTTTAATCACCAATGAGTTTTCTCTTTGGTAACTGACCAATTGGTCGGTAAATTTCCAATTTTACCATTTTGCCCTTGGTTTCACTATGATTAATAAATCATCACTATGAACATTTATATCAAATTCACATCACATTTCTTCAAAAGTGTTCGATTACATTAATTACAATCAATCTCAAAGCCACTAGCCCTTAATCTCAAATTGGGTCATTACAAAATGAGTGTCGATCCACAAGGTCTATGACAAAAGTAGTTTACTAATATAACCATGTTCTTAATTAGGTTGAATGTAATCATTTGAATTTGGTCAATTTATATCAAGACTTTTGATAAAAATAACAAAGCAAAACAGTGGAAATTAGGAAATTGGGTCTAACTTCAAGAGGTATTAACTTAGGATTACTTCTTCCCTATTGTATTTCATAAAACTATGTAAATATTCACTTATGCTAGTTAAATGAGTCTATATGCTAGTCGAAGATCCTGAAATCATCAACCAAACTCTCTCAAGTCAAGATTGATTTTTAATCTTCATTAAAAATATTCAATCTCTTGTTTACAATTAATGAAAATCATCTTTCCGAAGTAAGCCTTCACTTGACTATGCTAAGTTGTTAGATATATCTCTATTTTAACAACAAACCATCCATTTAATCCCTAAACTTCAAGTCTAGCATGATTTTTTTTAAGTTCTACAATCAAAATAGCTCTCTCAAGCATCTTCCAATTGAACAACTTTAATCATGTGGTGATAAAGCACAAGAGAGCATTAAGCTCAAAGAAAAAACAACATATAATACTCATTAACCAACAAAAGCAAGATAATCCCATAGTTTCAATCCATACAATGGGTAAAAGTAATCCTAATTAGGAGTTTTAGCTAATCATGTTCAAATATAAAGAAATGCTACACATAGTTGCTGAATATATAAGAAGCAAAGTGGAAAAAGAGGAGAAAAGAAGAAAAACCAGGGTGAAAATCCCAAAATCTCCTTTGAGAAGAGCACCCAAGCCTCCAAAATCCTCCAAATCACTCTCCCAAGCTCTCCCCTTGCATGCTCCAACTTCCCACAGTGTAGAATGTATGTTTTGGGCGCTCTTCCCTAAGTTAAATAGTATTTTCTCGCTTCTGATATCAAAATGCACAGTTGCACTTTTTTAGGACTTGCTACGGCAAGTTTGTCAACTTGCTGTAGCTAGTTACATAGAGAGAAATTTCCTTCAGATTCTTGACTTGCTATAGTAAGTCTGTCAACTTGCTGTGGCCAGTTACACAGAGAGCATACAAAGAGAACTTGCCACGACAAGTTTGCCAACTTGCTGAGGCCAGTTACATAGAGAGCGAAAAGGGATGGCTTGCCACGGCAAGTTTGTCAACTTGCTGAGGCAAGTTCCAGAGGTTCTTCTATCTTTGCATTGCTTTGCTTCCTTTGTTCTTTCCATGTTTCTTGGTTCTTATAGAGTTTGAAAAATTGCCATCATCCTCCTACAAAAGAGAGAGGATTTATAAATTCACAATTGAACCACAAATATAATAAGAATTCCTTTGATTTTTGTTTGATACTTTGATATGCACATTTTCTTCTATACACTTCTTTTAATGTACATTTTGAACCCAAAAGTAAGGAAAAAGAGAAGAAAATGAGTTGGATTGTTATGAATTTCTAAGAGTCAACAATTTTCCAACTCCCAAATTTGTTTAAGCTCTAAAACCCCTTCTTTTAAGAATCTAAAACCATCAAGATGAAGCTCTCATTACCATGAACAATATTAAAGAAGAGTACTTGAGCATTAGAGGGCATCTAGCAAGTCAAAATCTCACCTTTGAACTTTCTCTTCCCTTCTTTGCTAAACGAAAATGAAGAAATGGAGAGAGAAGATGAGATGATGATGAAGATACAGATTTTTTGCTTCCCTCACTCATTGACCTGACTTGGAGGGAGAGAGAAGAGAGAAAAAGAGTTTGACAAATTGACTTTGATCATATGGTTCATAAAGTGCCACTTGTCTTGATCTTATGCCTTCTTCTATGAACTCAAATGAACACTACCACATGCAATTTCACTCCTTTTTCTTGAGTACTACACATTTCATAATAGCTCCATCCAAATTAGTAAACTCCCTCTTCGGTGGCTGACTAATTGATTGACAAATTTCCCATTTTGCCCCTGATTATCCCGACATTTACTAAATCATCATCAAGCACATTTTATATCACAATTCACATCATATACTTCAAAAGTGTTTATTAACAATAATTACATCACTTTTAAAATCATTAGCCCTTAATCCCATTTTTAGGTCATTACATGGTAAAACTGTACTACGACCACAAGAGTCTCAAGTATTTGTACGATCAGAAAGAGTTGAATATGAGACAACGTCGTTGGATAGAGTTGCTTAAGGACTATAACATGGAAATCAAATATCATCCTGGTAAGGCAAATGTAGTCGTTGATGCTCTTAGTCGAAAGACAGTGCTTGTGGCAGCAATGATAATACAGGAGGGAAAGTTGATAGAAGACTTTCTAGACTTGAATTAGTCAAACCAGATCGTCTGTGCCAACTACAGTATTTCCCAAGGGGAAAGTGATTTGAGAGCTTAGATTGAAGAAGCTCAAAGGTAAGATAATTGGATACAGTGTAACCTAGTTAGAATTGAACGGGAGAAGCTCAGGGCTATGATTTGTCGCCTAGTGGACTAGTTCGTTATCAAAAGAGAATTTATGTTCTACTCAAGGCAGAGTTGAGACGTAAGATCCTAGATGAGGTGCATAAAAGCCGGTATACTCTTTACCCTGGTATAACCAAAATGTATCATAATTTGAAATCTGTGTATTGGTGGCCGAGATTGAAGAGTGATGCGACAAAATATGTGGCACGGTGTCTCACTTACTAGAGGGTAAAGATTGAGCACCAAAGACCGCCGGGGTTGCTACAGAGTCCTAAGATTCTGGAATGGAAATGGGAAAGTGTAACCATGGATCTTGTTATGGGATTGCCCAGAATCAAGAATTATGATGCAATCTGGGTGATTATTAACCGGTTAATGAAGTCGGTACACTTCATACCTATCAATGCTAGCTACTCTCCGGACAAACTAACAGAGATTTATATTCAAGAGATTATAAAGCTCTATGATGTACCAAAGAACATCATTTCGGATTGAGATCCCCAATTCACTTTGAGATTCTGGAGGGCTTTGCATGAGGTACTGGGTACTCAGTTGAGATTCAGTACAGCCTATCATCCCTAGACAAATGGACAGTCAGAGAAGACTATTCAGATGCTGGAGGATATGTTGCAAGCATGTGTCCTTGATTTTAAAGGGAATTTGGATCACTTTCTTCCACTTTTTGAGTTCACCTACAATAATAGCTATCATGCAAGCATCCAGATAGCGTCGTATGGAGCGTTGTATGGGAGGAAGTGCTAATCACCCTTGTGCTGGAATAAATTATCTGAGAGGAAACTATATGAGCTGGATCTTGTTGACCAAACCTCAGCACATATTTGAAACATTTGTAAGAGGGTCCTTATAGCGCAGAGTTGATAGAAAAGCTACGCTGATAAGAGGAGAAGGCCATTAGAGTTTGAGGTTGGTAACCATGTATTTTTTAGAGTATCTCATGTTACCAGCATTGGGCGAGCTATTAAATGAAGGAAGCTACGCCCAAGGTATATAGGTCCTTTTGAAATTCTTGCAAGAATTGGGCTTGTAGCTTATCGAGTAGCCCTACCCCCAAATTTGAGCAAGCTCCATGATGTTTTTCATGTTTCTCAAATGAAGAAGTACTAACTGGATCCATCTCACATTATTGAGTATGAGGATGTTGAGTTGCAAGACAACTTTACATATGCGGTAAAGCCGGAGCAGATCATTGATCGTGAAGAATGACAGCTCAGACATCGAAGCATTCTGCATATGAAGGCGATATGGAAGGGAATTACTCAGAGAGAAGTAATATGGGAAGCGGAGACAGATATGCGTAGACAATATCCGGAGTTTATGGCTCAAGTTGTGTAACAAATTTCGAGGACAAAATTTATTTTATGGGGGGAGAATTGTAATGACCTAATTTGTGATTAAGGGCTAATGACCTCCAAAGTGGATGTAATTAATGTTAAACAAACACTTTTAGAGAATGTGATTTGAATTGTGATCTGAATGTGCTATAATCAGTGCCCAAATCTTGTGCTTAAGCTTAATTGTGTGATAAAGCTTAAAATGAACCCTAAAGATAGGGGAGGGCACATGAATGAGAAATGGAATGAGAAGAATGTATTTGGTGGTGATTCAAGAAGAATTGCCATAATCAGGGGCAAAATGGGAAAGTTACTTATCAGTTGGTTTGTTACCGAAAAGGAAACTTATTGATAGCTTAAAGATTAATGGTGATGATTAATTGTCAAGATATTAAGAGGGTGGAATCAGGTGCTTGTGTGTGTTCATGTAAGCTCATGAAGGGAAGCACAAGATCATGATAAGAGGCAATTTGTGAGCCATGGGATGTGGGTCAAAGATTCAACTTATTCTTTCTCTTCCCTCTCACTTCCAAGTCAGCTAAATGGGCTATCATGAGGAAAAATTTTTGTTTCATCATCATCATCATCATCTGATTCTCTCCCATCATTCTCCATTTTCGAGCAAGAGAAGGAGGAAAGAGAAAGGTAAAGGTGAAGTTTTGACATTGTTATGACCCTCAAATGTTCAAATGCTCTTCTCTAATATTGTTCATATTGATGAGAGCTTTATCTTGATGGTTTTAGATTTTTGAAAGAGCATGTTTTAGAGCTTGAACAAATTTGAGAGTTGAAGAATCAAGGGTCTAACCTTGGCAAGTTTAAGAGGTGAGCATTTATAGTATTTTGGCATATATATTGTGATTTTTGGTTAAGTTTTGATATTTATGGAAATTGCCCATTTTTAAGTGTGATTTTGGAAGGCATGAGTTGTATGATTATTTATGGTAGAATTAGTAGTATGTGGGGCCATATGAATGTTAGAATTGGTATGGAACTTTGGGAGTAAGTTTGGTGAGAGGAGGTAATGGGTGTGAAATGTTGACCCAAAACTAAAACTTGTAGTTAGAATGGGATTTTTGGTGTTTTGAGGCTTTCAATGGGTTCTTTGTATGAAATTGTGTGGGATTAGGCTTATACAGGAATTTTAGGACCATTGGAAAACATTTGGTAAAAATTGGAAGTTGTTGTTAGTTGCTGTGAATTGGCTTTTGATAGAGCCTCACTCAAGTGAGCAGAGGCCTCACTCGAGTGCTGCAGCGTATCTCCTCTTTTCCTTCACTTTTCTGTTGCATTTCCGTGCCAAAAAGCCAGAGAGCATTTCCTCACTTGTGAGTGACAAGGGTTCTCACTCGAGCACACCTTGCCCCACTCGAGTGTAGGTATAATTGGCACCTTATTCCTGCTTCTCAGGGTAACACTCACAGTTCATTTTCAAGAGTATGATTTATCACTCGCAAGCATTGAGCTGTCACTTGAGTGTATTTCCCATCCTAGAGTTTCTTTTGCTCTCGGGTTGTCACTTTTTGTGCCTCACGCGATAGGACTCGAGTGAATATGAGGCTGTCACTCAAGTGCTAGGTTCAGAACTTAAGTGTTATAACCACTTTCTGTTCTCTTTGTTACTCTCTGTCAAACACTCGCACGAGTGTACCTTTGTGCTCGAGTGCAAATCACTCCATCGCTCGAGTACATCATCTATCACTTGAGTGAATCACTTGAAATCAACATGTTTGCTTCTAAAAGGGGAGTCTTTGGTATAGTTCTTCTAACCCTTTAGGTATTTGTCTAAACTTATAGTAGACACCTAAAGGACTTAAATGATAACCAATCTTAAGTGTTTTGAAAATTAAAGCTTGGAATGGAGATTAATCCATTATCCTTGGTTTTGGTTATAGGTTTTGATATTTGCCATATGCGTGAACAGTCTATGCCTAAGAATCGTCAGAAAGAACAAGGTAGTGACTCTTTCTCTTTTACCATGTGTAAAACATTGTATATATGTTTATCATGCTTTGAGATAAATTCTGATGCTACTGTGAATACAGCTAGGAGGGCTATCGTCATAGTGATTACAGCGAAAGTTGTCACATAGTGTTATAGCCACTAGGGCTGTCGTCATTGAGATTACAGCTAAAGCTGTCGCATTGTGTTTATAGCCGTGAGTGCTGTCGTTTATGGTAAATGCCATAAATCATTGTGCATTGTGTTATTGCTGCTGATGTGTTGTTAATGATTTGCTTACATGCTATGTGTTTACATGTTGTATGAGTGATTTGTTATTACTGGGATTCTCTCAAATCTCATTCTTTCCTTTGACTATCCTACAGATAGGGCAAGTGGCTTGAAGGAGAAGTTGAAAACCGAGGGCAGATAGTATAGACTTAGGTTATAGTTGGTTGTCATATTTTGTTTGGAAACCATTGTATAATTTGTAAATATTATTTTAGATATGATTATGTAATCCCCTCATTGGGAAATTGTAATGGGCGTTCATGCTCCGCCCTTTTAGCTATGATATGAACCCCGAGGGGGTTGCCGGGATTTTTGTTTTACACTCTAATATGGATAAATATGATTTAACTATACAGGGTAATTATATTCAAAACATGAATTTGAGACCAAGATAAGGAAAAAAATTTTGAAAGAATTTTGAGAAAACCCTACTGTAAGAAAGGGATTGTAAGCGAATTTTAATTATTATTGGTCTCTATTTCATTTCAGTTACATTTTTTGAACCATAATTACGGTTCTCAAGGTAGTGGGTTACACCGCGTGGTAAAAAATCCCAACATATAAGTTCCTCCTTATTCCACCCCATCACAAATACAACCGCCATGACAGTTATTTTTAATCACCAAGAATATAATTAAAATATAAGATAAAATAAATAATACTTCTATTTGTATAAAATATCATCACATATTCAAACATGCTTAAAAGAACACAATAATCCAACAATATATTAATTATAATTAAATTACTAACTATGTGAATAAAGTGAGTTATAAAGAAATTTACTTATAATATTACTTACTTGGGAATTTATAATACATACACATACATATAATTCAGTCAATTTTTTTTAAAGATAGTCATTCATGATCATACACAATTCACAAATATATGAAAAAATATTCAGAGTTATCTATTACTCCCTAGCTTATAGATAATCACACAAGAGTCAATCCAAAGCTCCTAATAAAAGTTTGCAAAGTCAAACATAAATACCTATTACTCATAACTATTCTAGAATTACTCTAACACTACACTGAAGCCTCAAATTGGACTTAAAATTATATATACTCACACTTATTATCTACTATAGGTCAGACCTTTATTTTAAAACTCTAATATTAGTTGCGAATAAAAATATAGATATGGTGAAAGATTTAATCATGATAGCATAGTGTGTGTGTGTGTGTACATATGCATGTGTTGTTAGGAAAAAGGAAATGGTCTTCGAGGCAAAAGCAACAAGGAGATGTTTTGTATTTATAGATACCCGTAGAATGACAAAAGTTGTGCCTGGGGTTGAGAGTATTTTGACCCTCATCCAAAAGGTCATAAGTTAGACTTGGCAGAGACAACAAACCCCAAAAATAATATGAAATAAAGGGAAGCAATAATAAAAAAGGGTCTAACATCGAGGTCTTAAAGAATGAATGAATATATATACACACACACACACACCACACAAGGTCTTGAAGAAAGAAAAGGAAAGTAAAAAAAACACACACACTTACACTCACATGTACACAAGAATGTGGAAATGTGTAACACCCCAAATTTTATTCACCAAAATACTTTGTAATTATTTAAAGTATTCAATAAAATGGAATGGTGAATATTCAAGATCTTGGAATTTAAGCAGTTAGTAAATTTTCATTTTCATGGAAATTGGGCTAGAACGAGTTATGTAATTTATTTTGAGTATTCCAAAAAGCTCAATATTGAAGTCCAATATGGGGGAAAATGTAAAGCACACTATTTGACCCAATATTAATATTAATTTTGGCTATGTAAGAAGAAAAGGGAGAAGGCCCAAGAATTAAATCAAAAAATATAATGGCAAAATGGTAATTTGCCAATTAAGTCAAGAGCTAATTATTTTCCCAATAATTGCAGCCATTTTCGGCCAAATGAAGAAAAGAAAGGGGAAAAAAATATTTGGGCATAAATATCCCAATTTTAGAGCAATTGAGGCCAAGAATATGAAATTTGAAGAGTCAAAAAGTGGATTTGTACATAATTAATTAATTGATGAAAGATATTATAGGAAATGTTTGAAACAAATATCATTTCCCTTCCCTCTTGATAATTTCGCTTAAATAAGGGAAGTGAGAGGGAAAAATATTTGCTAGGATAATAAATATGCCAAGTATCATAATTTCAAGTCAAAGGAATAAATAAGAATTTATTACAATATGAGCACATGTGGGAATTTCCAATAGAATATTATTTTGGGCAATTAGTTAAGATAATTGAAGGAAGCCCATTTGGTTTGGGAAGGACCCTAATAGGCGTTTTTGGGCCAAGGGAAGAGAGGGAAAAACTAGTTCAAAGCTAATGAAGAGTTATGATATAATTAAGAGAGGATAAGGCTAAAAAAAATCACATGTCATAACTCTATAAAATATAATATCCTAAAAAGAGACGTAGGATATTTTCTTTAAGTCTTCATCTTCATATCTTTCCTCTTCATTTTTGTTTTCAACAAACAAATAGAGAGAGGGAGAGCTTCAAGAAGCCCTAAGAGCAAGAGAAGAGAAGGGAGCTCAAGAAGGCAAAGATCTGAGGTAAGGGTTGGTGATTTCAAGTGTTTTTGCCTTCTAACTTATGTAAAACCTCTTCTAATCTCTTCTCCTCCATGAATATCATGTTTACCAAGAAAAATCAAGAAGAGAGAGAGTGAACAGTGAAACCTAGAGAGAGACAGTGGAGAAATCAAGAGGTAATCTCATAAACTTGATCGTCTTATACTAGAAGATGTTGTTGTGGTGGCTATTGTTGATTTTGGTTTAGTGTTGCTTGGTTTGTAAATTTGGAAAGATGAAACCCTAAGGGGAAATGCTGCCAAAATTTCCCCTAATCATGTTCATTTAGTGTTTAAGTAGTTAATCATGTGATTAGAAGTGAAAAGGAAGGGATTAATCAAGAGAAATCAAGAAAACATAATTTCTTTCCTAAGAAACCTAACTTTCGTTCAAGTGCAGAACAGAGGGAAGGAGTTGAAATTTTGTAATTTTGATAGTTCCATTGGATTTAGAAGGGAAAATTGTGTGGGAATATAGGTGCTCATGATTTTTTAATGTTTGTATATAAATCTGGAATTTATTGAAGCATAAAGCACATGTTGTTTCCTTGTTCACTAGAGGCAGCGTTATTGTGTAGTGAATTTCATTAGCCAAACCTAATTCAAATGCTATAAAACTTTTCAGGATTAAAGTAGAGATATAAAGCTTTAATTTGACAGGTGGAACAAAATTTGTGGACTTGTATACTAAAAGAAATGGATTTTTGAAATTTGCCCTGGTTCTAGGAAGAAATCTGGAACAGCTCATGTTTGGCAAATTTCTGGTAAAAATATGAGTCTAGTGACCAGCTTTAAGTATTTTTCCATGAAAGTACATTTAAAGAGCTTCATGTAGGCTTTGGAACCAATCAATATAGAAATTTTTAGAATTAATTATGATTTTCCAAATTTGACTGAAAAATTTGCCAATTTCTGGAAAATAGTAAAACTGTACTATGCAGAATTGTGTTGCGCAGAAATTTTTGAAACTGTGATAGATAACCAACAAACTATGAATAAAGGTAGTAATGGTTCAAGTAATAACCAGTTACTTATAAATTGAATTTTTAGGACTGGACAGTTGTAGCCCAGCCAAATCAAGACAGCTAGGAGGTTAGACAGGAAATGGCTATTTCTGGTAGTAACTCTATCCTTCATACACTATGCCAATAATTATATGTTTGCGTATGCCATCTTTTGTGATATAATTAATAAATGTGGTTTTTGCCAAGGAGGGCAATTTGTGTGTATAGAGGCACACTTACCTAGTTGTTGAGTAAGAACCTAACCGAGGTTTTGAGTAGTGGGGGATTGAGCCCCTAACTCATGTATACATGTCATGGTATTGTTGTTAATTTGTTGCATAACATGCAGCATGACATATTTAATTTTCACATTTTATATGAATGATTGTATGTTATTACTGAGATTCTCTCAAATCTTACCCTTTCCATAAATGTATAACGTTTGTAGTATCAATAAACAGCTCCGAGGGCAAAATGGTATTTACCGACAATTGAAGGTTCTGGTCAAGATCGAATGGAGATATTGGTTATCTGAGAACCATTTTATTTTATTTCAAGGTCTGCAAGTATCATGTACGAACCCCGGTAGGGAAAACCTGTAATGTAATCAAACCATATATATAAAATAACGAATGTTACAATTCTCCTTTCTTAAAAGGAATTTTGTCCCCAAAATTTGACTCACAAGCAAACAACATACCTAGTTAAACAAATGAGGGTACTCCTGCCTCATCTTTTGCTCTGTCTCCCACGTGGTATCACCAGGAGCCATTCCTCTCTATATAACCTTCACAAGTCTGATGGTCTTGTTTCTTGATTTCTTATCCATTACATCCATAACCCGCTTTGACTCAACTTTATATGCCATATTATCTCTAAGTTTTATCTCCTCCACTTCAATAATTTGGGAAGGATCTGGTTGGTACTTCTTCAATTACAACACATGGAAGACATCATAAAGGTTCACAAGCTATGGAGGTAATGCAATTCTATAAGCAATTGGTCCCACTCTTTGTAAAATTTCATAGAGACTTATGAAACGAGGTGAAAGCTTCTTTGCTCGAATTGCTTTGCCAATGCTCATCATCGGTGTGACTCTAAGAAACACATGTTTGCCTACTATGAACTCCAATGGTCACCTTCTCCTATCGGCATAACTCTTCTGTTTGCTGTGGGCGGTAGGAAGTTTCTGCTAAATTACCTTAATCTTCTGAGTAGTTTCGTTCACCAAATACAAACCTAGTAAACTTCGCTCATTCAGTTCTATCCAACAAATAGGAGATCTATACTTCCTTCCGTACAATGCCTTATAAGGTACCATCTCAATGCTTGAGTGATAACTGTTGTTATATGTAAACTTTGTTAGATGAACGTGACTGTCGCACCCTACGCTCATCCTCTTTCACAGCTGGGGATGCACATAGCCCTCACCCAAACCGTTGTTAGCTACCAAAGGACTCTTGGCATGGCAGTGGGCTCACAAGGATATAATTCCATAGCTAACTCAATGGTACCACCTCTCGCCGAAATCTTATACTTACCCCCAGGGTAAGGGTTCAAGACATAGGTAGGCGAGAGAAAATCCCAAGGGGTAGGATTATATCCTTGTGAGTCTACCTCCACGCCAAGAGTCCTTCGGTAGCTAACAACGGTTCGAGTAAGGGCTGTGTCCATCCCCGGTGGTGAAAGAGGATGAGGGTGGGGTGTGACAGTGACTATCCCAACTTCCTACTAGCTTAATTGTGCATGCTCACAACATGTCTTCTAGAGTCTATATAGTCCTCTTAGTCTGTCCATCAGTTTGGGAATGGTAAGTAGTCCTGAACCACAAACGAGTCCCCATAGCATCCTGTAATGCTTTCCAAAGTCGTGAGGTAAACCATGGATTACGATCTGATATAATGCTCTTTGATACCCCATGCAATCTGACAATCTCCTTCTCATAGATCTTCGCTAGTCTCTCAAGAGAATACTCTATTCCGATAGCCAGAAAATGAGTTGACTTAGTCAATCTATCAACAATTATCCAAATGGCATTATATCTAGACATAGTTGGAGGAAGTCCCACGATAAAATCTATAAAGATGTTGTCCCATTTCCATTCTGGGATCTCCAAATTCTGCAACAATCCCAGAAGCTTTTGGTGTTCAATTTTGACTTTCTAACAAGTCAAACAACTAGAAACAAACTCAGTAACATCTTTCTTCATGCCTCGCCACCACCAATTTTGCTTGAGATCATGATACATCTTGGTTGCCCCAGGGTGAATAGTGTATTTGCTCTTATGAGCTTCCTTAAGCATGAGCTTCCTTAATTCTCCATTATCATATAGACAGACACTTCCCTTATACCTTAATATCTGGTTTTCACCCATCTCGAATTCTGACTCTCTTCCCTCTTCAATATCTTCTATGACACCCAATAGATATTCATCCTCAAGCTAAGTGAATTTAATTTCTTTCCAGGTTGTACTTTCAATGGTTAATGCTTCCATGGTAGCAACCAATCCTGACATTATGTCAACAGATGTACTATACACATCCTTTAGCAATTTATGTTCCGTAACCATCAACTGGGCTGCATGGATAGACTTTCTGTTTGGGGCATCCGCTACAACATTTGCCTTTCCTGGATGGTACTTCAACTCATAGTCGTAATCCTTGAGAAACTCTATCCACCTCCTATGTCGCATCTTAAGCTCTTTTCGGTCAAACAAGTACTTCAAACTCTTATGGTCACTAAAGACCTCAAATTGTGAACCATAAAGATAGTGCCTCCAAATCTTCAAAGCAAATACGGTTGCTGCCAACTCCAAGTCATGAGTAGTATAATTCTTTTCATGTGGCCTCAGTTGTCTGGAAGCATAAGCAACTACCCTACCATTTTGTATTAGCACACGCTCAAGACCCTTCTTGGAAACATCAGTATACAAAGTGAAAGTCTGAGTAAGGTCTGGAATCACAAGTACCGATGCCGTACTTAATTTAGTCTTCAAAAATCCTGAAAAGTTGCTTCACACTTCTCGTTCTGTACATACGGTTTGTCTCATTTAGGATTACTTATACTCATTGTATGGATTAAAACTACTATATTTTCTTGCTTTTGCTAGTTGTTGAGAATATATGCTGATTTTTCTCCATGCTTAATTACTGTCTTGTGCTTGATCACCACATGATTAGTTTGGTTCAATTGAATGATGCTTGAAAGAGCTATTTTGGTTGTAGAACTTGAGAAAAATCATGCTAGACTTGAAGTTTAAGGATTAAATGGATGGTTTGTTGTTAGAATAGAGATATATCTAACAACCTAGCATAGTCTAATGAAGAATTGCTTTGGGAAAGATGATTTTCATTAATGATAGATAAGAGATTGAATATTGTTAATGAAGATTAAAAATCAATCGTGACTTGAGAAAGCTTGATTGATGATCTTAGAATCTTTGACTAGCATATGGACTCACACAATTAGCATAAGTGAATCAATTGCATAGTTTCATGAAATACAATGAGGAAGAAGTAATCCTAAGCCTTTAAACCTTGAAGTAGAATCAATTTTACAATCACCTTTGTTTTACCTTATTTTTTTAGAAAATTTCCTTACTTAACATACTCAATTTCAAATGATTTCATTCAACCTAGTTAAGAACATAGTTACAATAATTAACTCACTTTCGTCATAGTCCTTATGGATAGACACTCGTTTACTCACTAAATTATTACTTGCGACCCGTGCTCTTGCGGAAGCTAAACGGCGAACAGTCTACAAAGTCAAACATAAATACCTATTAATATATTACGCATAACTATTCTAGAATTACTCTAACACTACACTAAAGCCTAAAGTTGGATTTAATATTATATATACTCACACTTATTATCTATCATAGGTTAGACCTTTATTTTAAAACTCTAATATTTATTGCGAATAAAAATATAGATATGGTGAAAGATTTAATCATGATAGCATAGTATGTGTGTGTATACATATGCATGTGTTGTCAGGAAAAAGGAAATGGTCTCTTGGGAAAAAGCAACAAGGAGATGTTTTGTATTTATGGATACTTATAGAATAAGGACAAAAGTTATGCCTGGGTTATGGGTGAGTAAAATCAAATTGAAACCGAAGACCGAACCGAATTGAACTCAATTTGGTTTTTTTGTTCAGTTAATTCGGTTTTCAGTTTGGTGTGTTTAAAAAAATTCTGATTAAAACCAAAAAACCGAAATTACATTATAAATGGGCTTCACTACTTATGTTAGTCCCTTGTGTGAAAGTTTCACTTTCCCTACGAGCCCAAGCCCAAGCCCAACAATCATATTCATTTAAAAAAAATCTATAAAACCTAAACCAAATAAACACAAAAATCACTACCAACCCAAGCCCAAGCCCAACAATCATATACATCTAAAACAATATACAAAACCTAACCTAAATAAACATAAAAAAAAGGGTTGGAAGAACACGACAACCACTATAATATCCCAATTTATGATTAAGGGCTAATGGCATTGAGATTGATTATAAAATTGTGTAATTAAATATTTTGGAAGTAATATGATGTAGATTTGAGATGAATGTGTGTGGTATTTGCATGCTTCTCAAACCCGGACCGGACCGGCCGGTCCGGCCCGGTAACCGGCGAACCGGCCGGAAAACCGGTCCGGTTCCCGGTCCGGTCCGGGTTGGTGTAAAAAAAAAAAAAAAAAATTTTCCTTAAGAATTTCATACTATAAGTCTAAAATTTTCAATTTTTCACCGGTTTGGTCCCGGTTTAGCTCCGGTTTGGTCCCGGTTTGACCCACTGACCCTTAACCCAGTACCCCGACCGGTTCAATGACCGGTCCGAGTTTTAATACCTTGGGTATTTGAGATCAATGGTTGAGATTCATTATTGATGGGTCGGAATCCTATACATTGTGTCTATGTGAGCTCATAGTGGAAGTGGATGAGATGGTGACATGTGGCATAGTGGAGGCCTTTGGATGAGGCACTAGGGGACAAAATACTACTTTTGCTCTCTTTTCTCTCTCTCTTGATCGGTAGAGTGTGTGTGTGTACAAGGGAAGGAAGTCTCATTTCATCATCATCCCTTCCATCTCACCATTTTCTCTCTCTTCTTCCTCCACTTTTCTGGCGCACAAGCTTGGGAAAGAGAAAAGGAAAGCTTGATCTTTGAGTAGGTAAATGACCTCTATTGCTCAAACTCCCTTCATCAAAGTTGATCCTTGAGTTAAGAGCTACATTTCTATGGTTGTAATGGTTGTGGTTTGTGATCACTCGAAATTCTGGACTTGGGTGAATCAAGAACTCTCTTTGGAGAAGTTGATAAGGTGAGTGAGACCTATCTATCTATCTATGTTTCATGCCATTTGAAATAGTTTGAATTTTCTGGAATTTTGGACCCATTTTCAAAAATGAGGGCCATTGAGAGTTTGGTATATGTTTGGTATGGAAATTGTATGTTGTAATGCATTTTGGATAGATAGAAATTGATTGGGTTTGAAATTGTTAAGTTTGGAGATTTTGAGAGTTTGGTGTTTAATGTCACCCACAACCAAAGCATGATAATGGAATAAGATTTTGGTGATTTTGACATTTCCATTGGATTCCTTGAGTGATTTTGGTGTGGTAATAAGCTTGGTTATTAATTTTGGATTCATTTGGATCACTTGGGAAAAGTTGGAAATCTGTTTGGTTTAAGCTCTATTTTGCGCAGTAATTTTGTATGAGCGTTTTGAATGACCAAATGGTATTGGAAAATTATGAAACTTTCAAGTCTTAAATTTCACATCCCAAGCTTCAAAATGGACATATATTTTGTGTCATTTAGTTGAGTATTCTGTGAAATATGGTTGTCCAAAGTTTGGGATTGAAACAGAACTCTGTTTTGGAGTAGTGTTTAGTTTTTGGTGATTCTGTATTTGTGTGGTGATTTCCAGTGAAGAGCTATATTTTTCCTTGAAAGAGGACTCATATACCTTTCATTTGGCTTTGGAATCACCTCGTTTCAATTTTTCTAGAATTAGTTATGGTTTTTCGAAGTTCAGCCGAGAGTCAGGAAATTTCTGGGCCGCGGCCCAAACCTTTCTGGCCTGTTTCGGGCCGCGGTCCATGAGTGGCGGGCCGCAGCCCACGGCCTTCTGACCATATTTGGGCCGTAGCCCAAGGAAGGGCGGGCCGCAGCCCACCCTGTGTTCCAGCACTTAGTGTTTTTGAAAAGTGACCTTCAACCTATTGTTTCCCAACCTTTTAGGGCTTTTATTAGAGACATTTGTGGCCTCTTAAGAGTCCTAAATGATAACCAACTTAGTGTATTATGGGATTAAGTAATTGGAAAAGTGATTGATCAATTGTCCCTAATTTGGTATAGGATTTGATATCTACCAAACACGTGAGCCCACTGTGCCAAAGATTGTCAGGAAAGATACAGGTAGCGACTCCTCTCTTATACTTTGTGTAAATGTATTGTATGTTTGTCTATCATTCATTGTGTGGATGTTGCTGCTACTGCTTTGTGATACCTTGTGCATTGAGATACCTTGTGGAGTTTAGTGATACATTGTGCTTTGAGATGCTTTGTGGTGCTTTGTGCTTCGTGTTGCTGCTACATAGTGTTCACCGCGAAAGCGGGCGTTGTGCATAGTGAATACAGCGAAAGCTGGCATAGTGTTCAGCACGAAAGTGGGTGTAGTGCATTGTGATTGCAGCCGTGAGTGCTGTCGTATGTGGCGTGAGCCAGAGATCATTGTGAAGCTGCTGAACATGATGAACATACATGCTTTATGTTTATATATTGTATGAGTGACTTGTTGCTACTGGGATTCTTTAGAATCTCACTCTTTCCATATGACTAACCTTTTCAGACAGGGCGAGTGGCTCGAAAGGGAAGCGACCAACCAGGAGTGGTTAGGGCTTAGGGACATTTTATATTTGGATGTTGGTTATCCTTGTTTTGGTTTTGGGATTACTAAGTGTATATGAGATGTAATTGAATATTTTGGATATGTAATCCCCATTTTGGGAACTCACAACCCATGTTATATATGTAGATGAACCCGGGGGTTTGCCAGGATTTTAGTTTCCGCACTCTGATATTTCTTATGTAATTTGATTTTCTCAAGTAATTATATCCGCATGTGAATGTGAGACCCGGAATTATTATGTTTTGAATTGATTTTGAAATACCTCATCCCGAGTTGAGGGATTATAAATTGTTGATTTCATTTTATTGGTCTCTATTTCACTTAAATTTTGAAATCCGGATGTGATTACCATAAGGGGGTTACAACCACAATCTATTAGCGGCTTTAGTTTCTTCACTTCACCACCAACATCATTCTTCAACCACACCGCCAACCTTCTTCTCCTTTATCTCCTCTTCCTCTTTTTTGTTGTCTTCAGTCCTCACCTTCTTCATCCTCACTAGTTACTTGCATTAATATGTACTTTCAATCTCAAATATCCACCAGATCTACATCTTCTTTCATAACCCAACCAAGCATTCTTCTTTGAAGTTGTAAGCTACAGTTATTGCTGCAATCTTCCCTTCATCGACGGCCCCTATCGCATCCAAGTTTGTCCTTGGCACCCCCCTCTCGCAACCCCAACATCATTGTTTGCAGTTCGCATATGCCATCGCCAAGGTTTATATTTCTGATCAACATTTGAGTTTCTGATCTATGTTGGTGTGTGTGAAAAATTACAGGCTTTGGTTGTTATTCTCTCCTCTTTATCTTTGTGATCTGTATTATTTGCGGAAATTTTCCTTGTCTCTGTAAGGAAGTATGTAGTTAGATCTTAAATCAAGATTAATTCCTTATCCTCCCTCTTCTTCTTCTGATGGTGTATATCAATTATATAATTTCGGATAATTTCGATTCTATCCGAACTGAACTGAAAAATTTCAGTTCGATTCAGTGTTACTAAATGTCTCATTTTAATATTTCGGTTTTCACTCGTAACCGAATTGAAACATCAATTGCTCACCCCTACCTGGGGTTGAGAATATTTTTACCCTCATCCAAAGGGTCATAAGTTAGACTTGGTAGAGACAACAAATCCAAAAATAATATGAAATACAGGGAAGCCAAGAATCAAAAAGGGCCAACATCAAGGTCTTAAAGAATGAATATATATATACACACACACCCATGTACGCAAGAACGTGGAAAGGCAAGTGGGGCTTTGGCTGAATGACAGCTTTTATATATATATATATATATATATATTAACACTAACATATCCAAAGAGGAGTGGAACATGGGCTTATGTGGAAGAGTCAATAATTTTATATATACACCACATAAATAACGAGAAAGAGGAATTTTTTCTTTTTAAGGAAAGAAAAAAAATCCAAAAGAATCCTTGGATGGCTCAAACAATAAACTTCTCTGTTGATATATATATGCACACATATATGTATGCGCAAGAAAGGAGGAATGGATTATGAGGGATGTGGCCCACGAGGGAATGAATTTTAGAACATAAACACACAAGATTGAAGTAATGCTTCCTGAGTAAAATAGTAAGGAGATGAAGGGAGTAGGTGAGAAATATGAATCCACTGACAAGATATTGTTAAATGAAAAGAATCCTAACAGGGGCGGCGAGCAAGCAAAAATGGAACAGGAGGAAGAGTACTTGAGTCTAGGGAAGCGGCACGGGATGGTGAGCAAAGTGAGGAGAAAAGGGGATTGTATAGGAGAATGTTAGGGTCTGATTCTCTTATTATTATAATAATATTATATATATATATATAATAGTAGCATCAATAATCAGACCAAAAGCTCCTCCTTTTTTTTTTTACTTTAATTATCTAATTATAAGATATATATGCACACACATGTATTGCTACACATGTTTATATATTCAAAATAATTATTTTTAAGGAAGTATTTCATTTATATTTATTTCTTTCTTTTTTTTAACAAATTTTTAGAACATGCTACTTCTTTTAAGTTATTAATTTATTTTTCCATTCCTTGACTAAATAAAATCTAACTACCACTAAGCTTTAAAATAAAATAATTAATGTTACAGTTATAAATATTAGTGTGTGTGGAAATGTCCATTTCCCTCTTCTTCTTCATCTTTTCACAAGTGATTCCGACCACCACTCCTCCATCATTCAATTAATCTTATAACTCACTTTCCACTTACATTATATTTATGAATTTTATTGTCTATTATTTGTCAAGCAAGTGAATTACTATAGAATATTTCTCTCATAAGAAAAATCATATTCAATATTTAATATGTGCAATTAATAGGAATAATTTATTATAAATTATAAATTTATTAGGTGATAAAATAGATTAAGTTGTTACAATTTGTCAAAAAAAAAAACATTTCAATCGACTAGCACCTAATCAAATCTTGAGAGTGGGGTTACCCTTGATTAGGTTTTGGAAATATGCAAAATACTAAAATGTCATGTCTAACCCCTAAACGTGCTGTCGTTGGGTCAAGTTTAGTAAAACGACCCACAACATTTGTCTATTATAATGATAACAAACAAAATAAATAATTGCAGAAGTGAAGTCAGAATGATTGAATAGTTTCGCTTTGCTTTTTAGAGTTGCTGTAATGTATCGTTTCCAGTATTAATTTTTTTTTAAAAAAAATGATTGAACAGACATGATTATTGTGTACGGAAGAACGGGGCTCTCAAGTCTCACCTATTATTAATTTATTACTATAAAACAAATGAATAGGGTGCTCAAAGCCCTTAAACGGTTAAGCTTATTAGTGGTACTACATTTTATTATCTCTCTAATCCCTCGTATATGGACTATATTTTTTTATCTTTCTTTTTGGGACTATATTGTACGGAAAAAGGGGTTGGTGTCGCCCCATTAGATTAACCTTTTTTTTTTCACATACAAAACATTTAAGTGGATTGGATTTTGAAAGTTTACATACGTGAGTGTTTGGTATAACTTTTTCAGTCCAACAAGCTCATTTTTTAGGTAATAAGCTAAATAAAAACACAAGCCATTTTTATAGTATTTGTCATGACTTTTTGCAAAAAATTATAAACCCAATAACTAGTCTTTTTGAATAAGCCAAAGTTGCTAACTTATTTTTGAAAAAAAACATTAGCTTTTTTTTTTTTTGTCGAAAGCCCCATCTGCTTACTTCTTAATAGTTGTTGTGATAAGTCTGTCAACAAGGTGTCCAATTTTTTTTAATTATCCTTATCATCACATAACATCACAATAGTGATTAAATGTTTTCTTTTTCCGAATATAATGTATTGAGAGGATCAGAGAAGACAAAAAGGCTGCGAGTTTGATTAAATTCAATGGATAAAAATTTTTTATCCTAAATATAAGTCTACCCTGTTAGCAAACAAATCAAAAAATCAACCATGTTTTTAAATTTACGGGACATGTGATCTAATTAGTTATGTAATAATTTTATGTGAAATTATGTATTTTGGCATCACATTTTCTAACTTTAATTTTTCCACTAATTTTAAATTTTAAATATCTTTTTTTGTTATAATTAACACAAAAGCACTCATGTAATCACCAATCCAAACAGATTTTTACTTTTAAAAAAGCATTTATACAATCGCCAATTCAAATAAGTTTTGATTTATGAAAAATCACTTATTCAATCGCTCATCCAAATATAAATCATATTACAAAAGCTGAATTTTTTATTATGTTATTTTTAATAAGTTAGAATCGTAATAAGGAATTTTTCTTACCGCTATCCCAAACACACATTAAGACACGCATTCAAATTTAAAAAATGACTAAAGAAATCTTAGGAATTACCTATTAACAAAATCCTTATACTAGAAACGGAATATAAACTTATGGCCTTGTGGGCAAGTTTAACTTAAGTAGAAATCTTTGGCCAAAAAAAAAAACTTAAGTAGAAATCCAATGTTCGTTCTCAACCTATGCTTCAGCCCTTTATTTGTTTATTTATTTTTAAAAGGTTTGTATAGGCATTATATAAATAATACAATTTATAGGAAATTTTATATTTTTCCTAAATAATCTTACGTTTTATATCAGTTAAATAAATTTTTGTCACGTTGGACAACTGTACTATTCATATTTTATGAATATTATAACTTGTTATTGATTTAAATTAAATTATTTATATTGAATGCATCATATAAATACTAGTAAAAAAATAAAATATCAAAAGAATATATTTTTGCAAATAAAAAAGAATACATCTTTAGACCAAAATACTCCTCTTTCAAAGTGAATTGGATTAAAACATATTTTTGAAAATGTAATAAAATATTAATAATTTTAGAAAAATTAAATTTGGCCAAATTGTTTTATAATTTTTTATTTAAATACAAATTTATTAAAACACTGATAAAGCCATACACATCTAATGGGATTTTCTTTTAAGTTGAATAGAGCTCATTATATTGTTCTATGTAACATTTTGATTCAATTTTTTTTTAATCAAGTAGTAATGTTTATTTCTTCGGGAAAAAAAAGTAATGTTTATTTCACTAGGTTGAATTCATGCATGTTCATTTCTTGTGGGATTTTTTTTATCTTGATTAGTACCTTCTTTTATTAATACCTCACCATGATTTTCTCTATTTTTTTGGTCATGACATATACATAGGGTTCAAATTCACGGCTTCGCTCTTAAGAAGACCTTAAGGAAACTGCTTGATGTTGATTTTTTTTTGTCATAATGTAATACCCCGAATTTTGAGATTTAAAGCTAGAGAATAAGCTTGAAATATGTGGACTGCTAAGCCCGATTTAGCAAGATTCTAAATTTTAATTAAGGGTTAAGGACTCCAAAAGTGGAGGTGATTAGGGAAAATAAACCCTTTTGGAGATTGTGAGGTAAAAATATGATTCGTATGTGTTATGAGCAGCGCCGAAACCCTGCATTTAAGTTCAATTATGAATTAACATTTAAATTGTCTTAAAATAGAGGGAAGGGTGCATTTTGTGATGGTATGGAAAGATATGATGTGTTTTGGCGATGATTCAGTGTGAATTGCCATAATCAGCGGCAAAACGGTAAAATTACCGACCAATTGATCGGTTACCGAAGAGGAAGCTCATTGGTAACTCAAAGATCAATGGTTGAGATTGATTATTATAAGATTAAAAAGGGTGGAATCCCATGTGTATGAGTTCATGTGAGCTCATGAAAATGAAGCAAGGGTGTGACACTTGGCACATTATGAGTCATATATTGGGTCAAATGGTCAAAACACTCATTCCTCTCTCCTCTCTTCATTAAGGTCGGCCATGAGGGCTTGTGGCAACCAAAAAATCTGATCTCTCTCTCTCTCCTCCAAAGCTCCCATGGGCGTCCAAAGCTAAGGGAAGCAAGAGAAAGATATAAGTGAGATTTTAGTTAGTTTGTGGTCCTCTAATGCTCTAATATCCTTTTTTAATGTTATTTATAGTGATGAGAGCTTCATCTCTATGGTTTTAGATTTTTGAAAGAAGGTATTTAAGAGTTTGAAGAATTTGGAAAGATGAAGAATCAAGAAATTGGTTTGGGAAAGAGGAAGAGGTGAGTAAGAGCTCTATTTTGATTTATATATTGTGACTTTTGGTTGAGTTTTAGAAATTGTAGTTTTTGCCCTGATTTTGGTATATTTGTGAATTAGAAGAATTGGATGTTATTTTATGTTGAAAATGGTGTTTTGTTGTGTAATATAGTCATTGGAATTGGTTTGGAACATTTAATGGAAAGTTTGGAAATTCTGTCTTTTGAAACTCTGTGTTGAGCAGTCTATTTACGTTGCCGTTTTGAATAGGCCAATGATGTTAGAAAATTATGAAACTTTTCAATCTTAAATTTCACATTCCAATCTTCAAAATGGACCTATAATTTGTATCATTTCGTTTTGTGAGCTATGAGATATGATTGTCCAAAGTTTGATGTCGAAATTGGACTCTGTTTTGGGGTAGTGGTGGATTTTGTGTAATTATGGAATTTTGTGGTGATTTTTGGTAATGGTCCATATTTTTTCTATAAAGAGGACTTAAATACCTTTCATTTGACTTTAGAATCACCTTATTTCAATTTTTCTGGAATTAGTTATGATTTTTGGAAGTTCAGCCAAGAAACAGGATTTTATTGGCCGCGGCTCAAATGTTTCTGACATGTTTTTGGCCGCAGTCAGTAGATTTATGGGCCGCAGCTAGCCCCCAAAAATGACATTTTGGGCTTCCAAAGATGGTCTTTAGTCAAGTGTTTTCCTAAGCCTTTAGGTATGTGTCTAGGCTTTAATTAGCCACCTAAAGGTCATGAATGGTAACAACTTTAAGTGTTATAAAAGTAAGGTTTTGGAATAGAGAATAATCTTATGTCCTTGATTTGGTTTATAGGGTTCGATATTCTACCTGATCATGAGTAACCAGTGCTGGAGCACACGTGGAAAGACAAGGGTAGGGAACTTACATCTTCTGCATGTATTTAATATTTGTGTTAGTGTATTGATGCATGTTATTGCTTTACTTGATTATGTGAAACATGTATGAATTATTTGAAGCTATGTTTCAAGTTATGCTATGGCCATAAGTATATTGTTCGAAGCATTGAGCTTGCAGATTTGTCATTGTGTAAGTATGAGTTATGTGATGCAAGCATGTCATGTATTAAACATTTATCGTACATGCATATGGTATTGTTTTCTTACTAAGATTCTCTCGAATCTCACCCTCCCCTACCAACATTTTAGACAAGGAAGGTAGATCGAGCATGAAGCAAGCATCCAATGGCGACAAGGACTTATTCGGGTTGTTATTTTGGTAGTTGGTTATCAATTAATAGTTGGAATTATATATATATATTGATGTATATATGGTTGGATAGGTCGAGATGTGATGGCAAAAAAAAAAGATAGGTCGAGATGTGTATCCGGATGAGTATATTTGGTTATATATTTGGAATAAGTTATTGGATATTTGTAAATGTATTTAAGTTTGATTGTGTAATCCTCATTTGAGTAATTGTAATGGGCTAATGTGCCATTTGAAACCCAATAGCGAAGGTATGAACCCAGGATTACTGGGATGATTATGTTGTGCACTTTGATATTTGTAATAAATGTGATTTATCTTCGCATAGTAATTATATTCGAAATTTAAATATGAGACCAGATTAATTAGATTTCGAAACGTATTTGTGAAAACCCTATCGTGAAGATGGGATTTTAAAATAGTTTTGTTTATTATTAATCTCTATTTCATTTTAATAGCGTATTTCGGATACAATAACAAAGGGGGTTATACATAATATATACATAGGGTTTGAATTCGTGACTTCGCACTTAAGAAGACCTTAAGGGAATTGCTTGATGTTGATTGGGCTACAAGGCCCTGACTATGTATCATTAACTTTTTTGTTGTTGAAAATTCTAGATACATTCATTAACTACTTAAGATGAGGATATATCAAAGCCTAAACCTCCTTCATCAATCACCACCTCTCCCCCTGATAAAGGTGGTAGTTGATCAAAGCTATAAAAATTACTTTCTTGATTAAAAGACGCCTTGGCTAAAGAGTATGCCATTACAATATTTTCCCTTAAACTATGACTAATTGAGATATGCTAGTCCTTGTGAAGAATCATTTTGGCATCCTCCACAATATCACTAAATGGATGATTCGTATTGCAACCCTCTATAAGCAAATTAATGGCCTTTAAAGAGTCAATGTAGAGAGCAACCTTCTTGAAATTTCTATTCCAACACATTTCTAAGTCATGCAGCTAGAATTCCTATGAGCTCTGCAATAGTAGAAGGAAGGAATGTTAATGAATTTACAACTGAAGCCATAAATCCATCTGTTACTACTGTCCCTAAAAATACCCTCGCATCCACTTCTTCCATCTTGTAGAGCTAAGCCATCCACCTCTAGTTTGACATATTCACTTGCTGATCATTTGTCCTAATCCTACTTGAACAATTACCTATGTAAAAAACACAATTTTCCAACAAGTTTTTATCTAATCAGGCATAAAGCAAACTATTGTTAGTCGTTAAAACATGCATATCGCTTGTGTCATCAAACAATTTCCCACACCTTGACACCCAAATATTCCAACAATAGTTTGGATATCATATTCCAGTATTACAGAGTCTAGATAGTTCTCTCATGTTAAAGCCGGAAAAAAAAAGGTTTTCTCATGTTAAAATTTTATATATTATATATATATAGTGCCAGATAAATATATAATTAGTGTCCCTACGTTCTTACTTCCTAGCAACTAGCATTATTACTTTTTATATGAGTTGTGGAATGTTATTCATAAAAAAGCTACTTGGTGCAGAGCTTTGGTCTGACCTCCGGGTTTTGGCAGGCCAAATATCTGGGGCTTGGCTCGTTCTAGGTGATTTCAATTCTTTTTTAAATCATTCAGACAAGATTGGTGGAGCGGTTATTCCTGTTAGATCCCTTCATCCTTTTCAAAACTGTGTTCGTGACTGTGATCTTCTGGATTTGCCTGTGGTTGGTGATAGATTCACTTGGTCTAGAAATGACATTAAGGAAAGACTGGACTGGGTTTTTTGTAATTTAGCCTGGGAAATGGGTCACCAAAACCACAAAGTCTTTCATCATCTTCGTTACAAATCTGACCACAGAGTCCTGGTGGTAACTTCTGGTAATGTGCATGTTACTCCCACCTCAAGTCGTTTTAAGTATCAAGCTGCCTGGTGTCTTGAAGAGGGATTCCCAGATTTAGTAAACTCTGCCTGGCAAAACAATGATTGGTTAACCGGATGTAACGTTTTCCAGAATAAAGCCTCCTGGTGGAATAAAAATGAAGTCGGAAGTCTTTCCAAAAAGAAGAGGATCCTGCTAAAGCGATTAGAGGGCGTCGATCGAGAAATTATAAATCACTCTCATGCTGGCCTTATAAAGTTGGAAGCAAAACTTTGGAAAGAGTACTCCAAAGTTGTAAATCAAGAAGAGCTTCTCTGGTACCAAAAGTCAAGATGCAAATGGCTCAAATACGGAGACAAAAATACTAGCTTCTTTCACTCTTCTACTGTGATCAAAAGAAAGAAAAGCAAAATTGAAGCCCTCCAAAATGCTCAAGGCGAGTGGATTACTGATCAGAACGAGCTTAAGAATTTTGCCCTAAATTATTTTCGAGAGCTTTTCTCAACAGACCAAGATGTGCTGCATGTATCTGACTAGCCGGTGGAATTTAAAAATCTGAATGATTCTCAGCTTTCAGGGATTCATAAAGATCTATCTGAGATTGAGATAAAGAATGCAGCTTTTGAGATGGATGCTTTCAAGGCGCCTGGACCTGATGGACTCCAACCTCATTTCTTTCAGTCTCAGTGGGAGGTTGTGGGTCCGAAGATCTGTGATCTTATTTTCTCTATCTTTAGAGATCCAGATAAGGTTATCGAAATTAACCAGACTCATATCACTTTGATTCCTAAGGTTGACAACCCTTCCTTGTTAAAGGAATTCCGGCCAATATCCCTTTGCAATGTGAGCTATAAAATCCTAAGCAAAGTTTTGGCAAATAGGATAAGGTCTGTACTAGACTATCTGGTCCATCCCACTCAGTGCAGCTTCATAAGGGGTAGACAAAGCTGTGACAATATAATTCTGGCTCAAGAAGCGATCCACACAATGAGAACGACAAGGAAAAAGAAGGGTTATGTTGCTATTAAAGTGGATATGGAGAAAGCTTTTGATAGATTAGACTGGAACTTTCTGCGTTTCAATCTTCTTAGTTTGGGCATAAGCGAGCACTTTGTGCGGCTGTTGATGAGGTGTGTCTCAACCACATCTATGAGAGTGGTTTGGAATGGGTCTCTTTCTGACCAATTCCACCCAACAAGAGGTGTGCGTCAGGGGGTTCCCCTGAGTCCATATCTATTCATTATTTGTATGGAACGTTTAAGCCAATTGATTAACCGTGAAGTGAATGAAGGAAGATGGAAACCTCTAAGGCTTAGCAATTCGGGCCCGAAGCTCTCGCATCTTTTCTTCGCCGATGATCTCCTACTTTTTAGCGAGGCCTCATCAAGTCAGATGGAGATCATTAGAGAAGTGATGGCTTACTTCTGCAGAACCTCGGGTCACAGAATCAACCTTACCAAATCTAAATTATTTGCTTCTAGAAATGTCCAGTTTCACAGAGCAATGCAACTTGGCCAATCCATTGGAATCAATATTTCTGGGGATCTGGGAAAATACTTAGGAGTCCCTCTTCTCCATGAAAGAACCACCAAGCTAACATTCGCGCCTCTGGTTTCGAAAGTTCAGAAGAAACTATCCACCTGGAAAGGTAGATTCTTGAGTATGGCGGGTAGAACTGTCCTGATAAATTCCATTCTCTCGACCCTCCCGTCCTACCAGATGCAAACAAACCTTCTGCCAAAAGGGGTTTTGCAAGACCTTGAGAAAATAAATAGGAATTTTTTCTGGAACCAAGGTCCGGACAGAAAGAAGCAGCATTTAATAGCTTGGGAGAAAATCAAGATGGGAAAAAAAGAGGGGGGTCTTGGCATCAAGGATCTAGCTAGCCAAAACAAAGCTCTTATCATGAAATTATGCTGGAACCTGATTACTAGGCAGGACGCTTTATGGGTGAAAGTTCTCAGAGCAAAATATGATTGCGGTGATGGGATTCTTCCAAGAGTTGAGAGGAAGAGGAATCAGTCTGCTGTTTGGAACGCAATCACAACAGTATGGGACTCATTTAGGTCGGCAGTGGGCAGGAAGCTCCGAAACGGGCAGTCAACGAATGCTTGGTGGGATTTATGGTCAAGCCTTGATCAGTCGCTCATATACTATGTTGACCGAAACCACAACTTAATAAATCCTGAAGAAGCGGTTAGCTTCTTCGTAGGCCCAGATGGGGAGTGGGATCTACATAGATGGGAAATGTACTTACCTTGGTGGGTTGTTGATAGGATCAAAAGAGTTCCCCCTCCATCTCAATCAGATAACGACACATTCTGGTGGAGGAAATCACCTGATGAAAATTTCAGCGTCAAATCTGCTTATTCCATGATCTACCCGTCGCTTGAGGAATCCTCTGATATTTTCTGGCAACGTATCTGGAGATGGCCTATTCCAGAGAAAGTTAAATTTTTTATGTGGCAATTGTTCCAGGAAAGAATTCCTACGAATTCTATCCGTGCTAAGAGAGATGTGAGAATAAACACCGAGTGTCCTTTCGAGTGTAACTGTGAGGAAACCGTAATACATACTTTGAGAGATTGTGAGTTTGCAAGCTCTGTGTGGCTTTCCTGTATTAACCCCATTTATTACTCTGCATTTTTTTCTGGAAATTTACAGGTGTGGATCAACTGGAATATGCAACACTCACCAGGGAATCGCAAGATGTCTCAATGGCCCTGGCTTAGGGTCTTTGGTTCAATATGCTGGCTCATTTGGAAAAATAGATGTAGAAGAGCTTTTGAAGGGAATAGTGACCTACCACAGCAACTTCTTCACCGAGGTCTACATTTTCTTCATGAAGGTATAGAAGATGGGCGACTCAGGCACAAAATATTCAGAGTACCAGATAGAAACACAGCAAGATGGAGTGCTCCACAGGCGGGTTTTGTTCGGATCGATGTGGATGCTGCAGTTGATGAGCACAGAAATTCGGCAGCTGGAGGAGTGATTCGTGATAGCTCAGGAGCTTGGATTTGCGGCTTTCAACAGAACCTAGGGTTCACATTTGGTTCAACAGCTGCGGAGGTTCAAGCAATTAGAATAGGTCTTCTGACCTGTCAAACCATGAATCTCAGGAATATTAAGCTACACACTGATTCCACGGAAGCCATTCAATTACTATTCCAGTCAGGAGGTCATCATCATCCCCTCCAGAATGAGTTAGAGGAAGTAAGGCAGTTAATATATAGGGATTGGAACTTAGAGATCTCTCACTGTCACCGAGAAGCTATTATGTGCGCTGATATTCTGGCAAGGAGGGCCCTTGATTCGAACAATGCTTTGTCACTTTTGGACCAACCGCCAGATTTTTGCTTGATCCAAACGTTGGCTGATCTTAGCTAACCAGTGGGTCTCGTTTTTGTGTTATTTCTCTGTAACTAGGTCTAATGTATCGGCCGTTGTGACCTCAAGAGTCTACTCTCTTGTCATCACAATTCAAAAAAAAAAAAAAAGCTACTTGGTGTTATATTATAATATTTGTACAAATATATAAATATTGGTCCACCCTCTCTCTCTCTCCCCCCACCGTAAAGTATAACCGAACTGTCAAGGCATGAAGAGAGGTCGACGTGGCATATCCATAGCCTCACAGTTCGGAAAAGGCAAAGAGATTCATGAAACTGTGGCTGCAGCAGCAACGTATGTTTCCGGCGGCCTCCTCTCTACCTCTCTACCTCTCTCTCTCTCTCTCTCTCTCTCTCTCTCTCTCTCTCTCAGGGCCTTTCAACTCAAACACAGAATCAAACATCTTTTTGCGTTATCTCTCTCTTAACCCTTGACCTTTTTCTTCTTCTTTTTCGCTCTTGGGGTTTAAAGATGTAACGACCCAACAGTGTCGCTCAAAGTGAGGTATGTTTCTCTGATTATAGCCTCTCATGAGAATTTTCAATTTTGCTCAAATCCTTTGGTCAGTCTCTTCTGCATTTCCCTTCGCAGCTATGGGACACATATTTCTTTCTCTATTTCGCTTTACTTTGATTCCCACTTCATTACGCCTTATATATGCTATATAATGTCATCGTTCTATTCTTTATGGTTTGTTCTGTTCATTAATCGTCTTAGCTATCCACTTTTCTTATCGTTTCATTGGTTGTTCAACGGCGAGAAACGCTTAGCTAATTAACTATACCCTTGCCTGCTTTTGTCTCTTGCATTTATATGATGAAATTGCGGTTTGGACTTTGGAGTGTTTTTTATCGCATCACTTCCTCCTTTCTACTCACACATATATAGTGTGCATCAAGTAGAGTTTTGATAATTAGGTGCGTAAGCTCAAAATTCAGCTTTGTCAGCTAATTAAAATTAGTACACTTAATTTGGTTCTTGTTTATCAAAGTATTATATGCTATGTGCTTCTCGGAGTGGTGAGGTTTTGCCCTACTTGATGTTGAAACTTTTGGTTCTGTTTGGTAGAGGAAAGTTTGAAGTATAAATCAGTATTTAGTAATCTTAATTTAAGTTCTTGTATAGATCCCTGGTATAATTCTTTATACCCAAGCTTGAGGAAGGGAAGGCACAGAAGATCACCCTCGTGGAAGCACACGGCAGCCGAGATCCACCTCCTGCTTGAGATCTCAAATTGCTTCAAGTGGGAGATGTAGGTTAGATAGCTCACACCTATTATATTGTGTGTACATAAGTATTAGTTTTGAAACTGGGAAGCATGGATACAACACTGACATAGATACCCAGCACTGCAATACCAAGAAATTTGAAGTGTTGGATCATATGTTCAATACGAGTGTCTAACACGTGTCATAGCTTTGAAATAGTTGGAATAGTGCATAAACTCAACTTCATGTCTTAAGGTCAATAGGGATTGTGCATGCTCATTGCAGTTTGTGAAAATCTATAAATATTACAAATATTATTAATAATTTTGGTAGGCCACTGTGCTTTGCATAAAGTCTAAAGAAGAGGTGCACTATTTACAACTTATAAACAGAGTGGTTTGATATAGATTTTGTATTAGGTATTGATTCTTGGAAAACTTTAAAACGAAAACAAAAAGTAAGAGGGAAAGAATTACCATGAGGAAATAAATTTCATGAAGTGATTATTAAAAAAGCCAAAGCCATGAATTGGATTATTATTTTTTATTGGAGCAAACTTTGGGAAAATACTAATTAGGTCAATAATTGTTGGAATGGCTTTTTAATTATTTGAAGAATTGAACCTCGTGATGCCAAGGATTGCAACCACTCAAATGATTATTAAGACTAATTTATTTGCTTTTGAAAACTATGGGTAAAAAAATTGTATCAAGAGAGAATTATTTTTATGCATGGATTAAGAAGTCGATATAAAAGCTAATCATTTATCATTATTCATGTACACTTGTTCTCTTTAACGAGCTGCCATTTCATTGGACTGAGTGCTTCTTGGAATATTCTTGTGCTCATGCACATGGAGACATCTCTAGTTGAACAGAAAAAAAAATGTGGATGAAAATCACATAAAGATGCAATTATAGTACAGAAGTGCAGTTAGAGTTAGCCATAATTGTTACCTAATTCCAGTCAAATGTCCAGAAATATAAAGTGAATCTTTTGTGTCGCTTAATGATCTTTGAAATAATTCTGTTGGCTTGTGTTCATATGGTTTTGATTGGGCATACAAGGTTTCTTGTAGAAAGTTTGGAAGTGTTTTTGGTTGTTCTTGGTACTATTTGCTTACTTAATGGTAATAGTGAAGTGTATAAGGACAATTCGTGGCATGAAACTTTTTTGCAACTCTACTGCAACTCATGTTATCTTATGAAATCATAATTCACTGCAAGGTTCATATTATGGTGCTTGTTACTTCCTCTTAACAGTGTTAAATACCCTGTTCTCTGAATTTTCATTTCAATCACAGCACAAGACAAATCTTAAGTGTTATTATACCTCTAGATCTCCTGGTGAGGTGTTTAAAATTGTACAAGGATGAGTTCAGAAACTGAGAAGATAGAACCAAAGGCAGATTTGGAACTTGGCACAAATGATCCAAGCCATTGCATTTGGAAGACTTTGAATAATGATTCATGTGCAGGTGCAAATGCATCTTCCAGATTAGACATGAAATTTGTTGCCTCTGGCACTCTATCTGAACTAGTTTGGTCTCCAGATAAAGGATTGAGCCTGAAATGTGCTGATTCAAGCTTTGTCGACAAGAATACCTCCCTATTTTGGGATGTGGGACCCAGCAATATGGTACTTGCTCCTCCACAAAGTGCCATTGGTGAGAGCTCTGGTGCTGATAAACCTATTGCCGCCATATGCATAAAGACTGGTGTCGACGATATAGATATGAATACTGCCACGGGTGATCCCACAGGTGATTTGGGTGTCAAGCCTGAGTATAAAGCATATGAAAAACATGAAACAGGTAAGGGGAACATCACTAATCCCTCCTTACCTCCTTACTCTATAGATAGAGAGAGAGTTTGGTTCGAAGTATATCCTTGGCACAAATGACCCTAGCTGAATGAGAAAAGAAAAAAAAGTGATCTGATTTGACATAATACTAAAGATAAATATATTAGTATACTTACCAACTTTTCTACTACTCTTTTTCCTGGAAAACATATTTTTCATTCCTAAGAACTCTTGTTTGGCAGGATTTATTGGGAATATGGAGGGAACAAACTCCAAAGATGGAGTATTAAAACTACGTGATGATCAAAAGGAGAATGTAATGATTGGTTGGGAAAAGAAGATTTGCAATGAAGACAACCCTGGAACTACTCAGATATCTCGAATAAAGGAAAAGAAATCTTCCACAATATCAGGTGTCCTTGTCTGAAGGAAGATTTTACAATTCTGTTCGGATTACAATAAAGAAGCTTATCAAATATTCTGTGCCTGATGTATATCGTAGTCATGAATATTGGTTTATGGTAAACAATATCTCAGAGTATACATAGCCTCCCGGTTTTGAAACCATTTCTTTGTATAAAAGTCAGAGTTCTATTGAAATTCTTACTTTTATGCAAATCTGAAACGTCACCTGTATCTTTATTTCTTGCAGGTGAAGTTGACAGAAGGTCATTTGATGTACTATTACCTAAAGCAGATGAACTAAAATCTGGCCCAGATATGAATCCACTGCCAAGAGATCATGCTACTGGGGGCAGAGACATTGCTATCAGCAACGAGGAAATTGAAGCAAACAATCAGTTATGTGCGAAAGATGAGCTGGTGGCTGAATGTAAAGGTACTGGTGCTCCAGGAACAAATGGAACTTCTTCTAGCGGAGGTTCTTTAGAAAAACCAGAGTCAACTGCTGAAAATGATTTACGAACTTCCAACTGTAATGCTGCTTGTGGTGCAAGTGAAGCTCTTGTTTCAGATTCTAGAGGAATTGATAATAAATCTCAGGACAACGAAATGATGCTTCTATGTGATAAGAATCTTCCAACTTCCCATTCTCCGAGTAATAGCAAAATTCAAATAATGAGCAACAAAGGCAAGGAAGAGGCCCTTTCTGATGGTATTGTAAGATTGTCGGAGGAGGATGGGGATGATGACAGCCACGAAAGTGTTGAAAGCTGTAACAGTGCTAGGTTGTTTTCGAAAGGCAAGAGGAAATGGAACTTCCAACATCAGTTGATGATTGGGAGTAAAAGATTCAAAAAGCAAGTCCAAGATGAGGCAAAATGCCTTGTTAAACAAGATAGTTCCTTCATGAACTGGATATCAAACATGATGAAAGGATTTTCCCAAACAGTGCAAGATGAGGCAAATCCTTTGCATCTCACGCTTGAACGTACGGATCATGTTCATCAACTTCCTAGAGCAAAATTCTTCACAGACCATAAGAACCATGATCCAGAGCCAAAAAGTACTGGCTTCCAATCCATTTTTCAGGCCATGTATTCCCCCATGGGAACAAGAATTGCGAGTGTTAGTCATCAAGCTAGAGAGAGTTCTGAAGATCTATCCAACAAAGTACCTGGAATAGATGCAACTCCAATAACTTTTTGTGCAGAGAATGATTGTCTTTACAAACAATGTATACCATCAAATGAGTCTGAGCAATCTGCAAGGAGATATGATGCTGGTCCGTCCACTCAGCCTAAGGTTGAACCAATAACTGTTGTTTACAGTTATGAAAGCAGTAAAAATGACTCAGGGAAAAATAAAAATTGTTCCAACTTATTACTAAGTAAGGAGAAAGAAGGAATGATGTCCCATTCATCTTCAGGAAGACAAAATACAAATAATACCGAGAATATTGATGCATATGTACTTCCTGAGAAAAAGGAAGACAATGTTTGCCACAGAAGTGATGTTCTTGGAAGTCTGTGGATAACTCGGTTTTCTCGAAAATCAACAGCTCCCTTGATAATCTCCAATAACTCACAGATTCCTAAACACAAGTTCATGAATGAAGACATAAGAGAGGCTAAAGAGTCTCATAATTGTTCTATGTTTGAAAAGGCTTCAAAAGATGCTAAGAATAATTTAGATATTGATATTCACAACTCAGTTCATTATCCCAGCCCAGTTTCACCCTCTCCTAAGGTAAAAAATTCGGAGTCAATAGCTTGTGTGTTTGCAAGGGGATTGGATGCCATCAAATATATCAAACCATCTCATAGAACCACTAGTACCACTCATACAAATGTGACCTGTTTGTTTTGTGGGACATTAGGTCACCAACTTCATGATTGCTTGGAGATTGCAGAAAGTGAGCTTGAAGCTCTCCTGAAAAATATCAATTCTTATGGGAAATTGGACGATCAACCTTGCTTATGCATTAGATGCTTTCAACCCAATCACTGGGCAATATCATGTCCCACGTCAATTCAAATTGGGCAATTTGATTTGAAAGTCAATGCTTTGGTCAGTGATTGTGGTCCAAATGAAACTAATTTCAATGCAGGCAAAGAGACCGCTAGGCCTCTAACTGGTGAGGAGGACCTTCCCTTACCTGATGGGGCTATAAATGATGAAATTGATCTTGAAGAAAATCGAAACCTTGATTTGAAGTGGACATCAAATGAAACATTACCCTCGGAGAATATAGAGTCCTGGGCACCCATCAAGAAAGTATTTGGTTCAAGTTCAATGGAAAACAAATTGAAGGAAAGTTCTGTGACATCTTCGTGTGGCTTCATTGGGAGGCAGATTTCAGACAAAACAAAGAGAATCTTTGATGCAGTGCAAAAGCTTCGTTTGTCACGCACTGAAATCCTCAAGTAAGTACCCCCAGTTCCTTTTTATAAGAAGCAATTAACTGAATCACATCATTCGAAAAATTGGTTAAAATTAGTGGGAGATAACAAATGTGTAAAAGATATAACTTTTTTGCCAAAAATTCCCTCATTTATGTGGAAGAGAGAGAATGTGTACTGGAAAGAGAGTGTGTGAATTAAATGCAATTATGAGTAATATTATAAGTAATTAAATGGGGTTAAAATGAGAAACTAACAAAAAAATTGAGACAACCCCTAAGTGTCTCTTATAAAAGGAAACATGTCATACCCAAAGAGTGTCTCTTATGAAAAGGAACGGAGGGAGTAATGCATGTCGTTTGGATGTTCGATCAAACAAAGTCGTTGTATTTTGCATAACTTGTAAACAACTTATGTTTGTCAACTACGCATGAAGTATGCAAATTATACCTCTTCAGATACAGTAGAAGTTATTTAGATCATAACTTGATGGTGCAGTGGTAAGAATCAATTTGAAATTTAATCCGATCTAATTGTGCATCCTTTTCTCAGCATGAAGATTTTCAGAAATAGCCTTCTCCTGTATTTTGGCTATTGACCATATATATCTTTTTTGTCTTTGTTCTTACCTGAAGGGCCTTCCTACCTGCAAGTCCTGCATTAACTAGTTCAAACAGAATGAAAAGAACCTGTCTTCATTGAGAGGGCAAAAACTTGCAAACATGATCTTGAACTTCTGAGCATAACCATGTCTTGGTTTGGACTCATGATTTGATCTACTTTAATGACTTTTGTTTCTTTTCTGTGGAGTAGAGAACCACCTTATTTTATTTAAATAAAAAGCAAAATTTTGGGTCCTTTGTTTTGAGGGCTCGAGGGTGAGCCCTGGCACAATGGTAAAGTTACAACCATGTGACCTGAAGGTTATAGGATTAAATCCTGGAAACATCTTCTCCAATTATGAAGACTGCGTATATCTATCCCTTCTCAGACCCTGCCTGATGGGAGTCTTGTGCAGGGCCGCCTTGTTTTGAGGGCCGAGATGCTTGTTTTGCAGCAAAGGAACTCTACTCCTCCCTTAACTTATAAACGTATCCATGAAGGGATCATAGCAATTTCTTTTCTTACCATCAGTGATTTTCCAAAGGAAAAAATAAATTATACTCCTGAACTAAGCCCTAATTACATAAACTTTAACATTTAACAAATGCCTCTTTGTTCCTAGGAAAAGTCTGAAAAACGCCCAACTGAGACTGGGAGTTGGAGTATTAATTTTTTTTCCAAGGAACAGGGAGAGTTTTGAAACACCATTAAGAATTGACGTGCTCGAGTTGTAATTAGACCTAAGTTTAAGGGAGAGTATATATTTTTTCCATTTCTAAAAGCACCTTGAGATGTTTATGCATGTTTTCTGTGGATGCCTCTTGATTTTGATTGGACAAGAGGACCGTGATATTGCTTTCTATTCCATTATAGAATAATCTATATTATTATCTTACATGTTTCAAAATTAAATGTGTTTGGCCTTGAATAATCCAACAAAAATGAAACTTCAATGTATAATTTTAGGAGGTTAACCTTGTGCAGGCCGGATCAAACATAATAATTGTTTACTTGTAAGCAGAATATTTACTAAAGCTAGAAGTGTTTAAGTTTATGTTTGCACACAAAGCTACAAAGTCTATGTTGGTGTTAAGTCATCATGATTAAAAAACATCTACCATTTTCATGTTGAAAACACTTCTTTTCTCTTCAACTTTTACTGCATTTGACAGAAAATCCTTTACAACAGATGGATAAACTCTCATATGTCCGTATCAAACCTCGATGGCTTTTTCTTGCGCTTACGGCTTGGGAAGTGGGAAGAAGGGCTGGGGGGAACTGGATACTATGTCGCTTCTATAAATGGTATAATTAAATTTACATCTTATCCTTTTTTTCTACATGACGTGCATTTTGTTATGTTACTTAGATCAAATGCATTTTGTTATTTTAATCAAATTATAGAAATTCTTGAAACTTGAAAGTTCTTTGATTTTGATGAGTCATGAGTCTTGCCTTTATTTTTATTTTGTCGTACTATTGACAGAGGCACGAAGAGAGAGTTCTCAGCAGAATACCAGAAAATCTATCTCAGTGATTGTTGGAGGGATCAAGTGTATGGTTGAAAGTCAGTATATATCCAATCATGATTTTCTTGAGGTAAAAGTCTATTAATTTTTCATCAAATTATTATACTGTATCTATTGTTATTGAAGTTATTGATTTAATGTCATTGATACTTCATAACTGAATTCAAGCTCTGATAAATTCTACTCGAAGACATTTTTTTGGCTTCTACTTTAGCATATACACATAATAATTAAAACATCTTTTCATAGATTCTTTAGTTACACTACCTCCGGTCTTTAATGTAAGACCCAATTGACTAATTTGGGCAGATTAAAAAAGCTAAATAAATTACTTCAAAATATTTATATTTATCATTTTTCTCAAAATTAATTTTTCTGACTTTTAAATTAATATATAATTTAATAATACATATGAGTATTTTAGAGAATTGGTCTTATAAAGGACTGGAGGTAGTAGATTTTAGTGTATAAACTACCATATCATATCCGTTTAATATATCTGACATCATATTAAAGTTATTTGAACTTTTAGTGTATATATTTTAGTGTATATATATAGTTTCTTTTTCAAGTTATTTGAACATATCTGACATCATATTTACATGAACTTTTTAGCTCAAACATCATTCAGATCTTATCCGTTTAATAATATGGCTGGCTTTGGGTAACTTCAGTTCTTGTAGTTAAGATCAGATTCGGCCACTATAGCTGGTTCTTCAAAATTCACTAAAAAAAAGGTTATTGTACAAGTTAGCATTACTCTTGATAATTTGTGAAGGACTGAAGATTTTGGAGATGTTGATTTAATGTGAATAAAAAAAAGAGATTTTCAATTAGGACTTGCTTAAAATAGTTTATATGAAGTTCTTTTGTATTTAATCTAAAATATATGCCTTTGTTAAGACAAACCATGTAATTTAAGGCTGCACATGATGCCACATGGATCGATCTGCCAAATCACATTGAAGTCAATTACTTGTTAATCTAATTCAAAACATAGCTGTCTTACCCTTTTCTGGTTGATACTTGTAAATGATTTTGCCTTTTGGGCTTTTTCTTATTCCAACGTAGAAAACGAAGAACGAGGCAATGGACTGTTCTTTTTAAGAGAACTTTGTTATGATCTCAGTAAAACTACAAGGATAGGTGTGTTTGATTATGAGACACAGACGAGGGGAAGAAGGTCCCCTGAAATGCCCTGATAAGAAAGTTAGGAAGAGACAAGGAAAATTATATGAGCACACATGGCGTCCTACATGGATCCATCAAGGCATCCAAGTTCTAAATGGAATCCAAGGTGGCATCACAAATGGCAGTCACATCATATGTGTGGCATCTACAGTCATCGAGGTGGTGTTTATGTCATCCAAGAAGGTTCGATCAAGCCCATGTCTTGTTGGATGCCACATAGGACACCACGTGCTCATATCGGGAAACATGAGAGGGTCCCATCTTTGTGGGGCCCACATGTGTAGAGATAGGACTCTGCTGAAGTATCTCAGAGTATTCAAGTTAGAGGAACTTCACAAGTGCTCCTTCTGGTCCTAAATGTAGGGAGATAAAAATTTACAGATATTAAGGAAATTAGTTAAATTAGTTCTTTGTAACAAATGTATGTTAGTTTCTTTAAAATACCCCATTTAATTATTACCACCCATTGAAAGAAACCGTCTTTAATATATACAATCAATTGGGATAACTTGAATAAAATTTATAAATTCGGGAGATAAAGTTGATTGAAGCCTTACATTTAAAGCCAAAGCAAACCTTTCAATTAGCTCCTATATTTAGAACTGGAGGGAGGGAAGATCATGTCTTTCCTATTTTTTGTTAGGATTATTCTATTGCATCTGTGGGCAAAAAAAATTATTCTATTGCATCTGTCTCTGCCATTTTTAGTATTTTCTTTTTCTACTTATATAAGAAAGATAACTGTCTCTTGATATACTTTTGGACCGCATGTTCAGTGTTACACTTTATCTTCACAGGAAGAAATCATGGCTTGGTGGCACACAACCTCAAAAGCTGGCAACAATGTTCCGTCTGAAGAAGACCTGGTAGAAAAAATTAAAATCAAACAAATATTAGGATTCTAGGCATTTATTATTATTTTTATTCAGGCTATCACTAAGGTAATTAAGAAGCCTGAGATTGTTGCCTTTTTTCATTTGAATAAAAACTTCTAATTCAAATCATTGTATACCAAATGAAGCTGAGAATAGAAATGTTGCTCACTACCAATATATATTTGTGAATATCATGAACAACATTCTGAGGGTAAGAAATTAGAATTTGCCTGAAGGGCTATAATCCTCAGTACACACTCCATTGTTTCTCTTTAGTATTACTATCTGACACTATCAAATTAGTTTGAGTATTGATTTTTTTTTTTTTCGTTTATAGAATTCAAACCAATGACCTTGCTTGAGGGAATACTCTCCATTTTGTAATGCTTACATTGATTGCAAATTTATTTTTTCACATTTTATATATGGACCATAGAGTTTTAAGAATAAATCATGTGTATGGATAGTTTTAGAGAAAAATAAATAATTTGGAGGACAAAGTATATTGACATTTTACATTTGGAACCCAAATAAATTCCTCAATTATTTCCTATATGTATGATATGAGAGAAAAATCCGTTAGGAGTATTAGGTGGAAAAATTTAACACTTTAGATGGAATATGTTATATTGCTGTGCCTGTTTAAACCATGGTTTAAACCCAAAACCATGAATTTAAAAGAATAGTAGCCAAATACCCATCTAAAACTCAAAAGGGATTTTAACATTTCAAAACCATGGTTTTGAAGTGAAAACCTTTGATTCGATATAAGTTGAGAGGATAGCTTTTACCCTAAAGCCAAGGTGTTCTCCAAAATCCCTTTTCCAAAATCTGATCCCAACAAGCTCTTAAAAAAATGGTTGGAATTTCTTATAATAAGGATAAATGGGGGTACTATGCTTTTGTAGTTTTGTTAACTCACCACAAACATCACTATGAAGCTTCTGTCTCATGGAAGAATATTAGCTCAAATCATGTCTTAAATTATTCCAAATCTTTATTACTTCAAGATTGGCTTACGGGAATCTTGACATGGAGAATTTATTTATTGTGTTAAGTTTGAGAAATTAAATTGCGAAGATACATGTTTTGAATTAGTGATCATAATAAGAGATTTAGTCTGTGTTTGAAGCAACACACTAGATCATTTCCGCATTTCGCTTTAGTTTGTGGTGGCAATCAAAATCAGAAGTTTCGATGTTATAAAATTTTAAATTGTTTTTTAGAAAATTAATATGTAAATCCCTATAATTTCACCACATTTTTAGTTAGGTAATTGTAGTTTCTTCCCTTCTTTTTATTGGTTTCTTATAATCTCCTAAAAAATAGGTATTGGTTCTTTTTTTGAGTAAGAAACAAGAGTGCCTTTATCTTTTGAAAAGCTATAATTCTCAATGCACGCTCCATTTTTAGGACCAAAAAAAAAAAAAAAAATACAAACTCCATTTTTTAGTATTGCATTCTAATATCCAATATTATATCAAATTATTTTTGGGTATTGATTTTTTTTCCTTTTTATAATCTTCGAACCAAATGACCTTAAGTAAAAACTGTCCATTTTGTAATGCCTAGATCGATTGCAAATTGAATTGGGAAAATTGTGAAAAAATCCCTCATTAGCAACTTATTTGCCAAATGAGACCTTCGCATGCAAATTATCTTCCACATGTACAGAATATCTTCCCTAATGTGAACAAATCTTCCCTGTACGTGTGCAAAAATCTTCCCTGGGTGTGCAGAAATCTTCCCTCCATGTGCAGATTTCTTCCTAGGTCCCATTTAGCAAATAAGTTGCCAATGAGGTCTTTTTTAACAATTCTCCCAATTGAATTTTGACATTTTATATATGGACCAGAAATATTTTCTAATAACGAATAAGCTGTTGGTTGAAGTGATAAGTGATTTCACCTTATAACGAGAATAATACAATTGCGAATCATGAAAAGCATACTTGTTGGGAGAGATAGAAACCTTTCATGCTATAAGTCTCAAAATGGATTATACCCTTGATTAAATAATAAAAACAAAGAAAGTTTTTCCAATATGTTGATTAAAGTTTTAAGAATAAATCATACTATTCAGGACTTATAATTGAATAATGTAACTTAATATAGTTTTTTATATAACGAAAATAAGTGGAGGGAGAAAATTAGGAGTATTTTACTCAATAATCTCTTAGAAATGATTTTTGTTGAGCCATCTAGATATATACTTTACCAATAACAGAAACTAAATCTCTCTAGGATGCTGAGGATAAAGAGTATGTCCCTCTCAATTAAATTGTTTTATGCATAAGGACTATGAATTAAACTTAAACTTTGTATAAATCCATGCATCAGTTCGTGGTGTATATATATTAAGAAATTCATCAACTAACTCAAGCATTTATGTTCGGAGAGGTAGTAAGTTAGAGATATTAGGAAAAACAATTTGTTTTTGCCAGAAAGGGAAACAAAAATTAATACTTTAAACAAAACTTAGTATATTACTCCCTCCGTTTTTTTTTATAAACAATTTTTTCTCTTTCAGGGTTGGTCTTTAATATAAGCAAATTTTTTTGTGTCTCAAAATTTAAACTGTATTTTCCTTTTCTACCCCTATTGAATATATATCTTTATATTAATTATCTCCTACAATCACTCATCACTAATTCTCTTTCATTTAATCATTTATCACTCATTTTCTCTCACATTTTATGCACATTCTCTCTCATATTTTTTAATTATTCTCTCTTCTATGCTCTTTTAATAAATAGGGCCATATTTGAAACAAATATGATATTTTTGACACATTTATTATTTTTAATTAATCTTAACTGTTAATTCATTTAACACAATAAAAAAAATTGTTTATAAAAAACACGGAAGAAATAATAAATATGCCTATGACAAGGACAGAATGGAATATTATGCTTCGATTAACTCCTAACAAGCACATCGCATTTGTCTTTGCACAGGTAGGCCCTCAAATTCACCTTGTCTTTTTCTCTCCCCTCTCTTTCTATTATTCTTCACACTCTATGATGCATTCACTAGTACATAAAAGAGTTTTTACATCAGAACATTTAGATTGGTTATATCAGATAAGGTCTTAAAAATATGACCGGTGGCATTTTTATAATTATGATGAAATATTAAGACCGGTTATATTTATAACCGGTCTTAAAAATACCTTTAAGACTGGTTCTATTTAAAATCGGTCTTAAAAATACTTTTAAGACCGGTTGTAATAAAAACTGATCTTAAAATATATACAATTAAAAAAATAAATACATGTAATATATTTTCTAGATCGATTCTAAATATAACCGGTGTAGAAAATGTTATCTGAATTAAAGATAATTAAAAAAATGAAATCGTTATTATTTTTAAGATCGGGTGTACATAAAAACCGGTCTTAAATATAAAAAATTTAAGACCGGTTATTATTTAATAATAACATGTCTTAAATATTTATTTTAAGACCGGTTTCTAATTAAAACCGGTCTTAAAACTGATCTGGATTTCAAAACGCGCCTAATTTTAGCTCTAAAATTTCATTTCAAGATTCAAGCACATCAGCGAAACCCCTGTGTCTGTTCGCGGCAGCTCCTCCTTTCCTTTTCTCTCCTCCGTCCTTAACTTCGCCGCCGTCAACTGAGATTTACAGTTGAATACATTGCCGTAAGGCTATCGTCGTTTGTTCCCTCCGATTGGTTTCATTCTCAACCTCATTTTTATTGTCAGGTTTGTGTTTCAGTTGCCAGGCGTTCAATTAAATAAATGGTTTCATTTTTGGGTATTTCATTGAAATCTCCGTTTTCTTTGTTTGATTCTTGCAGCAAGTTGTCAACCCACTTTTTAGAAGCATCCATTGCCTCCTAAGGGAGACCTTACTCGATTCGTAAAGTGGCCAAAGACTGTTCAAATCCAGAGAAAGAAGAGGATCCTCAAGAAAAGGTTAAAGGTACCGTTAATTATTCTGAAGAGTTTTATATAATGCATGTATATCTGAGGTTAATGTCCTTATGCTTCTGTGGACCTGGGGATTTTTGGTTGTGTATGAGAAGGGTTCAATTTTGGTTCTGTATTATTGCATGTTCAATATAGTAAAACTCTGGATAAGGTAGTGCTGATATTGCTTGATATGAACTTTGGTGTTGCTTCTGAGTCTGCCTCATAATGCATTTATATTCAACTTTGTTCAACTTGTGCTGACATTGTTATGGAATGTATAAGGGTAGCTTGATAGGGACCTAAGTGAATAAACTAGATTAGTCTAAACAAAGACTTAAGTGCAAACTCATAATTGTATCAATTTTGACCTGATAAGAAATCAGAAAAAGAGAAAGAGAGAAGAACAGAAAGTGAGGGAAACATAGGAGAGTAGAGAAGAGAAAGGTTCTTTTAGAATCACTCAATGAACAACTCAGGTCAAAACTGATACAATGGAGGGTGCATTGCAATTAATTATTTGTTCATGTTTGCATAACTTGGGAATTGCTTTTGAACGATGCCTTAATTTGTAGATAATGCCGTGTAGCAAAATTTCATTAAACCATTACTAACTATCCTTAATAGTGTCCTTAAAGTGTTTTTAGACAACGAGTCGTCCTAGTGAGGGTACTCTCAATCCAACTAATCCAAATCAAAGAGAGCCTAGCAATGCTCCTAGCCAGGAACACAGTGAGCCAAGTAACCGGCCTAGATGAAGGGGTAGGAGAGCCACCTGATTGAGAGACATTCCTCTCAATTAGAATACCGGGGAGAAGATTCCGATTGAGTTTGATTGTTATTGGAAACCAATCGGGCCTAATGCCCAACAGTATAGGAGTTTTGTCGGCCTCCTAGCATGCAACAAGCCAGCAACTTCATAGAGCAATGGAGAAATGTCGATAAAGGTGTGTAGCGACATATTTGGGAAACTATCCAGCTTACTTACGACATTCCTAAGAGTGAAGTCTTGTATGACAAGACAATGACGTATTGTGATGAATGCTGGAGGAAGTTTAAGATAAATCTAACCAACAATTACGTGCATATCGAGGTGGAAGAAGGTCAGCCTCTTTTTAATCCGTGTGATCAGTATTCTTTTATTGACGAACAGACTTGGCAAGAATTTAGACGGCTTTAGACTACTTTAGAAACATTGGTGAGTTGACTTATTTTGCAATTGATTTGCTTATGAACTATGAATTGTCTTTATTAATTTACAATGACTTAATTTTGATTTCTTATTCGCAGGAAAAAAGGAAAAAGGCCTAAGAGAGTGGTAGAAAGAATGATTGCCCCCATACAATGTCTCGTGGGGGGTATGCGAAGGCCGAAAAAGACTTGTTGACTTGTTTCTGATCGAGCTGAGGAATCCCCACCACCTCCACCTCCCTCCACTCAAGATATTTCATAGCCTCCATTGAATGTCATGCAACAAGTGATTCTGATGGCATATGATATGTCCTTTCGAACAAGAGATTGGCCTACTGAGTCAGCTGTTGGCAAGTCAGGGGCACAATGCTATCTTGACAGGGATAATTTAATGTCCCTGGTAGCTCCTCTACAACAGCTTACGATTTCGATTGGCCAGCTCTTTTTTATGTAAGTATCTTCTTAAATTGGAAGTTAATATTTTACAAATTACGCCGTTAAACTTTGATTTAATGTCCCTGCTTGAATTATTGTAGGTGCATGCATCGTAGGTTGGTTGACTCTGGCAAAACCGATAAATGTGGACTCCTATGCCCAGTTCAACTCTACGACAAAGGGACCACTACTGCTATCAGACACACATACTTATCGTACAGGCTTAATGAAACCTCAATTGAGTGTTTCTTGGCTCCATATTTATATAGGTAAGACACAAATTTATATTTCATACTATACATAATATTTTATATTTCCTTAAAAGTTTTTCCTTTTTTCACTGATCATTGGCAATTGGCTATTTTGTGCAAGAAGAGTTATTTTGTCATCCTCTTATGCTCCCTCCACCTCAGCAAGCCAACTAGTGAATTGAAGAAGAGCTTGAACTCGTAAGTTTTCTTGCATTATTAATTACCTTTCGTGTGCAAAATTTATGAAATTTGTGTAAAATAAGTAACCTTTGTGATTTTGATAATATAGGGCTATGCGGACATTCCAACACACTGCTTGTGGTAGGCCTATGCGTGAGGCAAAAGACCCTACATGGATATTGCCAAAGGTTAGTTATATATTGGTTTGTTTTAAGAATGTATTCAATAATAAGCCATGCTTTAATTTTATACTTGTTTTAACGATATCATGTTATTTTTCAGACCCGTAGGCAACCACCAGGGTCCAACTTGTGTGGGTTGTATATTTTGAGGCACATGTATAATATTATTACCCTAGGCATGATAAAACTTACTAAATAGGTAAATGTATATATATTTCAAAACTTTTGTATTACTTTTATGTTTTTAAGTGAATTTAATGTTTTTCCTGACTTTGATGTTTTATATGTTTGAACTTGCTGACCCTTTTCCAGAAGAAGATATTGAGAACATTCGTAATTGTTGTGCTAAATTCATTTATGAACTTTTACAACAGTGAGTTCTTATAAAGTTGAGGAATTTTTTTGTATATATTCATTTATGAATTGACATGTTGGTTGGTTGAATTCATTTATATTATTGGTTTCATAATTTGACATGTTTGTTGGTTTTAACATGGTTTTTGTATATTTTGATGAATTGACTTTTGGTTGCATGATATGTCATGGTTGAATCCAGTTATCCATATATATATGATGGTTTTAAACAAAACATTATACATGAGGATATATGACATATTACAAGTTCCCAATTCAATGAGAAGGTTAAAGCAAAAGGAAATGGTAAGTGTAAATAAACTGAACACCATATGGCACTAAATAAGTATAACATTGGAGATAGCAATTCAAGGATGTGTTTTGATAACTAACCTAATCACAAACAATTAAAAATATATATATAACACTTTTAAGACCAGTTGTATGTAAAACCGGTCTTAAAATTAAAATATTTAAGACCGGTTGTATGTAAAATCGATCTTAAAATAACTTTTAAGACCGGTTATAATCATAACCGATCTTAAAAATGTTACATAAATCGCCTTACAAAAGAATTCTTTTAAGATCGGTGCTCATGAAAATCGGTCTTAAAAGTGTTGATTTTAGACTGATTATAAATAGAACCAGTCTCAAAAGTGAAACTTTTAAGACCGGTTACCAAACCGGTCTCAAAAGTGACATGCTTTTAAGACCGAATCCAGAACCAATCTAAAAAGTCAATTTTAACCGGTCTAAAAAGCCTCTTTTCCACTAATGATTGTAGAATATTAGCTCAAATCATGTCTTAAATTATTCCATATATCATTATTATTTCAAGATTAGCTTTGGGGAATCTCAAGATTGAGAATTTATTGTGTAACTCCCAGCCCTCTAAAATACAAGTCAAATTTTAAAAGTATTTTTTGGTTCACAATATAAGTTACTTGAAAAGTATACTAATTATAATGCTTTTTGTTATTTCTTACCCCTATAATTAATGCTTCATTAATGGGGCACATCGCATTTTTCTTCCTCATTCATAACCTTATTTGCATGTAAGGTTGGAGATGTTATCATACACAAAAGGGAAGGTCGAGGGAAGTTGTATTGTATGAGAGGCAGACATAAAACCCTCAGCAGAAGTTGAGAATTGAAATTTGGGATCGAAAGTGACATATTTATGTTTTTTTATATATGTAAGAATAATTGGGCGTACCTGGAGTGCGACCGTTTCTCTCTTATACCCACGCTAATCGTATCACAGTAGCGGAAGCGATTATGACGCACAGCAAATACACCATGAACGGAAGAAGAAAAGAGAAATATAGTAGAGGGAATAGGAATTCACAGTGACAGAGTTTCTGTATGTTAATTCAAGTATGTTACAACTGAATCCCTTTACGCCTATTTATAGGGTTCTATGCACCCCTTCCTCTTCTACTAACATGTCCTTCCATCAGAGAGACAAGATATCCTTTCGATTGAGAGATATGTTGTTTCAGTGAAACAATGCCATTTGAAGAGTCATATTGCATCGGACAAAAAACATGACTCATAACATTTTGGATAATATTACATATATCCACCCAAGCATTTATGTTATTTATACTTTGACCCCAATCTTATTGGGCTTGGGCCCAATCCACCAAGGGTGGACTAAGCTATTTTCCAACATCTCCCACTCATACTTGGTGGATTAGATATGTCTCTTTTTCTTCCTTCTTTCATACTAGGTACTTTGCCGTGACCGCGTAGGCATGACATCTGCATATAGGTGTATGTACTAGAAATCTCTTTTACAGAGACCAGCACAAAGCAACCTTCATTGTGTAGCTTGATTTTAATATTGTGCCTTAAATATCCTAGATTCACTTATATACACTTTCACATAGCTAATCTAATCCCTTTTGAGTCAGTATAAAACTCAGATTGCCTTTCTAGTATGCATAGCATCCACATTTATGAAATTATCAAAAATAATACCATAAAAGGACATGTCTCAGACACTAGCATATTTGTGTATATTTCAAGTAATCTTTCTTTCGCCCAGATATCACTTCAATATACATCAGCCGCTTTCCTAACATAATACCATAGATCGCATCTATCATGACCGTAGGACATATGCTAAAGTAGCAGACGCTGAAGCACACCTCTGTGATATTGTCAAAGTCAAAGGATATTATTGGAAGAATTAGAAACTTCCTGGGACTCACACAACAATTAAGCAGGGATCGTCTTACTTGCTTCCCTTTTGCGGTTCTTTAGCACATGTGGTATGAATCACATGCTACAGTGTTACTCTCACACCATAAGAGCGCATGTCGTTTTTCATTTTGTTATTAACACTGTACAGATTTAAGTCTAGACACTCCCAGCATCTAAACCCAAATTCTTCCTTTCTACTCAGACGTCAATATTGAAGAATTTGTTATCTGGCTACAGGTATCATGGAAGTGGATATCCATGATTCGATCCATACTAATGTTTATGTTTATGGATCTCATCTTGACACGCTACACTATTGTCAAGGCGACATAATTTGTGTTTCTTCTCTACCATATTAGCGTTCTAGCAGCTTTACCGATGAACACAATTGTCTCATCTTTGCACACCCCTCCTGGGTGTCAAAGGCGGTTGCTCGTGTGAGAGAGACAACCTCACAAGCCTGTACGACATACTAGACATTGTATACTTTCACACAGACATTTATACTAATAATGATAAGTACTTCAATTAATCATAAATGTAATAAAGTTTGAAATTTTTACATTTTACGTACACCAAGTGCCCTTACATGTTTTTCAAATGTTTCCTTGGCAATTGGTTTGGTCAGGGGATCTGCGACCATACTCTTGGTCGAAATATGTTGTACAACAATAATTTTCTGTGCTATATAATCTCTTACAAAATTGTACTTAATGTCTATATGCTTGGTCTTACTATGATACTTAGGATCTTTAGTATAGGCTATGGCTGCAGTGTTATCACAATGCATTAATACTGGATTGGTACTCTCATTGCCAAATCCAAGATGTTCAATGAACCTCTTCAACCATAATGCCTCTTGTGCAGCTGCAGTGTATGCTACGAACTCGGCTTCCATAGAATGTAAAGCAATACATGTTTGCTTCTTGCTACTCCAACATATGGCGCCATTATTCAGTAAGAAAGTATAACCTGAGGTCGATCTTCGCTCTTCCTCATCTCCGCCTAAATCAGTATCGGAATATCCAACCAGGCGTAGATCGCTTCCTTCGTAGCATAGTGCATAGTCAGAGGTGCCTTTTAAGTATCTCATGATCCTTTTTACTGCTTTCCAGTGATGCTCACCTGGGTTGGACTGGAACCTACTTACCAATCCTACCGCAAAGCAGATATCTGGCCTTGTACACATCATTGCGTACATTAAACTACCAACAGCACTAGCATAGAGAACTTTCATCATTTTCTTTTGATCAGACTCAGTTTTGGGACACATCTTATTGCTTAAGGTTACACTAGAAGCCACTGGGGTATCCAAAGAATTGCAGTTGCTCATATTGAATCGTTCGAGAATCTTTTTAATGTAATTTTCTTGTGAAAGATATAAGATTCTTTTTGAACGATCTCTTTGGATCTTAACTCCAAGTATATACTCTGCTTCACCCATGTCTTTCATTTCAAAATTCGATGAAAGCCATTCTTTAATAGCTATAATCGAATTCAGATTATTTCCAGCCAATAGTATATCATCTACATATAAGGATAATATAACAAAATTACCCTCAAACCGTTTGATGTAGACACAGTGGTCCTCTTCAATCATTTGGAAATCATAAGAGGTTATTGCTTTATGAAACCTCAAATACCACTGTCTGGATGATTGTTTTAGTCCATAAATAGACCTTTTAAGTTTACAAAATTTATTCTCTTTTCCTTTTTCAATGAAACCTAATGGTTGTTCCATATAGATTTCCTCATCTAGATCACCATTTAGAAATGCAGTTTTAACATCCATTTGATGTAATTCTAAGTCCAAACTGTTTACTATTGCTAGAATAATTCTTATAGAATTAAATCGTACCACAGGTGAGAAGGTATCTTCATAATCTATACCTTCTTGCTGTGTATACCCCTTTGCAACTAATCGTGCCTTATACTTATCAATTGACCCATCCACCTTTCTTTTAATTTTGAGAACCCACTTGTTCCCAATGGCTTTTCGCCCTTTTGGTAGGTCAACCAATTCCCAAACTTTATTCTTTCTCATTGAGTTCATTTCTTCATCCATTGCCTTTTTCCATTCATCTTTAGCAGGACTGGATAAGGCCTCTAGTACCGAACGTGGTTCATCATCTCCATCAGGAGTAACAATAAGTGCTTCACTTTCTATTTGGAAGCGTCTTTTAGGGATACTTTCCCTGTTACTCTTTCTTGTAGGAGCTTCTTGCCTTTGTCTTTTCTTTTGTCTAGGTCTTTGTGTTGACCTTTCTAAGCTCCCACTTATATCGACATTTTGGGATGATTCAGGCATACCAACAAGTTCTATAATTATTTGTTCCTGTGTCTCATAAAGAGATACAGTGCGGTCAATGTCTCCCCTTTTAAGGAATTCATTTTCTAGAAATGTAACATCTCTAGATTCAATTTCAGTTACCGTTCCATCTTCATTTTCACCTATGAAGACATATCCTTTGGATTGTTCAGAGTACCTTATAAAGATACATTTCTTTCCTCTAGGACCTAACTTGCCATACTTATGAGAATTATCATGAATGTATGCAGCTGACCCCCATGGTCTAAGGATACTAAGATCCGGCTTGCGTTTTGTCCATAACTCATAAGGTGTTGAAGTAACTGATTTTGAGGGCACACGATTAAGTACGAAGGTAGCAGTCATTAAAGCATCACCCCAATATGAAATTGGTAGATTTGCTTGTGCCATCATTGACCTAACCATGTCTAGAAGCGTTCTATTTCTTCTTTCAGCAACTCCGTTCTGTTGGGGAGTGCCAGGGATGGTTAGCTGCCTAATTATCCCTTTTTCTTCACAGAGCTCTTTAAATTGATCAGACAAATATTCACGTCCTCAATCAGTACGTAATACTGTAACTTTATTGTCCATTTGATTTTCAACTTCATTTACGTATCGTCTAAAGCACTCAAGAGCCTCAGACTTATGTGTGATCAAATAGACATGACCGTATCGTGAATAGTCATCAATAAAAGTGATAAAATACCAAGCTCCATGCCTTGCCCTCACACTCATAGGACCACAAATATCAGAATGAATTATTTGCAATGGTTGTTCTGATCTTGTTCCCTTACCAAAAGGTTTTCTAGTTGCCTTACCTGCTAGACAACTTTCACACAAGGACATTTCCATATTGGATATGGATCCTAGCAAACCTTCTTTTGCTAGTTTAATCATTTTATTTTGATTAATATGCCCTAATCTAGCATGCCAAATAGCCATATCAATAGTTGAATAAGAAGAAGTAGCAAAGCAATCATGTATATTATAATCATCAATAATATCCATTACAAAGAACTTCTTTGAAAGGAAAGCTAGACCATAAAATACAAAATTATAAAATATGTCTGCAACTTTATCATGAAAGTTTACATTAAACCCATAGTTTACAAGACATTTTACAGAAACTAAATTCCGTCGGATGTCAGGAGCATGAAGCACATCATGTAGGATCAAAGGCTTTCCACTACGCAAAGTTAATTTGCAAGTTCCAATGCCTTTAACTTCAATCTTTGCATTGTTGCCTACATAAAGCCACTTACATTTGTCAGGCAGCCGACGGTATTCTACATAGGATCCTCGATCCCTCGTCACGTGGTCTGTTGAACCTGAGTCCAAAATCCAAGAAGAACAGATATTCTCTGTTAGGAAAACAGTGCTAGAAACATAGGAAACATGTGAATTTACATAATCCACTAGTACCTTTTCACTCTCATTTCGCTTAGTACAATCCCGTGCGAAATGACCCATCTTTTGGCAGGCAAAGCATTTGACCTTCTTTAAGTCATTTTTATTCTTCTTCCTGCCCTTTTTTCCTTTCTTCTTGAATTCCTTTTTGCCTTTTACAAATTTATTCTTGTCCTTCTTTCCATTCTTTTGGAATTTATTCCCCTTCTTGGAATCGGGTTTTGTATTAGAAGGACCTACACCCTCTGTGTAGTAGGCATGGCCAGAGGACTTGTATGCCTCCAAGCGCTCGTCCTCAAGTTCCAAGTGTTTAGCCACATCATTAAAATTTTTAATGCCTTCATTATGGGTTAGATTAACCTTCATGTGCTCCCAACTAGATGGCAATGATCTTATCACTGCCTGAACTTGTTGTTCATCAGACACAGTATTCCCAGCTTCCTTCAATTCTCTAATCATATTTGCCATCTCTCTTAGATGTTGTTTCATGGAAGTACTTGGCCTAAGCTTATACGTATCAAACTTAATAGTTAATCGTCTAAGCTTAGAGGTGGATGTACCACCAAATCTGTCTTTCAACGCTGCCCATATGGCTTGCGCTGTTTCATTTTTCTCATATTCACACATGAGGTCATCTGCCATTGTACTCAGCAATGTAATTCTTGCAATGCTATTTTTCTTTTTCCAAGCCTCATAGACCTCTTGGTCTCTCTTGTGTTGGGCCGTATTCCCAGCAGCAGGCTGTGCTACAACTGTTGTTAGAGGTTCCATTGCCTCTTGTTCCTCCAAAATATATTGGACTTTGCAGTGCCAAATATCCCAATTGTCACCATTTAGTTTGTCCCCTTTATTTAACTCAGCGATAATGTTCTTAGTTGCCATTTTCAATTCTGGAGACAAATTCATTCCACATTCAATATGTCTCTCTAAAAGAATTAAACTATTGAACATATCATCGACAATATATAGCACAACACAATATACAATGTCATGTACTTATATTATTCTTAACCAGAAAAAATAGTAATACTATTAAATTCATGATCAGGAGTATACGTTTGTATCTCCCATCACATAAATATTAGCAACATCACTAAAATTCTGTCAAGAATTATATATATGTACTTTAACAACTTTAACTTTTAGGATTAACAACTCCTAAAAGCTCCCACTTAACAAAAACATATAATAATATAATAAATAATCAACTAAATCATGTTTCATTATAACATAAATTGAAACTTGATCCAAACTTTATAATCGAATAAATTATATTTATATTCAAAAAAAAAAATTGATATGCATTTTTTTTTTTAAATAACAAAACGAGATACATTCTGTGCGTATATAATGGCGTATATATAAACATGATTTTCCTTGCCACGCACCCCCACAACAAATAGCATATTCCATGACTCAATTAATGAGTTATAAACCAATTGAAATAAAGAGAGCGGGGACACCATGAAACCATACATTAAATCCCAACTTTAAAATCAAAATGCATAGGCCCTGGGCGTTTTAAAATAGTCCGAAAGAACAACAAAAAAAAAAATACCAAAACAAATACACGGACCCAAAGTCACAAGTCGAATCTTCAATAACTAACAAAATTAAGTCATCAATAAAAAACTTTGGTGGCTTATAAAAAATTAAAACAGGAGAAAAAAAATCAACAATTCCAGAAAACAAATCCAGAAAGACAAGGTCCTTAGGCTCAATAAAAAAAAAACTGATCCAAAACAAAGCGTAGTCCAGTCCACTTGTCCAAGAGTGTATGAGCCAACTGTTTCCCCAAAAAACATATGAACGTCTTTTCGCTCAATAGGGAAGGCCTTTCTGGCAAACAGATCAACTGCGTGTGCCATTCTGACTGAAGTCAAAAAAACATGTCGTTCAGATAAGGCGCAAAGCAGTTCGAACTAACGCAGAGCCGCCACTCCCAGGGCCTTTGTTCGACGGTTTCCAGTGTTTCTAGTTTTTTTTTTTCGGTGGTTTTAACAACGACAAGCAGTTTTTATTGATCTTAATGGCGGAATGTTCCAAAGAAAAAACAAGATGAACAGTATATATGGGCACTGATTTTAAAATGACCCCATACCAAAAACAATTTCGTTTTTCATGCTTTCTCTCTCTAAATTCTTTTGTTTTATGATTCTAAATTTGCATATGCTATATTTTTATGCCTATTCGAAGAGCATACTATCAAACTCAGAAACACAGTAGAAGCATTATATATATATATTATCATGTGAATCTCAAGAACAAATATCAATAAGTTCCCGCACGCATGTATATGTGACTATAGAAAATATCATATAGATCTTTGAAAATAATAACATACACATCATATTATCATAATATGAGGATTACAATGTCATACAGGATAACCTGGCTCTGATACCATGTAAGAATAATTGGGCGTGCCTGGAGTGCGACCGTTTCTCTCTTATACCCACGCTAATCGTATCACAGTAGCGGAAGCGATTATGACGCACAGCAAATACACCACGAACGGAAGAAGAAAAGAGAAATATAGTAGAGGGAATAGGAATTCACAGTGACAGAGTTTCTGTATGTTAATTCAAGTATGTTACAACTGAATCCCTTTACGCCTATTTATAGGGTTCTATGCACCCCTTCCTCTTCTACTAACATGTCCTTCCATCAGAGAGACAAGATATCCTTTCGATTGAGAGATATGTTGTTTCAGTGAAACAATACCATTTGAAGAGTCATATTGCATCGGACAAAAAACATGACTCATAACATTTTGGATAATATTACATATATCCACCCAAGCATTTATGTTATTTATACTTTGACCCCAATCTTATTGGGCTTGGGCCCAATCCACCAAGGGTGGACTAAGCTATTTTCCAACAATATATTTTTTAAAAAATTAATGGTATAAATTTAAAAGAAAATAATCTCTTAACTATCAATTTTTCAAAAAACAATTTTATTATTTTAAAATCATCATATGAAAATTTTTTGGTAGAATATAGGTGGTATCCCTAACTGATTGATAGCTAGAGACTAATCCTCCTAAAGCGTAGAGATCACCGAAGTCGCCAATCATACGAAAATTTTAGTAACAATTCCATTATCTATTATCTATATTAACAATTCTAGTATTTATATTAATGACTTTTACTTAAGAAATTCAAAAAAACATATGAGACAACTAGAGCTTCGGCAGGCAGCCGTTGACAAGGTCATTGGAGCTCCAGTGACATCCACTACCTCTAGTCACTAGCATCAAATCTTCGGCGGCTGATGACGAACAATGACTGTGTGTGGATTTTTTATTTAACAAAAAAGTGAGGGTAGTTAAGTAATTTCTCACATTTATCCAAAATTCAAAATTTCAAATCAGTCCCTATAAAATTATTAAAATTTAACATACTTATTTATCTTTTATCAATTTTGACAATATTTTTTATGTCTTTTTCCCTATATTAAACGAATATTAAAGACCGTACAATTTTTAAAATAGTTAACTAAATAATAAATATAATAAAATTTGTAATATAATAACCAATGAGTTTGAAGAAAAAAAATCTCAAAGCGTAAATCAATGGAAACAAATTCCGTTTTAGTATGGTTTACCATACGAAGTATATAATATATAATAAGAGGATCTTCAATAATATAGTTTTTTTTTTGTCAAGTTCGATAATATAGTTTTAAACATGGAAAAAATTCAATAAAATAATAAATTCATCTTAATTTTTTGAAAAGATCATTAAGTAATTTAAAATTTAGAAATTGTTTCAATGATTTGTGACGCAATAATTTATTTAAAAAAACTAAAAGTTAAATTAGTCCGGAGGAAAAAATAAAAATGACAGAAAAATTATACGAGGCCCTTGATAATTGTTGTATCAGAAACCTAGGGGATGAGACCTAGTGACGGAAATTTTGAGAAAAATGTATATGAAAAAATTGACTAACGACTGATTCTTATGGAGAGGGCATGAAATCAAGCGTGAGGATTAATAAATCAAGGAATTAACGAACAATAACAATTCGATAATTTTACAAGAATGAAATAGTAAGTACTTTCTTTGATCCTAAATATAAAACAATATTGACTTTTTAGGAGATATTAAGAAAACTAATTAAATTATTTTAAAATATTTATATTTGTCATTTTTTCTCTAAATTATTTTACCTAAATTATAAACTGATATATAATTTAAGGATACACAATATATAATATAATTAAGTAACTTATTTAGTTTCCTTAGTTTCTAAAAAAAAGTTAACTTTGTCTTATATTTAAAATCAGATATACCATTGTTTTTTTTTCATATGATATGATGATATCATAATATCAAGTATAATACAGTATATATAGGAAAATTATTGTAACTGAACGGAATCATTGGAATAGATGAAGTATGAATAAGTGATCAAATATATCAAACAAAGACTGAAATAATTCAAATAAGCAGGCTTAAAAATATATAAATTAACCAATCTATTATCGTTCAAAAAATTAATAAATATAAATGCAGACTGTGAAAAACGCAGAAATGAAAGGGTTGTGAAGCAAGCAAACAAAGCGTGAAGCAAAAGACAATGCAAAACAATTAATAAATTAAGCAACTAATATGTTGATACTTGATATATATAAAATGTAACAGTAGCAAAATCACAATTAAAATGGCATTCAATGCACAGAGGGAAAAGCAAGGAAGGAAACAAAATGCGAAAAATTCAAATTTGAAGATGAAGTTTGAAATTCAAACTTATCAGCAAGGTTCTTAAACCCGAACCGGCCACTGAATTGGTCGGGGTATTGGGTTAAAGGTTGGTGGGTTAGATTGGAGTCAAAACGGGGTTCAATTGGTAAAGAAGTGAAGATTTCAGGGTTATTGATATGAAATTTTGAATAAAATATTTAAAAAAAGGTCAAACCGCGCAAAAGTGGTCAAACTGTGCATGAACCGGTCAAATTGGGGGGGGGGGGCCAACTACCATACCACATCAGTCGAACCATCGGTTGGCCGGTTTCCAGTACAAACGGCTGGTCCGGTTTTCAAAACATAGCTTATTAGTGCATTAAATGCCAAGTTTTATAGAATGTGAAATATAAAAAAAAACAAAGCAGACCAATGACGAATGAGAAAAATGATAACATGGACAGTACATTTAGACAAATCATCAATAAGTTAGGACTATTGATAATTAGTGTGTTTAGGATAGCAATAGGAAAAGTGATTTTTTTGCAATTTGACTTATGCAAATTAAAGATTGGGTAACATTCAAATTATATAATATGATTTATATTTGGATTGATGATAGCATAAGTGGCTTTTCTGAAAATGAAACTTGTTTGAATGATATTTTGAAAAGCAAGTTTAGATGGAAAAAATTTATTTAGATTTCTTAGTCTGTCTAAATTAGTAATACATACTCCTTCGATCCTAAATATAAGACAATGTTGACTTTTTTGAGAGATTAAGGAAGTTAAATAAGTTACTTAATCATATAATATGTTGTGCATCATTGGATTATATATCAGTTTATAAGTGGGATAAAATAGTTTGGAAAAAATGATAAATATAAATATTTTGAAGTAATTTAATTAAATGTTTTAATATCTCTAAAAAATCAACTATGTTTTATATTTAGGGCCGAAGATAATATAAATTAGTAATATTTATAAATATTTTTTCTCTCTCTTTCTTTCTCTCACATCACCATTCCCTTTTTTGTCTCTCCCCCCTCTCACACACACATGCCACCCATCCTTTTTCCTCTCTCTTTCTCTCTCCCCCATATACCACGTGCCCCCTTTTTCATATCTCTCTTTCTTTGTCTCGGTTAAAAACTAAAATCCACCATGAGTTTTTTTCACAAGCTACAATAAGTATGTGTTTGTGATAGCTTATCAGTAGGCAAATCGTGTGTTTGGAAGGCCCAATTTGGGTTATGAGATGTTTTGACTTTTCCCATATGTTTGGGATTACTTTGTTGCAATTGGGCTTACGAGGGAAACGTGGCTTTTGCCAATAAGCCACAAATCAGAGCTTATTTTGCCAGCTTATGTTGAGCTTATTGTCCTGTGTCCAGTGTATTTCTCTCTCTCATCATTCATGACATGTTTCAGTGCTTTGAAAAGCATAGGTAGAATAGTTTTAAAATGTTTGCATATGTTTTTTTTGGCCAATGTTTGCATATGTTTTTCTTTTTCCCAACTTCACTTTTTTAATTTTTTTATAATTTTAATTTTAATTTTTCTTTTATCATTATCACAAAAGCCACTTATACTACCGCCAATCTAAACAAATTTTACTTTCAGAAAAGCACTGATCATATCGCCAATTCAAAGATAAATCATATTACACAATCATACTTTTATCCAACCTTAAGTTTTCATAAGTCAAATTGTAAATAAGTCACTTTTTCCACCGCTATCCCAAACACATCTAAACCACAATTGGTGGCTTTTAGAATAAGTAGCTTATAAACTATAAGCCCTTTTCACAAATTGGTCAACCAAACACACGCATTCTTCCAATCAGGCTTATGGGCTTCCAATCCTGCGTTTGCATTTAGGCCTCCCAATCCCAATACCAAACACACGCAATATATATATTGATTAATTGATTCTTTATACCAAAGACCTTGCGAAAGAGAATATTATATACTATTCTTACAAGTTTTTTTTTTTCACTTTTACTATTCTTACAAGTTTTTTTTTTTTTCATTTTTCTCTTCGAAAACTCATCTCCACTTTTAGATTAAAAATGAATGGTTCATATTTAATATTTTATAATATTATTTTAAAAGTATTTTATAGATTAATTTTTTTAAATTTTATTTGTATTGCAGTTTTGAATAGTGTAAAATTAGATTTTAACAGCTTAAATTATTTATTTATTTTATATTTAAAATAATAATTTTATAAAATATTGAATCTGTCAACACTCGTTTCCATTTCGATAATCGAAGAGTAATTAAGACAAAATTTAATGAGCATACAGAAAAGTACAATTATACTGATACAAAAATATTTGTTTACAATCCCAACATTGTTTGTCAACAGAAAACAGAAAATACAGCGGAAACTTAATATTTACAAACTTTTCAAAATATTAAGGCATAGACTAAGGTATAACCATGTTCATATTCTTGTCTCGAGACACGTGCTGCTCACTTTCCAGCATCTACGTCTTTTCCCTTAGACCCACTGGTCCCCACTGAGGTGTTTATTAAAAATAGGGTGAGATTCCGGAGAACCCCAGTAGAAACATGCTATCGTTCATAGAAAATGCGAAAAGTAAATATGATATATGCCATGTATGCACCAATTAATGAACATTATAAACATATAATCTGCATGTATACATGAGTAAGGCCCAGCCTCACTATTATGTACTGCTTGGGTTTTCACCAACTCCAGTGTAAGTGCCTCTGACACTTCTGGCCTCTCTTTGAGCAAATCGTGTTGATTAATAAAGCGCATTCACAAACATTGGCATTCACACAATCACATAACTTATGACATAATGTATGAAGGATAATATCCCTACATCAACGCTTTATAATCCTCTGTTTAACAGTGTCTCGTAAAACGTGTTGTTCCGGCTCTCGACTCGGTCCTAAAATATTAAATGTACAATAAATAGGTCATAACCTATCCAAGTATCATTTTAGACTCTTCCATAGTGTTTCTTCTGGTTATATTAGTCTATGGTGAAAATTTACTAAAATGCCCCCAGGACCCCGGCCCGGCCTCCCCGTACCCGGTCTGATGGCACGTTTTTCCAAAATTTTGACTAAGGCTATTCTGACTTATTTTCACCCAAGGAATCCATTTCCGGACTCGAAATTACCAAATTCACTGTCGAATTATGAAAATACCCTTGACAACCCCTATTTAGTGATTTCAGTGGCGTTTTCGTAATTATGCTTTTTCGGTCTCTACCGAAAAAGTGTCCAACTATAACCCCACCAATTTTTGCCCACTGAGTCCAATGGAACCATTTATTTCATGAAAATCCAACTCCTAGTACCAGTTCTGCTTCTGGCCGAAATTATTAAGGAAAAATGGAAAAATGACGTTTTGTGTTTTAGCTCCCAAAACTTGTACTTTTCCACTTCTAATCCTTGATTAACTTACTTCAACACTTCTTAACCATGATTTAAAGGATTTTGGGCAGCATAACCCCTTAGGTTATATCTTTTCTAATTTTACAATTCAACCCAAAAAATCACAAAACCAAACAATAATTACCAACAATAACTTCAATACACTAAGAAGTTGAGGTTTTGGAGATTACCTCTTGATCCTTGGTGTTTCTCTCTCTAGGATGTCCTCTCTCTCTCCCCTCAACCTTGAAGATTAGCTTGCTAAACCATGATTTTCATGAAGAATAAGAGATTAGAGGATGACTACACAAAATAAGAAGCTTAAATCACTTTAGAACACAAGCTCTTACCTTGATTTTCTTCCTCTTTCTCTCTAGCCTCAAGAGCTTCACAAACTCACTCTCTCTTCCTTTTCTCTATGGCTAGCCGAAATATGTACAAGGGGAGGGAGAAAGTGTGTTTTAGTATTTAGTTTTCATGCTTCATCCTAGCCCTTGATCTAGCCAATGGTTGGGATTTCTCTACCTCTCATGTACACAATTTCTCTTCCCATACCTCCTTCCTATTCACCCATGATTACTCTATTTAAGTCAATGTACAAATTTTCCTCTCTTGGCTAGGAAAAATCCGTCCCCCCTCCTCTTTACAAGACAAATGTTTTTTCTTCTATGCAATCAAGTTTGTCTCTTTCTTCACTCAAGCTTACCATTATGCAATCAAGTATCTCCCTTCCTTTACTCAAGCTATCCCCTCATGCATTCACCATACTTTCATGTTGTGTACACTCATTCTTTGTCATAATTGAAATGTTCATGTAGCCTTGCCATCATGACTCTCTTCATGTAGTAATTAGGCATGTGCTCATGAAATCAAATTTTCTTCTCATTCATGTGTGTTTGGATGAAATTTCAAGAGGGAAGGAAAGGGAAAAATGATTTTAACAATTCCACAATTTACACAATTACTAACCCATTTTATTTTCAATTTTTAATTCCTTTAACATTAAATAGTCACCATTTTATTGAATTATTCAAATAATTACGATATATTTTTTATGAATAAATTTGGGGTGTTACATAATCAAATCATCCATTTTTTTTAGTCTCATGATGGATATAATATTCCAAAAAGAAAAGAAAAAGTAGGAAAATGAGACATTAATTCCCTCCACACGCACACAATTTTTTTTAAAACAATACTTACAGAAATGCTTATACATTATTTTTTTAGTCTTTTTTATAATGACTCGTTGATCACCTTTCTTAAATTAAGAAATTTTATTAAAATTTGATAAAATTATTAAACGTGTAAATTTTTTTCATGAGATTCTAAAAATGTCTCTATTTATTTTATAAATTCATGAGCTACTTAATTATCTTTATTTCTAATACAAAGACTACCCCTATGGCACATTGCATGTACTCCTCCACTCTCTATTATAGAGGCTAGAGGCATATTCTAAAAGGAATCAATGTTTTTTATTATAAGTGGTCAAGGGAGATATTAAATAATTTTTTCAGAGTATCCTTATTTAATGTTTGATATAATTTTTAACAACATCTTTAAATATATATAATTCATGATTTTAAATATGCATGATCAAATTTGAAATCTTTATTTTTAAACAAAGTTAATTACTTAAACAGACGAAAATTCTATCATCAACCCTCCTATATCTAGAGCCACTAAACGAAAATCTCCGGCGATTGCAAGACTATCCATGATGAACTCCAAGAGCTCCAGAGACCAATCAATCACCATCCACAGTAACTCGGGAGGCACCCACCTCAGGTCCTCCATTATACTCAAATCGCTGAGATCTCCGTGTTGTAGAGCAACACGTAGATCTCTACTACTTCCGTTTGTATATATAAGGTTAATTATTTATTTTATCTCAATAATAAATATATTTTTACCTATTTTATTGTTAATTACTCTTTTATCATTTATTCTCCATACATTCTCTTTCATCCTTTTTTTTATTACTCTCTCTCTTACACATTCATAAATAGTGACATTTTTAAAAAATAGCTTATAGTTTCTACATATTATTATTTTTAACTGATTTTAGCTGTTTGTTATAATCCAACTATTTAGTTGAAAGGATATCATATAAAGGGACGGAGGGAGTATTTACTTAGATGTTACTGCTCACTTTATTTTAATGTTATTTAATGTTGACACTTTGTAATTCTCGTGCATTTTGTCTTCACATGGTAGAGATTAATTAAATATTGATGCACTATAAAACGTGAGAAAGATGTTGTAAATCATGGATTAGCTGAAAAAGTTTCCTTCTTCAATTCCATTGTCATACTTACGAAAAAAAAAGTCAGTTTTTTTTTGGAAAAATGACAGAAAAATGCTCCAAACATTTGGAAATGATAGATAGGTTTTTTTGTCAAAAAATGATTAGGAAATATCAAAATGTGATAAAGAATTCTCAATTTCTAGATTTACAAAATCACCTATATGTCATTTTCAAATATTTAGAGCATTTTTCTGTCATTCTCCTTTTTTTTTTTTTTTTAACAACAGCACAATGAATATGCCTATTTTATATAGCAAGTGGATCACCACAAACTTTTTTTAATTGAGAAGGCTCTGTCATGCATCATGAAAATATAATATATTGTAATTAAACTCAACTAACCAATCATATTTATTATTTTAGTCGGCCAACAACCGATTATAATTGTTTAATGAATTCACTTTTTTTTTTTTTTTTTGCCAAGGGTTTAATGAATTCACACTACTATCGAACTTATAACTTATTCTAATAATAATCATTATCTTACTTAGATGTGAGGTAAAAATCCAAGCGTTACCTTTAAAAGGATACCAATTAAAAGAAATTTTTTTTTTGGCCAAAAATTAAAAGAAGAGTTAAAGTCTAATTTCTCCCCTAACTTTTTTCGGAAACGCCCTACCTCCTTAAAGACAAGGGTGTTGGCTATGTTGCTATATCGCCTTTCATGTGTTAGACATTTGACTGTTGGCTGATTGAGGAAATTACGGAAAAACTTCAAAAAATTATACAGAAGTACCCTATAAAAATTAATACTGATTAAGTCCTCAGAATTATAAATAAATTTTGAGATACTAATGTTATTTCTTACTCAAATAAAAAGACCAAAATACCATTTTAACTATTGGGAATTGGGCTTAGTCTACCCTTGGTGGATTAGGCCCCAACCCATTAAGCTTTAAGTTTTTGGGGCCAAATAAAATACCTAAATAAATGTGGGATATTTATTGATAATTTTCCCCAAGGGTTTAAGATTGAAACTTGGTGGGAACAGTTTCCCCGCATGTTTTGGGGGGAACAGTTGTTTCGGCTGCATACGTGTGTAAATAATTGAACTGCACATGAAAATCTTAGATAGAGATATTTTTCTCTACACAGAACCTCTTCTTCTCTCTTCCCTTCCTGTGTATTTGCTGTGTGATATAGCCGGTGTCCCGAGAGTGATCCGGTTCGTGTGGGTATCGTAGGAGTTGAAACAATGCTTAAGGTACGCCTGAAATCCGACATTGGTATCAGAGCAAGGTTTTTAATCAATCCTGAATGTGACTTCTGTTGTGCGTCATTGTTCTTGAACATGAAAGCATATATGTAGAAATTTGTTTATGTTTGATAGTCCAATTTCATGATATGTGAGAGTATATGATTCGGTTCATGTATATCTTTATGTATGAGAATTTCGGTTCATGTGTTTAAACAAAAATATGAAATTGAACTTGAGATCACTTCATTCAGCGTTTTGAATTTTTCTTTTCGGTGCTTTATTATGCAATCTACTTTTGGTGAACTTCAGTTGTATGATAATGTCTTGGTTCTATGAGCATTAGAATATTGAAAAGCATCATAAAACATATGCTAAGGCTATAGAACAAAAGTAACAATAGGTTGTGCGAAATCCGGAAAAAGAATTGGAAGACCGAAAAGAGAATTGAATTGGGTCATCATAAAATGAGATTTTTAGGATTTAAAAATAATCCCATTGCATAGAGCTCGAAAAAATGATGAAGATGGATACTAAGAACGCGCAAAACGGACGCCGGACAGTGAAGTTATGGATGAGAGAAGGTATCAGGTCGACAGACCCGACCTTGGCCTCTGAAACCGGGTTCGGGTCGACTCGGCTGGAGGTTGAAGACAACCTCCAGCAACTCCAAAACGGCACCGTTTTGCGCCTTCTTTAAAAAAAAACCTGATTGAGTCATAGCATAGCTTGATCCGGTGCAACTTCAAAAAACAAAAACGGATCGGGTATAAAAAAACGGATTGGGTACATCGCCTAACTCGATCCGTTGCGATAGTTTTTTTTAAAATAAGGGGGATATTTGGGCCATCAGTGGCCCAAAACTCAAACAAAAAAAAAAAAAAAGAAACGGATCGGGTTAGTGGGCAAAAGCCCAACCCAACAAAAAAAATTTTGACTTTAAAGGGACAGAAACACCACGTGGCGTGTGTGGCCACGTGGCATGTAACCCCCTTATACTATAGGCCAAGATTTAGTTCATAAAAACTTAATTAGGTTGAATTAGAGACCATAATACAGTTTGAGACTTAATAAAGTATTCATTTTCCCAAAAACTGGGCTTGCAAAAACTTTTCTAAAATATATTCAACAATATCACATATCAACAATCAACACACAAATGGCCTGTACAATTCGATTCTATTCATACATATCAGAGTACAGCATAAATTCCCGATACACTCAGGTTCCATTAATTAATAAAGGGATTATACAGAGGCACAAAGCCCATACACTTTTTTCCTTTTTCTTGGGGATTACACAAAACTATACATTAATCCAAAACATATACAATTGTTTCCCAAAAATATATCCAAATGGTTTTTACATGATAACCAAAGTAAAACTCCTAAACCGGAGCTCTAACCGTTCTTCGTCGCCCGCTTTCCCTTAGATCCTTCTGCCTTGTCCAAAAATTTGGTTTATGAGAGAGTGAGATTCTAAGGAATCCCCGTAGTGTCAAATTACTCATAGTATGCACAACAGTAAGGCATGAAAGCAAATCATCACACACACATTGCAACTACAACGGCAGTTACAATGGCAAATGCAGGTATAACTCATGTCACCCTTGCGTTTGCTCACACTGAATTGCTCATGCTGCATTGCACAACACATCCACACAATATATTTTATCACAGCTGGGGTTCATATAAAGCATTTCATACACAAGCCATACTAGCAAGATCAACATACAGCCCACGGCTGGATTCACAAACGCCGCCCCACAGGTCTGATTCACAAAGATCCATGTCGATTATGACTGCAGTTCAACGGTTGAATTAGAGATGACCACTGTCACTCCCTAAACGGCTCACGCTGAAGTGCTCACAACGTAATGGACCATGGCACATGTAGTTCACAAAACATAATGATAAATTATGCATACCAAAACATCATACACAACATGAGAGAAGAGTCACTACCTTGGTCTTTCCGGGCATATTCTAGCACCGGTCTCTCCTGAGTATGGCAAATGTCAAATCTTAGAATAATGATTAAGGATGAAGAGTTATATTCTATTCCAAGACTTAATTTACTTCATAACACTTAAATTTGGTTATTATTGTTAGATCTCACATATTTTGATGATAACAAAGAATGGGTGTGAAAAAGTTTTGATAAACAAACAAGTTTGAACAAAGTAATGACAGAGCAAATCATCACTTGAAGTAAGCACTGGAGTAATGAAGAAAGGCCAAGAGAGAAAGCTGAGAAACTTCATCACTGGCAGAATTTCTAAAGAGCTATTTGAGTAAGAACTCGAGTAATGAGATAGAAACTTGAAGTAACCAAAGCACAGAACCTCAAGTAACTCATAGCCAGATACATCACTCGAGGGACGACTTGAGTGATATGAAGTGAAAAGAAGAGTTACTTGAGTCAATATTTAAGTAACCTGCCATAAGGAAATGAGTTGCTCTCGGCCATGTAATCCTGCCAACGTTACTCGAGTAAGCACTCAAGTAATCAGGGAAATCACTTCCAGTTGCTCTTGGCCTGCCAACGTTACCGAGTCAGTACTCAAGTCCCCTGTTTCAAGAAATATGTTGCTCTCGGCATTTCAATCCTGCCAATGTTACTTGAGGAGCCACTCGAGTAAATCATTATGGTAAACAAAACTTGAAGGTAACACTCGATTAATCTGAAATGTTACTATCACACTTCACTCGAGGCACCACTCAAGTATGCAGGTATGAAAATGTTCTATGTCAAAGACATGAATGAGATTACTCGAGTCAGTAATTGAGTGATCTGCAGAGTTATTTACAATGCACTTGAAGTATCCACCCGAGTAAGCTATGCAGAAAATAGATGTTCACTCGAGGCGGCACTCGAGTAACCAGGTAAGCAAAACTTGAAGTGCTCTCGGATTGAAATCCTGCCAATATTACTGGAGTGAAGCATCGAGTAATCTGCAGGGTTATTTGAAAGACCACTCGAGTAACCTGTGAAGAAAATTGTAGTATACTCGAGTGAGTACTCGAGTAAATAGGTATTTCCAAGGTTTGTAAATTTTTTTACTCCATGCACTACCCGAGTAATGTGATGTTCATTTATTGACTTGCTCTCTATCAATATTTTCACGAAGATACTCGAGTAACCACTCGATTAAACTTAATGAACACTCGAGGGACCACTCGAGTATCCAAGTCCAGAAATTCAGAAATCATTACAACGTTTATTGATTTGTTTCCTATATGATTAACCTTTCATTGTATTAGTATTCTTAGCATATTCGCAGATAAACAATGAAGAGATCTTACCAAATAAGGAAAGTCAAATGCAACGTTTAAATGCTACCTACTGCCACCTACCGCAAACGGATATTTTTCAAAATCTGGAAAAGTCAACAGTTGTTGCGTACACTCTAACGGGCGAGAAGAAAATGTTCCAACGGTCATTATCAACACATCTATATATATATGGGAACATCCAAACAGAGATGACAACTAGAACACACACGAACGCATTACCAAGTTCACGCTCAATAATCTGTTTTTACACATACTTGTAATTCTGTATTTCATTGATTCTTATTCACTCTGTAAGAGAGATATTTCATTCAAACTCAATATTTCTTATTGAGGTAACTTAAGGTTGTGGAACCTTGAGTTGGAATTGGATTACAACTTGTAAGGGGGAGCGAGTGTCTAAGCGAAGGAATTTGCTTGTACCGAGGTGCCAAGAACCCATTGAATCTTGGAAATTATAGTGAAACTCTCAGAGATACTCTGAGGACTAGACGTAGGTCAAGGTGGTTGTGGCCGAACCAGTATAACTCCCGGTGTACATTTCTTTGATATTTCTCCTTACTCTTTACTGGCTTATATTCACCGTCAAGTTTTATATTTACAACGAAATTTTTAATATCACTCAATTCACCCCCCTTCTTGGGTGAAACGCTTTCTCTAACAATTATAATTGACCTTTAAGAGGCCACAAATGTCTCTAATAAAAGCCCTAAAAGGTTGGGAAACAATAGGTTGAAGATCACTTTTCAAAAACTCAAAGTTCTGGAACACAGGGGTTGGCCGCGGCTAGCCCTCCCTTGGGCTGTAGCGAAAATATTGTTAGAAGGTCATTGGCCGTGGCTAGAATTAGGATAGAAAGGTTTGGACCGCAGCCAAGAAATTCCCTGATTCTTGGTTGAACTTCCAAAATTCATAACTAATTCTAGAAAAATTGAAACGAGGTGATTCTAAAGCCAAATGAAAGGTATTTAAGTACTATTTACTAGAAAAATATGGACCATAACTAGAAATCACCACAAAATTCCAGAATTACACAAAACTCAACACTGCTTCAAAACAGAGTCCAGTTTTTATCCCAAACTTTGGCAAAGAATAACTCTTAGTTAACAAAATGAAATGACATGAATTCTACGTCCATTTTGAAGCTTGGGATGTGAACTTTAATACTGAAAATTTTCAGAATTTTTCAATACCATAAGTTCATTCAAAACTTTCGTGCAAACTAACTGCCCAGAATAGAGTTCACACTTGACAGATTTCCAATTTTCTACCAAAGTGTCCAATGACTCCAAAATTCATAACCAAACCTATTCCCATACAATTTATCACAAGGAACACATTGGTAACCTCAAAATGACCAAAATCACAACATATCACCATGCCCTATTTTGCCCAATGCACAAAACCAACACAAAGTTGCCAACCTTCACATTTCCAACCTAAATCCATTCTATCAACCCAAAACACATATCAAAGCACTAATTCCATGACAACAACATTTCAAACACCACAAGACCCTAATTTTTGAAATTTCTAGCCAAATTTTTAGAATTTCCAAGCTAAAGCATTTGGCACAAAACTTATATAGAAAGGTCTCTTAAACTTACCTTAACAACTTTCTCAAAGGAGCTTCTTGATTCTCCAACCTCCACAATTTCTTGAAGTCTCAAACCAACACCAAATGGCAAACTATAGCCATAGAAATATAGCACTTAACTTAAGGAACAACTTTAAAGAAATGAGTTTGAGTAATGGAGGTCATTTTTCTTACCTTTTCTCAAGCTTTTCTTCCTCTATTTTTTGCAACAATGGTGCCAAGATAGAAAGAGAAAATGAGAGAGAGAGAGAGAGAGAGAAAATGAGAGATATTGAGTGATAGAGAGGATGAAGAATGATGATCTTACTTCCTCCCATACTACTTCAGCGTACAAAGAGGGAAGAGAGGAGAGAGAATGAGATAAAATAATAATATTCTCATTTGACTTCTCCAACAACTATTATCATACATGTTGCCAAGTGTCCTTTCCTCATTAGGTCTCATAAAGTAAACACCCAATTAGCTATTTTAATCTATCCATTAGCCATTCTATCACACATCTCATTTTCCCCTAGTTAGTAATTAATTTCCCCATTAATCACCAACTTAAATCCAATAATTCCATTCTTTTAATTTCTCCTTTATTTTTGGCATATTAATTAATACTACCATAAAATACATAATAATCCACTCTAATTCACAATTACATTCTCAATAATCAACATTAGCCCTTAATCAAAATTTGGGGCGTTACATGGCAGACCCAATTAACACGTAGAGGACATAGACCAACAGCAGGCTGTGTGTGGAGTCCAGCTAGACGGCGCGTGTGACGATCAGAGGATTGCATAGTGACATGTGTATGACAAGTGCCTCCAGCGAGAGTGAGTTTTAAGCAGTTTTTTGATTTTCCTTGGATTTTTCTCTTCTTGGGGCACGTGAGGGCGCATGGGAGCTCCGATTGAGATGCGGTTTCTTCCTTAAAATCTCTAAATTCAATATCTTTATAATGATATATTATTTTCCTATTTTTGTGGCAATTCAGGATCTATTTGTGAGGTTTTAATGCTTATTTAAGTGTTTTTTATACATTTAAGAATACCTAAAATCATGATAATGACTTACATTTGTTTATTTAGGTTAAAAATGAAGTAAGAGGCTTTTAACAGCATTGAAACACTTGAGTATGGGTCATTGAGCATTGAGTTTGTGGACGATCAAGCTCACATAAATGATCCTGAAGAGAAACCTGAAGAATATGAATTTTTTGAGGAAGATCCTAAAGAAGATTTTCTGGTGGTTATTCTAGAGGAACCTCAAGTGGTCTACTCTGGTTCTGGACCTAAGTCTGTGCCCTCCTATCTTGATGAACCTCAAAATTTAGAAGAAGAGGTTGACCAACCCTATTCTACTGCTATGGCTGAGAGGATAGCGGAACTTGACGCGGACAAAACAGCTAGAATAAATAATATAAAAATCATATACTCAATCATTGCGAATTATGTGGGAAGCATAAAAGACAAAAAGAGTATAGAGTTCTACGTGAGCGTAATGATGAAGTACCGTGCAGCTGTAAGGGCAAGGGGCACATTCTCAATGATTGTTGCTTGGGTTGATGTTGTGACAAAAACAACAAGATTCATGAAGAAAAAGAAAAGATTCTTTAGGAAATTAAGGAAAGCCAGTATTGAATATTGTTGTTTTGACATTTAATGGTGTATTATGTTCCTATTTCCTTTTATGTTGTTTGTATTGAGAATATGACTCTAAATGTTATTGTTTGTATGTTTCATGTATGGACATAATATTTTTTCATATAATGAATTATGTTTGTAAGTTAATGCTATTTCTTTTAATTGTGCATTATAATACCATGTATCCCTGATGAGTGGGAGCTTTTAGAAGGTGAAACTTCTAAAAGCTAATGACTTATTTAAAGTACTTATATGAAATTTTTGATAGAAAATAATAAAGTTGCTAGTATTTGTGTGATGGGAGGTACAAACGTATTCTCCTGATCATGAATCTAGTAACAAACTTATTTTCTGGTCAAGAATGATATAATATAGACGTTGTATACCATGCTGTGCTATATAATCGTTTGGTTATGTTCTCTTAAAGAAAAAAACGTTTCTAAATGTGAAAAATGTTACTTCAGAATTGATAAATGGCCACGAAAGGCATCATTGTTGAACTGAATAAGGGGAGAAACTAAATGGCGACAACTGGGACATCTGGCACTGTAAGGTGCAGTACATTTTGGAGGAACAGGAGGATATTGAACCACTAACTACTATTTTAGTGGAACCTGAAGCTGGGACAACTACTTTGCACAGGAGAAACTTGGAAGTTTACAAAGCGTGGAAGAAGAAGAATAGCATTGCAAGAGTCACCTTATCATAAAGTTTGTATCCTTACGGTGTGTAAGGGGGAGTATTTCTGTGAGAGATTTGTAAAAGGCTTCACAAGTGCCCCGCTAAACTTGTAAGATTGTAGAGGTTTCTCTTGAGCCTGGGGACTGGACGTAGGTCATTGTGGATTGGACCGAACCAGGATAAATCACAGTTTGCATATTCTCATCCCTACGCTTTTATATTTCTAGCATATATTATTTAAATATCTAACTATTGATTTATCATTCATTACTTTCATAGTTACTGCTTTCACTAACATACGAAAAGGTTTTCAAAGTTCTTAAGTTTTTATCTTACACCCAATTCACCCCTTTTAGGTGTCAGCCGGTTCAATAATTTTAGTGAAAGCAGTATCTATCTGGCGACATCTCTTCTCTACTACCATCTTTCTTGTTCTAGTGATCTGTTATGCTAATCCTAATTAGGCTCTATTTGTCTAATAATTGTGTGGGTGCTATTATATTTGAGTTATGGAGCATTAGAGCTTTGACTTAGATCCGAACATGGATTTGCCCCTCGTACGCTAGTCCACTCTCTTTCCTTATTTTTCCGATATTGGCATAAGAGCCAGTCTGCTTCAGAGGCTATGATTATTCTTTGTGAATAAGCATGTGATATAATTTTTATTTATATCCCCATCATAATTTTTATTTCTGATGTGCAAATATGCAATCATATATATGAGATTATATGATGATAGTATATATGCATGCTTCATTTTTATTTTCATCTCATGTTTGCATGCGTACAAATATATATATATATATATATTCTGCTGTGCTCATTCAAGATTGAATAAATATCCATGATTAAAAGGTTTTTTTTTCTGATATGTGGCAATATATATTTGTGATTCAATAAATATTATGCTTGAATTGAATCTGTGAGAAGCTGCCATGATTTTAATCTTTGGGCTTGAACGACTTATTCTTTCTTTCGCTTCTATTGCTTGAAAGTTTCATATTCATGAACTTTGGTTTGCATGTAAGATACTGGGTTTAAAAGCTCCACATATGTATTATTCATTCTTCTTTTTCTCCTCACTTCTTGGATCTTATTAAAGTTGAGTTTTTAGAACCTATGTGAAACCAAAAAAACAAGAGACTTTAACCCTCAAAAGGTAGAAAAGCCTTTGAAACAAAAAGGACACACATCTAAGTCACATTACGGAGCATCATTGATGTCGAGAAAAATTGGGTGTTTGAAGCTGAGTGTTTTTTTCCCAAGGTAAGGCCATGGATGTGTAGAGCTTGACAAGATGATTCCAATGACACTTAGAACTCGTCAAACAGAGTTCGAATGAAGGAGAAATGAAAGAAAGAAGTTGGAGGGTTGCCTTGTCACTGACGCCATTTGACTCACGATTTAATTACTAAAAATGTCATTTTTAGATTAAACAAAACCCTTGGATTTGTAGTTCATTCAATGATGATTCCAATGACACCAAGAATGTGAAAAACAGAACTAAAACGAGGAAGATATGACCTTCCAAAGTTTGTGGGTCGCAATGGCCCGCCGGAGCACCAACCAGGTCAAGTTGACTCAGATGGAGGTTGAAGATGATGACATGGTGTCAACCCGCCATGTCATCGGTCAATTGAACATGTGGCACCAGTGAGAGAGTGCCACGTTAGTGCTTAGAAACATGTCATTGATCAATTAAGGCCACGTCATCCGTTGACTAGCCATGTAGACCAATACACGTCAGCACTACGTCACACCATGTCATTTGGTCTGGGTCAAGCATTGATCAGTCAACTGTTGACTGGTCAATAGTCAACAGTTGATGTTGCATTTATTAAAAAAATCCCAAAAATCAACATATGGTACTTGGGGCCCGTAAGGGACACTGTTTGACACATGGCGGGCTTCGTTGGGGAGAGGACGGCGAGTGGAGTTTGTTGGGCCAACTCGTGTCGCTGGCTAATGGCCACATGGCAGCCCGTGGCCTACACCCGCCTCCGCTGAGAGTGGGCTTCATTGGAGTTTTTCCAACTTTTCAGTATTTTTTTATCCAAACACTTTCTAGGGGCTCGTATAGGCCCCTAGAACCTCCAATTGAGATGTGGTTTGTTCTTAAAATTTCCTAAATTGGAGAGTTTCAATTTGATATATAATTTGCATATATTTGAAGCATGTCTAGATTTGATTTGAGTAAAAAATGTGTTTATATGCATCTAGAGATTCCCAAAAATGTTAAAATTGAGTCTATACTGATTCTATTATTTTTTAGATAAGTTGATTTATTTGTTAAGAATATTTCAGCTACAACATAAGATTAATGTTGAAAGATTCTTTAAAATAAGGAATTATTCAAATGAGTTTTGAATATAAGACCCTATCTAACCTTGACTCAATTTTTTTTGTGATAAATCCTGAAACTTGCAGCAACTTGAAATTATTAAATAATAATAAGTCTTCTCATGCTTTTAACCATATTGAATCAATTAGGATTGAAGAGGTGACTGCTAAGTCAACCTTTTTTTCACAATTGGTTTGACATAGGACAAGGCAGATAGTGATATAGGAATCATCTTATCAAATGGGAGGCATGCTACAAATACATCCAAGTGAGTGGATGTAAACAAGGCTAAGAGGAGCTTGACATTATAGCTAGACGCTACATGAGTTCATATGGTCAGAAGGGCCTATGAGAAGGAGAACCTAATTAAGAGACAACAATATAAGGCAAAATTTGAATGTTCCTTTTTCATTGAATTTATGATTAAATTCTTTGCTCTTTTAGAATTGGATTAAGCATATTCTCTCCTTTTCATGAACATCCATGTTATATAGATGATATTATGTTATTATCTTGTTATTATAATTGCTTTGATTGACTGGGAGTTTCTGGAATGTATCTAGAAGTCCACAAGGGAATGTGTTCAATAAAGACCATATGTAAGACCCTGACTTACATACCACTTACCATTAATATTAACCAGAGTAGCCTTTATGCGCAGTTCAGTGGGCAACACAAGAATAACATAAATAGACTGATAGATTGATACAATGTACTTGAATATATTACCGGTTTTCCTACAATGTTTGATAATATACATACAATTGTCTAAAATATCCAAAGTATTCAAAATTTAGACTACATATAACCAAACAACTTATATCTTAGGATTTGCACCCTTCAATTGCCGTATCTACCACTTTGCCTTTGGAGCCACTGGTTCCCACTGGAACATTTATTATTTTTGAAAAAAGGTGAGATTCTAAGGAATAATCTTATCAAAGGTGTTTCTAGTGGTTATATGAGTCTATAGTGAAAAATTACCAAAATTCCCTTGGAACCCAGGCCCACCCCGATGTACCCGGTTTGACTGTACTTTTTCTGAAATTTTGACCTAGGATATTCCTACATATTTTCACCCAAAGAATCTATTTTTGGCCTCAGTTTTCAGAAAATCATTGCCAAATGACAATTTTGCCCTTGGCAGCCCTTAATTAGGGTTTCGAGGGCGTTTGATCATTTCGCTTTCTAAGGCTTTTCTGAAAAAGTGTTCAATACTAACCCCACCTAATTTTCCCTCCTGAATACAAGGGAATAATCCATTTCATGAAAATCCATCTCTTAGCCCCATTTTTAGCCTTGGTCAAAACTTAGGGAAATAAAAGGGAAATTAGGGTTTTTGAATTCTAACACCACAAACTCGCTCATTTTCACTCCTAATCACTTAATTAACCATTTAAACACTTAATTACATAAGATTTGAGGAAATTTAGGTAGCATAAGCCTTTAGGGTTATCACTATCACTTCCTAAACCTGTAAATCAAAGCAAACTAACCACAAATCCACCGATAACTTTAACAACAACAACCACAACAACAAGAATTTGAGGGTTTTGAAGTTACCCTTGTGTTTCTTCTTCCTTTCTCTCTTGGCCGAACCTCCTCCCCTCTCAAACCTTGAATTTTGTTTGCTAAACAACCAAATCATGGAAAAGAGGAGCTTAGAGAAGAGATTACACAAGTTAGGAGTTAAATCACAAGAAAAATCACAACTTACCTTGAGATTTTCTCCTCCCTCTCTCTAGAAATTGTTGAAGCTCTCTCTCTCCTCTCTTAGGCTTGTGTCATAAAAATGAAATGGGAAGGAGATGATGAAGACTTTTAATTAAATATCTCATTTCTCTCTCCTTAAAAATATATTTATGTAATAAATTTTTATTACATCTTTTGACTTGGCCTAATCTCTTCATGAATTGTGTCATAAACTCCCCTTGAACTTGAACTAAATCTTCCTTTCCCCAATTAGGCCATAGTCACGCCATATGGGTCCTTAAAGTAGCCCAATTAGCTTTTCTCCATTTATCTCATTCCTTTGGTCAACATAGAATATTTTATTGCAATTTAAACATGTGCTCATAATCTAACAATTATAATTTAACCATTTGCCTTAAGATATTGACACTTGGCATTTTTATGAGCCAAATAATTATTTTTCCCTCCTATTTCTTTATTCCACAATTTACACAATTTCCATTACATTTTCTTTTTCAATTTTACAACAATTGACAGTTTTGACAGATTTTCTAACCAAATTTTAAAAACTTATAACTTTATTTGTAGAACTTTGATTAAAGTGATTCCAAAGGCTATGAAACCCTTATTGAGTCTAATTTCGAGAAAAAATATAGCCCTTAGCCAGTTGGAAGCTCAATATTCCCAGAATTCAAATCTTTGGACGCTATTCCATAAAATTTGCAGTTTCACTGGGTAAAGTTCAAAAATTCATAACTCTTTGTGTACAGCTTTAAAAATTACCCATTACCTATCAAATTAAAGCTTAAGATGTCTACTTTCATCTTGTAAAATTTCACAATGTTTGGACATCATTTGATTATTCAAAACCATATAACAAAGTCGTTGCCTCCCAGGAAATTTTCACTGGCAACAAATCCGTATTCCTGGGACTCTTGCTAAACTAGGGCTTAGCAGGTCCACTTGATTTAGGCTTATTCTCAAGCCTCTGATACTAAAATTCAGGATATTACACCATGGTTAAAAGGGTGATGACTTAACTAGTATGAGTGGGATGGGAGTCAACATAATTGTCTTTTGAATATGAAACTAGTGAACTTATTATCTAATTATCCTATGTCTCATTTGAACAAACGAATATGATTTGTATACCATAATCGTCTAAGTGACTAATTATGACAAAGTTTATTTGACTAAGCTTGTGACGACAAGCTCAATAGAGATATCTATGGAGTTAGAAACTCCCACATCTCTTGGATTCAGGAGGAATGAGATGTCAGGAACATCCTACCAACTAGTCTTCAGCATTTAGAGGCCGAAGAAACCAAAGAATACAAAAATTTTATGCTATCAAGCATAGACAGAATAAGATTGCTCAGATTTATGATGGTACGAGAAATGTAACTTTATCCAAGCTATTTGGATAGTGTTGGAAGATAGTGGAATTGATGATCTTCTTCCATAAAGTTAAAATTAAGTTAAGTTTTAACATAGTGTACTAAGTCCTAATAAGTCGTTTAGGTAACACTTGAGTCAAATGTCAAACTAAGAAGTTGAGACAAATAAAATGCCAAGGTCTTTCTGTTAGATCTCATGTTTTGATGATAACAAAAGAATGGTATGAAAAAGAATTGATTAATAAATATGTTTGAACAAAGTAATAACAGGGATAAGCATCACTTGAAGTAAGCATTGGAGTAATGAGGAAAGACCAAGAAAGAAAGCTGAGAAACTTGAGCAGGAGTAATTTTTCTAAGGCATTACTCGAGTACGTACTCGAGTAATGAGACAAAACTTGAAGTAACCAGAGGCACCTTCCAGTAACCTGCCAACGTTACTCGAGTAAGTACTCGAGTAATAGTGTAAAAGTTTTCAAGTTGCTCTTGGCCTGCCAATGTTACTCGAGTAGCCACTCGAGTAATCAGGTAAATAATTGGAGTTGCTCTCGGCCTGCAACGTTACTCGAGTAGGTACTCGAGTAACCATGTAAAAGTTTTCAAGTTGCTCTCAGCCTGCCAATGATACTCGAGTATGTACTCGAGTTACCCTGTTTCAGTAAATGTGGTGCTCTCGGCACTTTGGACCACTGCCAATGTTACTCGAGTAACTCACTGAGGTAAGCACAAAACCTGAAGGTAGTACTCGAATAACTTGATCTAATTTTATTTCATTTTCCTCGAGTCATTACTCTAGTATGCAAGTATTTAATGTTTTATTTTAAGTGGATTACTCAAGTATGTACTCGAGTATACAGAGTTATATTTGAAGGAAAACCTCAAGTCATTACCCGAGTAAGTTATGCACAAAAAGTAAGTTTACTCGAGTAACAAGGTAATCAAACTTGAAGTGCTCTCGGCCTTGAAATCCTGCCAATATTACTGGTGTAAAGCATCGAGTAACCAAAAGATTATTTGAAGGTTTACTCGAGTTGGTACCCGAGTAACCTATGAATAAAAGAGTGCATTACTCGAGTAGGTACCCGAGTAAACAACTATTTACAAAGGTTTGAAATTTAGTTTATTCCATGCACTACCCGAGTAATCTTATTCTTATGTGTTGACTTGCAGTTCATCAAGTTTTCCCGATGATACTCGAGTATGTACTCGAGTAAACTTAAATGAATACTTGAGTATGCAAGTCCATAAACTTATAAATCATTCCAACGTTCATTGATTTGTTTCCTATATGATTAACCTTTTATTGTATTAGTATTTTGAGCATATCCACAGATAAACAATGAAGAGACTTTACCAAATATGGAAAGTCAAAAGCAATGTTCAAATGTCACCCACCGCCACCTACCACAAACGGATGTTTTTCAAAAACTGGAAAAGTCAATAGTGGCTGCGCACGCTCCAACGGACATGAAGAAAAATGTTCCAATAATCATTACCAATGTATCTATAAATATGAGAACATCCAAATAGAGAAAACAACAAGAACATACACACGAACATATCATCAAGTTCACTACTCTGTTTTACATTATACTTGTAATTCTATGCTTCAGTGTTTCTTATTCACTTTGTGAGAGAGATATTTCATTCAAACTCAATATTTGTTATTGAGATAACTTAAGGTTGTGGAACCTTGAGTTGGAATTGGATTACAACTTGTAAGGGGGAGCGAGTGTCCGGGTGAAGGAACTTGCTTGTACTGAGGTGCCAAGAACCTACTGAATCTTGGAAGTTATAGTGAAACTCTCAGAGAAGCTCTGAGGACTGGACGTAGGTCAAAGTAGTTGTGACCGAACCAGTATAACTCCCAGTGTACACTTTGGTGATATTTCTCCTTACTCCTTACTGTTTTAATTCCACTGTCCAATTTTATATCTGCAATGAAATTTTAGTATCACCCAATTCACCCCTCTCTTGGGTGAAACGCTTGCTCTAACACTTTCTAACAAATAACAAGTGTATATTGTGATAAGACGTCTCCTAGTGAGTGGGAATAAGCAACGTCTTCTAGTGAGTACGCATATACGAAAGCAAATACTACTCCTGATATACATATTGTGACCTTCGATAATGTGATTCGCTAGTCGCCACATTGAACTTGAGTATAAAAGACTGAAAGATCCAAGATCCATGAGTTAGAAGAACTTAGCTATAGAGTGGGAGGATTCATCCTTTAAGCCTAAGGGCAAGAAACCTATGAGGTAAATTTGATCTGGAGGAGGTCAATGGTTTCTAAAAAGATGAAAGGCTACATTGATAATCCTTTAAGGAATATAAAAGAAACAATCCACATGAGTAGTGGATGTTTCACAAAAGCATATGGCTTCATGTCGGATGCAAAGCAAGAAAGAGAAAAAAATCAAAGGATTAGAACTTGCACGTTAACTCTGCATATATAAACTACCCTAATTCATTCCATGCAATTACAACAGACAAAATCACATCTTTGTTATCTCTTTAGTTAAAAATCGATAGGACTGTGACTCTCAAATCCTTTATTGGATTTGATAGTTCCTTTTGGGGATAATAATTCTATTTCTTGCCATATGCATACATTGATAAAAAAAATGATCAAACTCATAAAAAAGAATTTGCTAAATAAGGTATGCTAAAGGGTTAATACCCTTATTAGTAGTTAAGGACTTAGTCAACTGGTAAGAAAGACAAGTAAACATTTTAAGAAGATATCCTCTGTAATTGGCAAATTATGACGTTTGTGAACCAATGAATGTGAGGGAAAAACATAAAGCTTGGTGTTTCATTAACGTCATAGATGTTTACTCAAAATGCAGTTATGTTTACTTGATTTTAGGCAAGTGTGAAGCTGTTAGATAATGCCTAAATCTAGTCAGGAATCAATTAAACTAAAAGGATAAGACCTTTTGAACTAACAAGAGTTAAGAACACCCATGTGATTAGTTCAAGATGCTCTGTGTACAAAAGGAATTGTTAGGTAACTATCAGTACCTAGAACCCTTCAACATAATAGAGTTATTGAAATAGAGAGATAGACCCTTCCTTAACATGGTTAAGTAAATAATGGCATACGTGAAACTATCAGCCATATATTGGCATGTAAACTCACAACAATTATCTTCATATTTAAACAAATGCCCTTTAAGTTAGTTATGACCTTACCCTATGAATCATGGATAAGACTTAGAATATGCCCACGCTCGTTAAGACCACAAGGGTTAGCAACTTCATATCCATAATTCTTCTTATAAGTAAGGAAGATTAGGGCCAAGGTATACAAGGCATCTCTTTATGAGATGACATGAGAATTTGACAAGATACATCTTCATTAGTGAAAATGATAGTGGCTGAGTGACTGGGAGAGAACTAAGAGACACAACGTTCATAAAACTCAAATTTCCTAGTAGGAAATGAGCATTAATTATGCTGAATCTCTTAAAGAGGTTAACAGTAATAAAGAATAACCAAGTGTTCCTAAGTTCACTGATCTGAGTGGGATCGTTGAGACCATTTTCATAATAAAAGAGGTAAGAGGTAAGTTACGAGAGGATTACCTCACCTATACATAGGAAAAGAATCCTATGAAATCCACCTCAAAGTAAATTGCCATCCAGCAAATAACTATAAAGGATAGATTCCTTAATTGATTGAATGCTCTATTCATCATTTAGAAGGTGATGATGACTACCAATAAGTGTCTGGAAGACACTAGAAGGACCTGCTAAGAAGAATTGTAAAATGTCATGCAGGAGGATATTGATTCTTTTTTTGAAACTAGCCAAGTACATGTTTGGGCAATTTGTCACTTAGCCAAGAGGCAATTGGGAACAAGTAGATTCTTAAATCTATTGGGGGTATATAAAACCTAAAACACTTAGTCGCTAAGGGGTACTACAATGGAAGGTTGTCTGTTGTGTGTTTTAACTTTGAACAACTAATTTTAGCTATGACAACAAGCTTAGTCTTGAAATTATATCAAGATGATGTGAAGACCGCTTTCCAATTTGGAAATTAGATGATAAACTCTACATGAAGCAGCTTAAGGGCTTTATAAAACCAATCACTCGGGTAGTAGTATATGAGGTTTCACAAGGTGAAAACCTTACCAACTTCAAGATAATTAAAGAATACTACATTCGTGCCAAACCGTCTTGAGGTGATTCTTTGTAAAGTCATCCTTTGTCAAATGACATATGTTTAGTTACAACAAGTGTCAAGGGAGTTAAAGGAATAAAGGATTAAAGAATCTTTAAATTCTGATTTGAAAAATCATGGGTTGAACAGATAATATCTTGAATAACAAGGTAAGCGGACATTACACATGGAAGATACAATCTTTTCCACCTAAAACAAGTACAAGTGTGATCCTTAGGCATCTTAGTATGCTAAACTGCAAACCCATAATACTCTTAAATTCAAGGACACAAACCTAGAAAGGTTACATGTCCTAGAGGAATCCAACATAGAAAAGTGGATAAGGTCTCATAGTAAGACTATGGTTGGTAATATGAATGTACACATTGATGCATATAAGATCAAATGTTTTTGGTTGGACTTGGAATCTATTTTTGGTCCTGTTGTGAAAAAGATTATAAGAATAACCATGGATTGAGTTGTCAAGACAACAACATACCTTTGAAAGGATACTATAATACAAGCATAGGCAAATGATAATAGAATAAAGAAATATACAATGTATTTCTGTTATTCATGGAATTAGAACATAGAGCGTGTTCTACTATCATTCAAGGTACCATATGGCTAGAAAATTTCCTATAAGTAATTGGGAATGAGTGGTGGATAAAAGGATCTAAATGATAATATCTTATGATGAGGATCCTAATTATCACAGCAAGGTAAAACACACATTTGATATATCTCTATAAGAGATATGCTTTCAAAGAGGGAAAGTGACAGTTTAATGACTTTATGCTGACAAAATATTAGTGGATCCCCTTACTAAGCCCGTAGCTTGACATTCATTGAGTTAGTGAAGATTTTGGGGCATAAATAAGATATAAGGTCTTAAACTTCTTTTATATGAAGATAAAAGAAATAGTGTGTATGTTATGAGTAAATACATTCAAAGTTTACAATTTTTGTATGTGGTACAGGTCAGAAGAGGTTGGTTCACTCACATGAACGACCGTCTTCCCATATTTTGCAGGGGTATGGGAGGGTAAGACGAACAAATGATCACCATGGGATGATTAAGAAGAATCTTTACGTTTGAGTTGCCTCAGCTAAACTGAGATGAGATCCATATGTATGTATATAGGAAATGGATTGAAGCATGAATACAGACCTATATTCAGGAAAAGAACTCTTTTCACAAATGAGATTGTAAAAGAGGAATTGTGAAAAAGAAAGTACTGGTTCAAATGTTGAGTACATTTGGAACTAATGTCTATACAGTGAAAGAAAAAGAAATAGACATACACCATAAACCGTTCATAGTAGCATGCAATTCATACTACATGTGCTTGAGAGTTAGACTGCAATATGGGATGTAGGTGAAAGATCCCTAGTTCACTACAGTGTGAGTCTCAGGAAGGAAGAATCCTTCCATGATGCCCTTAAGACTTAAGCGGCATCTTGAAAGCTTGGTTTGGTGACAACTACTTTAGCTGAAGCTCTACGATCACACATGATTCAGTCAAATGAGTAAAAACTAGGAAAACGACCAAGTCAAGATGGACTGGTGTTTAGTCAGAAAGAAAGATTTATTCCTAGATACATAAGATCTGTTAGTGTCTGTGGTCAACCTCTTACTAGTTCTTTGTGTAGCTTGTAAGTATGGATACTATATGTATGAAAGGCAATCTGAGTTAATCAACATATTAACTCAAGAGAGATTAGATATGTTATGAGTGATATGTATGGGAGAATCAGGGGCATCTGAAACAATAAATAGATAGCTTACAGATATATATATAAAGGGTGTCCTTGGATGTTGATCCTATATGAGGAATTTCTCGTATCACAAGCTCTAAATTTTGAAGACATTTTTTACCACACTGTTACGGCAGAGTCCAAGTATGAAACAGGAAAGAGTAATGGATACATGATGGGAGACCCATTAAGTGCGAGTGGGAGATGTTGGACTTTGGGTCCAAGTTCGCCCTTGATAGGTTGGGCTATTTGATTAGAATACAAGTAGCCTAATCAAATAAGAAACAAATCAACATTAATTGTGGATTGGAAAATAAGTTAGTATTAATTATGAGATTGTTAATTGAGAAACAAGTAATCATAATTTAGGAAATTAATTGAGAATTAATTCTCTAGAAAACTAACTTGTAATGCAAGAAGGGGTGTACATTATTTCCTAATTAGTGGCCACCCTAAATCACTATAAATAGGATGTGCCTCCTTCAGTTATTAACCACCCCTACCATTGAGCTATCTGGCGATCTCTCTTCTCTCCTACCATCTTTCTTGTTCTGGTGATCTGTTATGTCAATCCTAATTAGGCTCTAGTACTCTAATAATTGTGTGGGCGCTATTATGTTTGAGTTATGGAACATTGTAGCTTTGACCCGAATCCGAATATGGATTCGCCCTGGTATGCTAGTCCACTCTCTCCCCTTATTTTTCCTACAATGTATGTATGTTTGATCTATTTTTTTATGTTACATAATTGACTAATGTTATAATTTTAATTTTGTAGACACATTTATTTTATTTTTGGTATTTATTATGAAATTTGTAACGCCCAAAATTTATTCACCAAATATATTGTAATTATTTTGGAAATAATCAATAAAATGGTAAATATTCATGAATTTGGAATTTATGAGTTTGTGGATTTTCATTTTCATGAGAATTGACCTAGAATAATTACGGAATAATTTTGGGTAATTTAAAAAGGCCAATATCAAAGCCCAAAAATGGGAAAATAATATAGGATTATATTTGGTCCAATAATGAAAGGAAATTGGCCAAAGAAAAAGGAGAAAAGGAATTAAATTAAAAAGGTAATGACAAAATTATAATTTTATCAATTTAGCACAAGAAAATTAATTGAAGCTACATTCAATTAATTAAGAAAAATAATGGGAAAATATATATTTGGAATATTTTGGTCAAATAAATATTGAAAATTGAAAGGTGAACAATGCTTCTAGTGAAATCGCCTGCGAAGTAGTGAGTTTTTCATGTGTTTTTTGATGACCAAATGATGAGAAACAATTATGACATTTCACATAATGAAAGTATACATCCTAAGCTTTAATTTGATAGGTTAATGGGTAATTTTTGGACCTGTATGCAAAAAAGTATGAATATTTGAATTTAGCCCAGAAAAATTGTTGATTTTCTGAAACAACATCCAAAGAATTTAATTCTAAAAATTTTGTGCTTATAATTGGCTAAAGGATATATTTTTCCTTAAAAATAGACTTAATATGGGTTCTATAGCCTTTAGAATCAATCCAATTTGATGTCTACAAATTTAGTTATGATTTTTCAAAGTTTGGACAGAAAATTTGCCAGAATTTCCAATTAATCTAGAAATTAAGGGAAAATTATGTCATAAAGGAAATATTATAAAAATCACATCCTCTTCCTCCCTACCTTAAAAACCGACTATTTTGAGCTCAAAGAAGAGAGAGAGTGAATTTGATAAATTTTAAAGAGAGAAGGAGGAAAATCTCACAAGGTATATCGATTTCTTCTGTGAATTCATTCCTAACGTGTATAATCCTTCTCCTAAGCATCTCTTCTATGTTATTTAAGGTATTTGAAGCATAAATTTTGGTGTTTTGGAAGCAAGGTTTCAGCCACACCAAGGAAAAGCCAGATGAAGCAAAGGTAACTTTCAAAACTTTAAATTTTGTTGTACTGGCTGCTATGAGTAATTTAATCGTTGAATTTCTGTTGGTTTGCTCTGATTGTAAATTTAGGAAAAATTGTATCCTAAACGTTATGCTATCCAAATTGAGTCTAAATGGTGGTTATAACATAATTAAATAATTAATAAAGTGGTTAGGAACGTAAAAGAGTAAGTCTGTGGAGTCAGAATTAGAAAACCCCAATTTTTTCAAAGAATTGGGAATTTTAGCCAATGCTGGTTTAAGGGGTTAGAGTTAGATTTTTGATGATCTGATGATTCCATTACGTTTAGGAGGGAAAATTAGGTGGGGTTATAGTTGATCACTTTTTCAGAAAGGCCTTAGAAAGCATAATTACCAAAACACCCTTGAAACTTTGAAACAGGGTTGCCACAGGCATTCTGGTCTTTTGGCAGTGAATTTGTTAATTTTGAATCTGGAAATAGATTCCTTGGACAAAAAAATGTTAGGATAGCCTAGGTTAGAATTTCAAAAAAAGTACAATCGGACCGGGTAAATCGGGGCCTGGCCAGGTCCCAGGGACATTTTGGTAAATTTTAATAATAGACTCATATAACCATTAAAAACACTATGGAAGTGCCTAGAATAGTACATGAATGGGTTTGAACCTAATTCCCATTCATTTGACATTTTAGAACCAAGTTGAGAGCCCAGTCATTAGCACGCTTTTTGAGGCCGTGTTTTGAGGTGAAAAGGGTTAAGGTAGTAACTATAATATCTCATACACTATGTGATTGTTGACATGCTGTATGTTACTATATTCTGTGCTATGAACATGGTGCCTAAGGTATGTTACCTATCTGTGGTTAGGTACTCAATTGAGGTACACCTGGGGTACATTACCTAGTTGTGGTTAGGGGCCCAGCTGAGATACATGTAGGGGATCCAAATAGCGATTTGGCCCTAAGCTTTGTGCACACACATATATTGTTATGAATTTTCAATTTACATTATATGGTGCATTGCATACTTAATTCTTGCATTTTATATGTTTGGTTATATGTTACTATTGGGATTCCTCATAATCTTATTCTTTTTTTCAAAAATGATAATGTGCTAGCAGGAACCAGCGGATCCAAAGAAAAGGTTGTAAACACAGGGAACTATCAGCCACGGATCCCGAGGTGGGAATAGATGGTTATATGTAGTCATTATTTTGGATATTTTGTATCAAATTCTAAATATTATCAAACCTTGCGGGGTAAACTTGTCATGTAATCAAGTACTATGTATTAATATATCAGTATATTTACACTATTCCTGTGTTGCTCACTGGATTGCGCACAAGCTCTATGAAAATATAAAAAGTAAAATAAGGGTATGACAAAATTTAATGTTAAATAATACATAAAATATAGTCTTATCTTTTATATGTAATTATCACAAAAGCTAATGTCTTTTTTAGTAATTTGACTATCAAAAAAGTGATTCTGTCAACACCCATTTCCATTTTGATATGCGCAGGGTGTAATACCCTGAATTTTGAGACTCGAGGCTAGAGAATAAGCCTGAAATAAGTGGATTGCTAAGCCCTAGTTTAGCAAGATCCCAAATTATGATTAAGGGATGATGACTCCAAAAGCGGATGTGATTAGTGATAAATAGACCCTTTTGGAGATTATGATATAAACTATGATTCGTATGCATTGTGAGCAGTGCCAAAACCCCATATTTAAGTTCAATCATGGATTAATATCTAAATTGACTTAAAATAGAGGGAGGGCGCATATTATGGCTAAATGGAAAAGTTTGATGTGTTTAGTAGTGATTCAGGAGGAATTACCATAGTCAGGGGCAAAACGGTAAAGTTACCGACAATTGATCGGTTACCGAAAAGAAAACTCATTGGTAACCCAAAGATTAATGGTTGTGATTGATTTGTGTAATAGATCAAAGGGTGGAATCCCATGTGGTGTGCTCATGCGAACTCATGAAGATGGATCAAGATCATGACAAGTGGCAAGATTTGGACCCTTGGATCTTAGTCAATTTGTCAACTCTTCCCTCTCTCCTCTCCTCCCTTATTTGGATGATTTTTGGGCCTAAAAATCTGCTCCCTTCTTCATCATCTTCATCTCATCATCTCATCTCTCTCTCTCTCTCTCTTGTTTCTCCATGTTCATCTATGGCAAGGAAGAAAGATAAAAGAATAAGGTGAGATTTGGTAGATTTGGTGCATGTGGTGTCCTCTAGTGCTTAAATCCTCTTCAGTAATCTTGATCATGTTGATTAGAGCTTCATATCTATTGTTTTAGATTCTTGATTGGAGGTGTTTGATAGCTTGAGAAAATTTGGAAAGATGAAAAATCAAGGAATTTGTTTGGGAAAGAGGAAGAGGTGAGTGTTTGCTTCCTTTTGATCTATTGATTGTGGTTTTTGGTGGAGTTTTGAGAATTGAGATATTTGCCCTGATTTAGTGTGATTTTCAAATTGGATGTTTTGAATGGTGCATTATGGTTAAATTGATGCCATAGTGTGTTTTGGTGTCCTTGGAATTGGTTTTGGAAGTGAAATGGAAAGAATTGCATTGTGAAGAATTATGTTAGGCTGAGTTGACATGTTAGGGTTGTTGTGAAACATGTCAATATAATTTGAATTTGGTTTTTTTGGTGATTCCAATGGATTCCTTGTGAAATTTTGTGTGTGAATGATGTTTGATGTGAAAATGGAACCATTGGAAGCAAATGTGCAAAACTTGAAAATCTGTCAATTGGAAGTCTGTTTTGGGCAGTCTGCTCATGTGGATGTTTTGACTCGGTAAATGATGTCAGAAAATTATGAAACTTTCCAGTCTTAAATTTCAATTCCCAATCTTTAAAATGGATATATAATTTGTGCCATTTTGTTTTGTGAACTGGGATTTATGTTTGCCCAAATTTTGAGGTTGAAACTGGGTTTGATTCTGGAGCAGTGTGGATATTTATGTAATTCTGTATTTCTGTAGTTATGGAAAGCCTTGATCCATATTTTTCCTATGAAGAGGACTTAAAGAGCTTTCAATAGGATTTAGGATCACCTTATTTCGATTTTTCTAGAATTAGTTATGAATTTTCGAAGTTGCTTTGGTTGCAGCGTAAAAGTTTCTGTGTGCGTTTTGGCTGCAGCTAGAAATTCTTAGCTGCAGCCAAAAACCTTTTGTGCATATTTTGGCTGTAGCCAAGAATCCTCTGGCTGCAGCCAATCCCAATTTTCAGCATTTTGTGATTTTAAAAGGTGATTTCCAACCTAGTACTTCCTAATCATTTAGGCTTTCATTGAGCTTATTATAGCCACCTAAAGGGTGTGAATGGTAACCAATCTTAAGTGCTATGAAAGTAAGGATTTGGAATTGAGATTGACCCTATGTCCTTGATTTGGTTATAGGGTTGGATATTTGCTCGGATCACGAGTAGCCGATGCTGGAGCATACATGGAAAGAATAAGGGTAGGGAACTTACCTCTTCTGCATGTATATGATATTTGTGTTGGTATTGATGCATGTATTGCTTTGCTTGATTATGTGAAACATATATGAATGATTGTAGCTCTATTTCTATTTATGCTATGGCCATGAGTATGCTGTTGAAACATTAAGTATGCAGATATGTCATTATGTGAGCATGAGTTATGTATTGCAAGCATGTCATGCATTAAACACTTATTTTACATGCATATTGGTATTTGTTTCCTATTGAGATTCTCTTGAATCTCACCCTCCCTACCAACATTTTAAACAAGATAGGTGGAATCGAGGATGGAGCAAGCATCCATGGGTGGCGATAATTCCTTCGGGTTGTAATCTTGTGATAGTTGGTTATTAATGCATGTTTGGGATTAAGTATATTTGGATATATAGTTGTATAGGTTGGAATGTATATTCGAGTATGTATTTAGTATGAGAATTTGTGTAATCCCCTATTTGGAAAATTGTAAAGGGCGAATGGGCCCTGTAAAGCTTGGATTAATGTAAGGAATTCGGGATTGTAGGAAATTTATATTGTGCACTTTGATAGTTATATGAATGTGATTTATCTTCACAGAGTAGTTATATTCGATATGTGAATATGAGACCAGGTTAATTATATTTCAAAAAGTATTTGTGAACACCCTATTGTGAAGATGGGATTTTAAATGAGTTTTGTTTATTATTGGTCCCTATTTCACTTTAATTTCATATTTCAGATATAATTACAGAAAGGGGTTACACAGGGCAATAATAAACAAGTTCCATAGGCAAACAGAAAAGTATAGTTATACTGATAATAAGTATTTATTTACAGACAGTCATTCATAGAGCAGAAATCGATAATAATGAAAAATATGTACATAATGTCCTAAAACTATTTCATATACAGACTATATACAACCACTGTATTCATCTTGGGAAATGTGCCTATAAGTTTCCCTTCTCTGCTTCCTTTGCTTTCAAGCCGCTGGCACCCCCTGAGACATTTGGTTTAGAAAAAGGGGTGAGATTCCAAGGAATATCAGTAGAAATATACGATCAACATATAAAATGCAAAAAGTAAATATGCAATGCACCATATCAAATAAAATGAAAATTCATATCATCCATGTGTGTACACAAAATTTAGGGCCAACTAACCCGTTGAAACCCCTACATGTACCCCAGCCGAGTCCCTGATTACAGCTTGGTAAGACTAGTGTACCTCAGCTAGGTCCTAGACCACAGCTAGGTTATATGCCTCTAGCACGTGTTCACATCACAAAATACAGTAACATGCATCATACAAATAGTAATATAGTATATGAGAGATAGTAGTCCCTACCTTAACCTCTTTCCTGTCTCAAAAGGTCTACCTCGTAAAACGTGTCGACTATAGGTGTCCAACTCGATCCTAAAATATCAAATGTACAAGAAATAAGTCATAACTTATCCATGTATCATTTTAAACACTTCCATAGTATTTATTGTGGTTATATTAGCCTATGGTGACAATTTACCAAAATTCTCCCGGGACCTCGGCCCGGACCTGCCGTACCCAGCCCGGCTGCAATTTTCTTGAAATTTTGACTAGGGCTATTCTGACATATGTCCACCCAAGGAATCCATTTCCTGATTCAAAATTACCAAATTCAATGTTAAATTACAAAATAGCGCTTGGCAGTCCCGCTTTAAGAGTTTCAGGGGCGTTTCTGTAATTATGTTTTCTCGGTCTTTTCTGGAAAAGTGTCCAACTATAACCCCACCTGATTTTCCCTTCTGAACCCAATGGAACTATCAAATCATTGAAAATCCAAATCTAAGGCCCTCTAACAGCCCTGGCAGAAATTATAGTATCCTTTGGAAAAAATTGGGGTTTTGCGGTTTCAGCTTTGTAAACGTGTTCTTTTCTACTCCTAACCACTTTATTAACCATCTAATTAAGTTATAACAACCATTTGAACTAAAATTGGGTAGCATAACCCTTAGGCACACCCATTTACAAAATTTAAAAGTAATGGCAATCCGGCGAAATTTCACCGATTAAATTGCCCACATCAACCAGAATAGACAATATACGAAGGTTTGGAAATTACTTTTCGCTTCCCTCTAGCTTTTCTCGACAAGGCTAAAACCCTAGCTTTCACACATCCAAAGATGAGCTTCCCAAACCTTAAAAACATAGAAGAGTAGCTTAGGAACAGAGTTATACGTGTTAGAAACTGATTTACCGAAGAAATCACTTACATTTGCAAGTTTTTCTTCTCTTTCTCTCTCTAAAATTTCACACACTCTCTCTCTAGTTCAGATCTATTAGGGCACGAAATGAGCTGAAGGAAGATTATGGAAATATGTTTTTATTATATTATATAATTTTTTTAATGATTTATGAAATTTCCAAAAATTCCAAAATCAATTTTATGCACATAAACCCTATGTGCATGTAACCAAGCTCATTATGCCCAACCAATAATTTCTTCCTCTTACAACATGTAGGAGGCACCTAGGGGTCCCTCCCTATGGTCTCAATTGGCTTTACAACTTGTCCAAATTACTTATATACGTAAAGTCTCAAGTTTGATCAAAATTGCAGTTTTTGCTTAAATTTTCTATAAATTCATATTAAATTGACCAAAATATTCAAAATACATTTTGCCCTTTTATTTTATTTAATTAATTGAAATTAAATTCAATTAATCGGAAAATAATTAATTTTGTGATAAATTGACAAAATGACGATTTTGCCATTACCTTTTTATTTCAATTTCTTTTCTTATTTTCATTTGGCTAATTTCCATCAATTTTTGGACCAAATATTTTCTCTATTATTTATTCATTTTTGGACCTTAATATTGGGATTTTTAAATTACCCAAATTAATTCTATAATTGTTTTGCCCATTTTCTCATGAATATGAACATTTATAAAATTCATAAATTCCAAATTCATAAATATTCACCATTTGATTGAATTTCTCAAATAATTACAATATATTTAGTGAATATAAAATTTGGGGTGTTATAGATTCTGATCCCAAAATCCAAACACTATTATTTTATCAAAATCTTTTTTTTTTCTAAAATCTATTTTGCTTAGAATCTATTCTTTAAAATCACTTTTTCTCTAAAAGTCATTTTTTAATAGTTAATCCAAACACACTCATACAAAATGTGGAAGACGTGAAAATCATGGATGGGTAGAAAAAGGTCTTCAAATATTATATTAAAAAGGGCTAGCTGTGTCCAAAACTCAACGAATATGTGAAAGACGTGAAAATCATGGATTGGTAGAAAAAGGTCTTCAAATATTATATTAAAAACGGCTAGCTATACCCAAAACACAGAGAATATGCCTGCTTTGATTGTAATTTATAAGGCAACTTGCCATATGCTTTTTATTTTATTAAAAAGTCTGTCGCACGTTATATGAAAATATCACACTTTTTAAATAATAATAGAATTGTTAATTATACAGACCATCTTGAATTTGAATATATATTTTGAAATTAGATTTGAGTTCTGTGTATTACATAAAATTTTAGAGATATATAGACCATCTTAAAAGAAACTTTAAAAAAATGTTTTAATTCAATTAAAAGAATGTAATATGTTCAGTTTTAGTTTCTTTAATATGTAAAAACATTTTTCAATTGACCTATTTATAAAATATTAAAAAATATGATAAATAGGTCTTATATTTACTATTAAGATCAACTCTAGGTCTTATAATGAACTTGGAAAAATAAATGTAACCCAATTTTTGTGTGTCTGGTACTATGCACAAAACCTATATTTATAATTTTTGTTAATTTAATTTGGATATGATATTGAATTTCTTCAAATTTGATATTAATTTCGCTTATCCCAAATATTTATATTTAAAAAAAGAAAAGTGGGAATTTCTTATGGGGAGATGATGATAAGGGGAAGAAGATCCACCTAGTTGCTTGGGAGCAGGTCAAAAAAGATGAGAAATGGAGGGCTGGGCACAAGAGATTTGTGCAAACAAAATGGGGACTTCTTGATGAAGCTTTTGTGGAATCTATTTACTAATAAGGATGCATTCTGGGTTAAGGTGCTCCGTACTAAATACAAGTGTGGAGAAGGGTTCATACCTGAGATTCAAAAGAAGTAAGGGATATCCTACATATGGAGAGGGATATGTACAGTTTGGAATAAGTTTATAAAAGGGGTTGGGGTTAATATTGGAAATGGAGACTCAGCCTCTTTTTGGTCCGATAATTGGTCTGAAGTCAATAGACCTCTTATTGACCTTATCTTGGGATATGAAACCTTCGTGGACAAGAATGAGAAGGTATGTTGAGTGGATTATGTGTGCACACCCTCCCTATGTAAGGAGAGGAGAGGATAAATACTATTAGAAGCTATTGTCTGATGGCCGATTTTCTTTAAATCTGCATATCATTTTCTTTTTATAGGTACGCATCGAGAGGGAGATTCTGTTTGGAAGATGCTATGGAGATGGCCGGTACCAGAGAAGATCAAATCTTTTATGTGGACATTTGCACATGGGATAATTCATACAGCATGGCTGCAAGTTCAGAGAGGCATTGAGGAGTCATCCAAGTGTCAGTTTGGTTGTGACCAGGAGGAGGATCTTATGCACGTAATGAGGGATTGCAGTAATGCAAGGGAAAGGTGGATCTCGATAGTCACACCGACCTTATGGGGGAGGTTTACAACCCTACAAAGGCATGGAGTGGCTAAAATGGAAACTCAAGATGGAAGCAAGCAGAAAATTCACCAAAAAAGTCCAATAGGACATTCTCTTTGGATATGTTTGTTGGGACATATGGGTGACTCGACTCAAAAAGCTATTTGGAGAGGATCTCGATTTAGACAACACAAATATGCATGCATGCCTATTTAGAGCAAGCTGGGATAGAGATTTGGTATCAACATGTCAATTTTGCTCAAACTAGGACAGTGTAGTTTTGATCAACCAAGGAAGTCGACATGGTTTCTTCACCCTTGAAGTGGATGCTATAGTTCTTGAGTCAGGGAGAAGTGGTTGCGGAGGTGCTATATGTAGAGAGGATGGACGTTGGATATGCAGATTTATGTGTATGCTCACATCTTTTCCCCTAGCTATAATAGAGATTATTGCTATCATCCAAGGATTACAAATATACTGGAATAGTGGACATAGGAAGATTGATGTTAGAACTGATTGTATTGAAGCTATTAATGTATTAACTAGGGGTTGCGATCCGAACCACCCCTTTATAGACATTATAGAAGATCCTGGGTTGTGGTTGACAAAAAATTGGCAAGTTTTGATTAATAATATTCCTAGGGAGGAGAATGCCTTAACGGATCATTTGGCTAAGTTAGCTCATACTATTGTAGAAAACTTCTCATTCCTTGATCAACCACCACCTACTTATTAGGAGGTGGTTGTTGATGAAGGATAGCTTTTGATAGTGCTAAACCAAAGTGTATTTGTTCTTTTGATTTTATTAATGAAATCTAGTTTTTCATTAAAAAAAACAGATCACTCTCCCTCAGTCCCTCACGCTCATGCTTCCCTATATCCTTGATCCATTAAATCAGAACGGCCTTGACAAAATAAAATATATTTCCCTGAGCCTCTGACATTCTCAGTTTGTCCCTCACGCTTTCCTATCCTTGATCCTTTAAAACGGGAACGAGCTTCCCTTCTTGCCTTGTCCCATCTGGACCATCCAGATGAGATCTGGACGGTCCAAATTTAATTTTTTTATTTTTTATTTTATTCAAAAAATTATTTTAATGGAAACAGAATCTAAAATAAAAATAATCTCTTAACTAATATTTTTTTACAAATGATTTTTTCTTTTAAAAATAACCAATTTTAAAAAATCAAATTTGAATCATCTAGATGGGAAAAGCTTTCCCTCTTCATCCCAAGGATGAGCAGGAAAACTGGGTCCTCAAAACAGCCTTGAAAAGTAAAATACTGCTTTAAAACTGTTCGAAACTAAATATCATTGGTTTTTGGCTTCTATAAGAATGAATAAACAAATAAATTAGTTGGCAAATAAAAGAAAAAATGATAGAAAAAAAATTTAAAAATTACAAAATTCTAAATTAGGTTTGTTATTAAAAATAGATAAAGTAATGATGAGACTTAATAAGTAATTCACAACTCATTTTATAAGAAATACATAATTTGAGATTTTACAATTTCAAAGTTCTGTTTTTTTTGTCATTCTCAAAAAAAAAAAATTAATTCAAACTTCTATGTTAATAAATAAATAAGGATTAAGTTATTGTTAGTTCTTATAATTTGTCTTTATTTTAATTTGGGTACATAAAGTTTGGAACAGTTGTGTTTCAATAGTTTCTAATTTTAGGTAGAAAAAGTAAAATAATGACAAACTATAAACAATGGTGAAAAAAAGGAAAAAGACAAGAAAATACCACTGAACTTTAAAATCCTAAATAAGTGATTTTCTCTTAAAATAAGTTGTCAATTGCTATTCAAGTGTAATCAATACTTGTACTCTTATAGGCAATAAGACTGATTTAAAATTTTGAAGTTCAAGTGTATTTTCTTGTCTTTTTAAAAAAAAAGACAAACTATTAACACGAACAATAATATTAGGGAAAATCCCAGAAAAACACTATTAGAATAGGCAAAAGACAAATAGGCGTGGCTAATATATGAAGTCCCATGTCAGATTTGATGGAGGAATTTGGGATTTTCAAATCTGATCAAACGAATAAATTGCCTTGAGTAAAATTAAAAAAGATAGAGAGAAGCCCATACCAAGCCCCGACATAGCGATTGTGTCTTGGCACTTAGAGAAGAAAAATAGTTAAGAATTGAAATTAAAACATATGTATAGAGATCAACAACATGAGAAATTTAGATTAATGACTTCAATATCATGTTTCACAAATTCATATCCTAAAAACCAACACTTATACCTAGGTATAATTTTTAGGGGATAAGTTTCAGGGGTCAATAACAATATCTGTATATAGATTAACAACATGAGAATTTAGATTAATGACTTCAGTATCATGTTTCACAACTTTATATCCCAAAAACCAACACTTACACCCAGATATAATTTTTAGGGCATTAGTTTCAGGGGTCAATCATAACATCTCTATATAGATTAACAACATAAAAATTTGTATTAATGACTTTAGTACCATGTTTCACAACTTTATATCTAAAAAACCAACACTTATACCCAAGTATAATTTTCAAGGCACAAATCTCAAGGATCAATAACAACATCTATGTATCAACTAATAAAATGAGAATTTAGATTAACAACTTCAGTATCATGTTTCACAACTTCATATCCCAAAAAACCAACACTTTTACCTAGGTATAATGTTCAGGGCATAAGTTTCAGAGGTTAATAACAACATCTGTATATAAATTAACAACATAAGAACTTATATTAACGACATCAGTATTATGTTTCACAACTTCATATATTTCATACGTTGTTTCATGACAATTTGCACAATTACATCACAAATAACCTGAAACAAAAAAAAATGAAAATCTTAATATAAAAACCAAGTTCCTTATTCCAACTTAGTTACATATCATCAGGTCTAGTTTTCGTACGTGTGAATTTCAAAACCAAGAACAGAGAGGGAGGGGGAGTGAGAGAAGTATTTTTAGTACAAATCATATACCAAGAAGATAGCACAAGAAGTCTTGCGAGACTTGGAATTTTAAGTAGTTTTCATACCTTGATGGAGTTGTCGTCGAAGATCTTGAGAGCGGCTAAGGCATTGGCGACAATGGTTAATAAAGGAAGCGACTTCAGCACTAGCTTGTTGAGCCAAAGATCATATACCTCCTGTGTTAGTAATCTCACTATCTTGCAATATTAGAACTCCAATTTGGAATTGAATACGGTGATGATGAGAGAGGGAGATGAAAAGGTAAGGATGGAGAAACGAGGAGAGCAAAGAAAAGGGTGGAAGGATTAGGTGAGTAAGGAAAATTGAAGTCATTTTTGCAAACATTTTCAAATTCTAAATTCCTCCTCGTGATGTGACATGAGATTTGGGATATCAGTGTCATGCCCTTATTTTAATTTCACCTTTACCAAAGTATCTGTGAAAAATGATATGTGGTTCGGTGGGCAACACAGGAATAACGTAAACATACTGATATTATGTTCATGATTACTGAAATTCCCCATAGGGGTTTGTACCTGATAATTATAAGTAATGTAGCCGCATAGCACTACTAGGGTGTTGAAACTCATCCCACTGAAACGGAGACATCTTCATATCTTCGTTCCACCATTGCAATCCTCTCGTACTTTACTCTGCATTGGTTTCAGCATATATTCTGTCTTCTTCTGTCTAAACTGTTGGTAGGGAATGGTGAGATTTAGGAGAATCTCAGTAGGAAACAAATGTCATAATGCATGCATGATAGATGCTATATGTATGACATGTTAGCTTTAACTATATGTATGCCCTATAATGACATTTCTGCTTGCTCAATGTTTTATGCAACAAAAATATGGCAACAACAAAACAGAAATAGAGCTTCATTTGTTCATATATGCTCGACAAAATCAAGTAAAGCAATCATATACATTACTACACAAGCAAAGATATCAAATACATGCAAGTAAGATAAGTCCCCTACCTTAACCCTTTTCTGCCTCGAAACGTGTGCCTTAACCCTTTATAGTGCTTCTAGGAGTTATGAGTCTATCTTGAAAAATTACTAAAATACCCCTAGGGACCCGGCCTGGCCCTGCCATACCCAGTTCGACTGTACTTTTCCCAAAATTCTAACCCGGGCTATCCTGATATATTTCCGCCTAAGAAATCCATTTTTAAACTTGAAATTACCAAATTCACTGCCAAAAGATGAAATTTCCCTTGGTATCCCTTATTTCAGTGTTTTAGGGGCGTTTTCGTAATTATGCTTTTTCGGGCTTTTTCAAAAAAGTGACCAACTATAACCCTCCATAATTTTCCCTCATAAACTCAATGAAACCACTTTATTAACTATTCCATTAGGTTACAACTACCATTTAGTACCAATTTGACCAGCCTAACCTCTAGGCCAAACCATTTTCCAAATTTACAAACAAAGACAATTCGGCGAAATTTCACTGATTAAATTGTCCATAACAGCCAGAATAGTCAATATATGAGAGTTTGGAAGTTATCTCAAGCTCCCATTGGCTTTTTCTTATGGTGGACGAAAGCCCTAGCTGCCCTAACACAAAAATTGAGCTTCACCATCTTAAATCACATGAATAGGAAGCTTAGGAACGGAGTTATACGCATTAGGAACCGATTTACCGAAGAAATCACTTACCTTTTTTAAGCTTTTTCCTCCCCTTCTCTCTCTCTATAAAAATTATGCATCTCCTCTCTCTTAGGGCTGAAGCACGTCAGTTTTTTGCTAGAGGAAGGAGATGAAATGTTTTAATAACATATCCCAATTTAATTAATTCATTTTCCCAAATTTCGGATTTTTCCAAAATTTTGGCATATTTCTGCCCAAACTTTGAAAAATTATAACTAATTTTAGAAAAATCTAACTGGAGTGATTTCAAAGGCTTTGGAACCCTTATTGAGTCTAGTTTCAAGAAAAATATAGACTTTGGCCATTTAGAAGACAAAATTCCCAGAAATTCCATATTTGGATGCTGCTCCAAAAACTTTTCATTTTTTCTGTGTTAACTTCAAAAATTCATATCTTTTTACATAAAGCTTCAAATGATTCATATAACCTATCAAATTATAGCTTAGGATGTCTAATTTCATCCTATAAAATCTCATAATTTTTTCTCCCCATTGGTCATACAAATCACATGAAAAGATCACTACCCATGGGCGATTTCATCGAAAACATAATTATATTTTCCAAAATTCACCATTTTACTTGCTTTAATGTCCCAAAGATATGAGAATCATTATAGAATAAATTTGGGGCTCCTGCTAAACCGGGGTATAGCAGTCCACTTATTTCAGGCTTATTCTAAAACCTCCGATCCCAAAATTCGGGATATTACATTTCTTCCCCCGTTCAATAAATTTCGTCTTCGAAGTTTGAAAATCTTATATTTGGGGATCCCCTTTTATCACTCAATCCATCCCTTTATCATGTGCAGGACCATTAGTTGTGCAACATAGTGATCATATTCAATCTATCTCTTTCGTATGCAAGCTCATCGATCATGCAACGCAATCATCATGTTCTCATCAAAGTTCTCAGATATTATTTAGCATTCATCATTCATTTAGTATATCATATGTAGCGTGTAATCAAACATAGGACCCATTGGTGCATTCCCACAGTGCTTGATTCATTAGGCCTTACCGCCTTAGCTCACATGTTTTACGCCCAGCCTCTCCACTGCAAGCAGACATTGCAGCGAACCTGCCTGGCCATGTCGGGGTATGAGCCTTTCGATCATAGATTTATTAGTAACATCTTTTTCTGTTTCCCATGTATGTGTGTGAAATACCTATTGGCCTCCACACATTCAACCTGTCACTATTCACATACGCTACATAGTTCATTATACATAGGCTAGCAGTTCATTACTGAATAAAATGTTTGTTTGGTCTTTTTGCCCAGGGTCTTCACCCCATGCAAACATACATATCGGGTCTTATTGCCTTTGTTCTTTATTTTGTGCTCATGGGCGATCCAACCCATTATTGTATTGATTGTCCATCAGGACACTCAATATATTATTCTAGGCCTCATTGCCTTGTCGAGACACTATCCTATATATTTAGCCTTACGATTTATGTCATTCTCCTCTTACAATACTGACTACTCATGTCTTACCGTCTTGTACAAATATGTACACTGGGATGTACTGGCATTATATTTGACTAAATTTATGCCTGCTTGTTTGGTGTTCAGGATCAAATAACTATTTGACCCTTACTGACGATACTGTGTGCATTGTTTGAGATCAAATTACTGTTTGACCTTATTAATCATACTGTGTGCATTATAACATGAGTGGGTAAGTAATTCTATAAGGTTATGGCTATTGAGATCCACATGCCTCTACTTGACGCTGTTGCGTCAGAACACATCCCAATCCATGTCTACATGTATTTGTGTAGACTATAAAGGTCGACAATGGATCTGGATTTTGTTAACATTGGTGTTGTTGAGAGGTATTCGCCACTATTCTACCCTACTACACTAAAACTCATCTCAATCTCTGTTTACATTTGTCACCACAGACCATATAGGTTGTGTGACTGTTGACCATACATGTCATTACACCGTACACCACGCATGGTGTAATACTGTACACCACACTGGATGTAATACTGTACACCACTCTGGATGTAATACGGTTAATCACACATACTATAACACTATTGACCATTAAGACTATATTATGTTTTAGGATAATCAACACTGGTGCGAACATCAACCTCTCCTATAAATTTCAAAATTGCACCTAGATTCACCATACTTCCGCTGCGCACTCTGAGCTTCACACTATGAAATACAATATAGGTGAGGCTATACTGTCTACCCACCCTTGTCTTACTACCTCAATTAGATTCTACTTGGCCTTCATAGTAACCCACAATCATCCATAGAAAATATGATAGATAAATATGCCATGTACTATATAGTGTAAAATGAAAATTCACATCAATCTGTGTGTACACAAAGTTCAGGGCCAAACACCCAGTTAAAACATCAATCCGTGTGTGCACACAAAGTTTAGGGCCAACCATCCAGTTGAAACCTTACGTGTACCTTAGCCAAGTCACCGACTACAGCTAGGTAAGATCAGCGTACTTCAGCTAGGTAAATCATGTATCACAGTTGGGTCCTTATTAGGTCGAATGGTACATATACACTTCTTATCGGATGGTGCATGTACACTTCCTGCACCATAGCTAGATAATATTTGTGTACCTCGGCTGGACACCCAACCACAACCAGGTAATGTTCGTGTACCTTAGCTAAGTCCCAGACTACAACTAGATAATGTGCCCTAGGCACATGTTCATATCACCAAATATAGAACATATAACATATTAGCCATCACATAGTGTACGAGAGATTATGGTTACTACATTGGCCTTTTCTGGATAACCTTCATGATGATCATTGATCATTGTTTACTATCCTATTAACTTGCCATATGTTTGTTGATTGAGTTAGGTTTAACTTCCTGACCCTATCTAGCATCTGCTCCTCCTGGTCTCATCACCTTTATGTTCAATATATGAATAACAAAGAGGTAAATATCATATTATAACAAGGCATTTCCATCATTTTACAAGTATTGGTTACATAGGTACTCCTAAAATCACGTATAATAGATGTTTGCAGTAGCCCGGGACGACCTGTAACAACATACAGTCCTCTAAACGATTGTACAACATGTGCTTACTCCTATTACATGACATATCACAACATGTACATGTAACTTCCCAGGTGGTCACCCATCCTAAGATTTCCCTGGGTTGAGCACGCTTAACTTTTGTGTACCCGTGCTAAAATACAGATACCGGCTATATCTATTCCCATTCACCGGTACCCCAAGACTGCCCTTATCTCGAGAGTCGTGTCAATTGTCGTCGGCCAACTAAACATTGTTCATGGACTTCATATCAGTGCTGGTACAAGTACTTGAATACGTACCCTAATACTTAAATTGAAACAACAAAATACTTAATTAGAATGTTTCAAATATCGCCAATAAGGATGTTCAACATCCAAACAATCAAAATACAAATTAGTTCAAATAAAGCCTATGTTACAATGTTAAATCAAATCCTCAAAACATTTCAACAAAACAAAATATAATGTAGAAGTCTTAGGGTCATGGCAATAAAAATGGCATAACATGAGCTCTAGGAGCACAAAAGAGCCTTTAAGGCTCATGTTAGATCTCATATATTTTTATGATAACAAAGATTGAATCAATGATATAAAAGGATTTGATAACAAAAAAATAACTTTGAACAAAGTGGCAAAGCATTACTTGAAGTAAGCATTGGAGTAATAAGCAAATTCTGTGATGGCTTAATTGAGTGACTACTCGAGTAAGGGAAGCTATTACTCGAGTAAGAACTCGAGTAATCATAGGGAATTTCATCCAGAGAAGCACTACCAAAATTTGGAAGAAGTTACTCGAGGGACCACTTGAGTAATTTGCAAAATTATATAAGCTATTACTCGAGTAGCCACTCGAGTAATACATGAGAAAAGGCTTTACTCGAGTAGCCACTCGAGTAACCAAGGCAAAAATCTTCCAGTAGCTCTCGGCTAGGAAATGCAACAATTTACTTGAGTAGCCACTCGAGTAACCATGTGAGAAAAAGGCATGACTCAAGGGAGCACTCCAGTAATCTGCGAAGTTATCTGATCTATCACTCGAGGGATCACTCGAGTAACCATGTAAGCAAACTCTAAGCCAAGTTTTGAATGACATTACACGAGGGAATAATCGAGTAATCTGTAAAGTTATTTGGAATATACTTGAGGGAGCACTCAAGTAACTTCTGAAGAAAACATATGGCCACTCGAGTAATTAGATTACCAGAGTCAGCACCAGAGTAACTTGTGAAGGAAAGACATGGCCACTCGAGTAGCCACTCGAGTAATCATGTATTTCTAAGGTTTGTGATCTATCTCACTCTATGTCTTACCTAAGTAATATCTTATGAAAAATGTTGAATTACCCACTACCATATTTTTGATAGGTTTACTCGAGGGACCACTCGAGTAACAAACATGATCACTCAAGTAGCTACTCGAGTAAGGTAGTCCAGAAATTATGTTTTTAATCAAATATTTATTGATTTTTCATCTATATGATTAACTCTTCATTGCATTAGTATCCTAAGTATATTTTTAGAGAAACAATGAAGAAATCATGCAAGAAGAGTAAAGTCAAATAAAGTGTCAGAGATCTCATCTACCACTACCTACCGCAAACGGATAGTTTTCAAATTTGAAGAATGGTCAACCGTTGTTGCGCGACTCTAACGGACATGTTTGAATTGCTTCTAACGGACACTACAAATCATCTATATATATGGAGCATTCAAAGAGAAGAAAACAACACACTAGAACGGAGAACACACGAACATACACTGATCAACAGACTCTTAGTGCTTTGTTTTCTTATACTCATTCATTGTACTTCAGTGATTATATATTTGCTCTGTGAGAGATTTTTTCATTACAAACTCAATATTTGTTATTGAGACAACTTAAGGTTGTGGAACCTTGAGTTGGAGATTTGATTACAATGTGTAAGGGGGAGCGAGTGTCTAGGTGAAGGAACTTGCTGTGTTGAGGTGCCAAGAACCCATTGAATCTTGGAGAATATAGTAAAACTCTCAGAGACGCTCTGACGACTGGACGTAGGTCAAAGTGGTTGTGGCCGAACTAGTATAACTCCCAGTGTACACTTCGGTGATATTTTTCTTTGCTTTCAACTACTTTAAATATTCAGTTAATTTTCTTATACACAACAAAATTTCTGGTATCACCCAATTCACCCCCCTCTTGGGTGAAACACTTGCACTAACAGCCCACTCCATAAGTGCCTTCCCTTGCTCCCTACTAGAACAATCATCTGAAAATGTTAATATATAGGGATGAGATTCCACATCTCAGAAACTATTGAAAGTTTCTACCATACACAAGCAAATCACATATGATAAAAAGAAGGAATTGATTTCATATATATTTGTATACACCATAATCCTCATACAAGACAAAAACAAGTATAATCATCATTATGTCAATCTATATTTTCAACATAACATGTAATATACAATTATGCAATATGTAAGATGCAACCTCCCTTATATCACCGTCCATCCTTATTCCGCTGACTAGAGCCATAGGCTAACACATAGTCCAACAGAAACCCATCCATTTAACTGGATTGTCCCAAGCTCACCAAATTTTAAGATACACCCGGCCAAAGGTGCAGAGGTTAAGTCTGAACTATGCTCCCCTCCTTAAAAGAACACAACTAAGGAGGTGTCACATGTCCTACAGCTCCAATGCAATTTCGGCCAAAGGAAAACATGGAAGAAAGGGCCCTGACAAGTGCCATCCACTGTGCACCGAGTGATGGCATACCACATGGTAAAAGATCTCAATCCTTACTCCAACCCATCACAAATGCTACCACCATGACAGTTATATTTAATCACTAATATATAATGTCATTAAAAGACAAGATACTATAAATCATGCAAAAAGGGAAATAATAATCCAACAACACATTAACTATAATTAAATTGTTAACTATGTGAATAAAGTAAGTTATAAAGAAATTTACTTGGAACATTACTTATTTGAAATTTACAAATACATACACATATATAAATAATTCAGTTCATTTTTTTAAGATAGTCATTCACAATCATACACAATTCACAAGTATATGGACAAATATTCAGAGTTACCTAGTACTCCCTAACTCATAAGCAATCACACAGAGTAACTCCACAGCTCTCAATGAGAGTCTAAAAAATTAAATACATAAACATATATTAATGTATTGATTAAAAAATTATCTAAAGTTTCTCTAGCTATGGCCTTGAAACCACCCTCTAAGACTAATATTATCTATATATAGACGCACACATTAGTTCACACCAATCACCAATTATTTATATTTTTTTTATGATATGGTACAGAAGGAAAAATATTTTAATTTGAAATCCTATATATCTATATATATATATTTTTTGTGTGTGCTTGCTAAGTAAGAAAAAGGACTTACAAAACTCTCTACGCACGCTGGCCTTGCAAAAGAAAGAGTAATAAATTCAACTTGGGCTTATATACTCCAAAGTCCAAACCATTGGAAATTTTAAGTTGGTCATACTGAAAATGAGGCCGTAAGGAGAGTGAGAAAGTAAGTGAAACTATGAAAGGGATGACCATAATATATGTATATATATATATAAGGAACAAAAGGTGTAACTGGTAGATGGCTTATTTTCATACAACAAATCAAGCTTTTTTTTTATTTTTTTAAATGATGAAGATGAACCCAAAAACAAAGAACAATAAATTAAAAAAATGGTATAAAAGGGTTCAGTAATAAGTTGGTTCAGTAGTAAGCTGTATAGGATGAAGTAAAATATATATTTACACACAATCACATATAAAGGATGGGAGAGGCATGTGGGGTTTTAAAAATAATATATAAAAGAAATAAAAGAAAAACCCACAGGGACCAAAAAAGAATTTTGAATCAATGAAATTGGAGATGTACGAAATAGACAAGCTCACATATGTATTTATGTATATATATATATATAAAGATATACCTACGTGCTCGCATAGGAAAAGAAGGAAAGTTGTGGATCATGATTGTTGAGAGAAAAATAAAATAAAATAAACAAAAAAAACACACCATTCAAAGTGAAAGATTGTACATTAGCCTTGAAATAAAGGTAAGATCAGACTGAAAAGACTTTGGGAGGGAACAACACACACAATCCAGAGAAGTAGGCTTATGAGAAGAAAAATAGAATAATAAAGAAAATACACATACCAACTCCAATAGGGATGAACAGAGGGAAGCGGGTAAAATAAATTAAATACGCAAACACCCAAGGAAAGATGCACTAAGATACTAAAGAAAGAAAATGAAGTCTGAAATTTTTGTTTTGACAAGACCACAAACTAGAAGAAGAGAAGAAAACAATATACTTGGTATGGAGGAGGGGTCCCCCGCCAGAGTATCATGAAATGAGGGGGAGAGGGGCTTTATAAAAGTGGGGTATAGGGTTTGTCTTCCCTTATTAAAATAATATATTATTTTTACAAAAAAAATATTAAAATAATAAAATGTAACATTCAGACCAATAATAGCATATATTTCTTTGTCACTTGTTTTAATAATAAGATATATGTCCACCACAACTATTAATTTATTATGCACTCTTTAACTAAATAAAACTTAAGCTACAACTACTCTAAATGTTAACAAAAATGAGGATGTTACATTCCTTGATGTCTACAAATTTGCCTGTCTGACTTAGCTCTGTAATCTCATTGTCCTTACGGGCCAAAACACTATAGTCGGAAAGAAGTGCAGTGTTATGTAGATCCCTATGTCATCCGAAATCCCCAAATTAACTTATCCTTGACCACCCACCACTGGGGTCAATTTATCTGTGCATATTGTATACTCGGCCACCGGGGTGCCATACTCATGAATATCTTGCATGTATATGCTCTAGACATCCTCCCCTAATCCTCGATCCGGTTGTAAACCATGCATCACGTATACCGTTCCAACTATGGGATCGGTAATGAAACCGGATCTGTCTCTGTCTTGTCTGTTTGTGGCTTATCCTCCTGTCACTTAACTACCCACAACTGTGGCTGGTCACTGTTTAGCTAACTAGTGTTTCTGTTTTAGGATAAGGCTCCATACTTTGGCCTTACTTAGATCCGCTCCCTCAATGTCTATGTCTTCCTTGTACCATCCTCTCACTAGTATGGTAACATATACTGCCTTTCGGGTATTTCACTATTTCCTTGAGGCATGTTTGTACCTTTCAGGGGCTTGTGAACTAGCCGAAGTAATTTACTTTGCTGTTCCTACCACTGTGTAATCAAGCATATCAGTATACTATCTTATTGCAGAACCATCACACTTACTCTGAGTAGACAATTATGTGGTCAGAATCCTTGCTCTGATACCAAAATGTCATGCCCTTATTTTAATTTCACCTTTACCAAAGTATCCGCAGAAAATGATATGCAGTTTGGTGGGCAACACAGGAATTGCGTAAACATATTGATATTATGTGCATGATTACTAAAATTCCCCATAGGGGTTCGTACTTGATAATTATAAGCAATATAGTTGCACAGGGCTATTAGGGTGTTGAAACTCGTCCCAGTGAAATAGAGACATATTCCCGTCTTCGTTCCACCACTGCAATCCCCTCGTACGATGCTCTGCATTGGTTTCAGCATCTTTTGTCTTCTCTTGTCCAAACTGTTGGTAGGGAATGGTGATATTCAAGAGAACCTCAGTAGGGAACAGATACCATAATGCATGCATGATAGATGCTATGTGTAACCCCCATTACTACTAAGGCCAAGATTAGCATTTAAACACGGTTAATAATTGAATAAGAGATCTGAGATAATTTCAAACTTTTTAAAACACTTGTACAACTAGATCTTCATTCATTCATTCATAAAATCAATAGGCCTATTCGATTTGTCACATGTATATTATCAGAGTATAAGCATAATTCCCGACGTTCACTCGCGATTAGAACATTAATTCAAAGGTTTATACAAGGCATCATTGCCCATCTCAATATCCATACCAGGGATTACATAAAACTATAATGCTATGATCTAATCAATATATACATTTATCCAAAATGATAACCAGTTTAGTATAAAACCAAAATATCTAACTAAGACTATCGCTGGCAGTCCTAATCGCCCTTATCCACTTGCTTGTTCCTCGATCCACTTGTCTTGTCTAAAAATGTTATTTTGAAAGCATGAGATTCTAGAGAATCCCAGTAGCAACAGTTCACGTATATGATGTATATTAAATAAAGCAAGTAAACATATATCACAATGCCGAAATCAATATTTGAGGTCGGGCACACTGCCATGTCCCCTTCACTGTATACAAGGTTGGGCTTTCGCCATGTCCCCTCACTGTATCTGTATTCAAGGTTAGGTTTTCGCCACGCCCCTTTACTGTATCTGTATTCAATGACTAATGCAAACAAGCAATGCAATATATATGATATAGGATAAAGTGTTGCTACCTTGGTCTTTCCGTTCTTGAGCAAGCACATGCCTTCTATGCTCTGGGAAAATATCGAATCCTAAAGTCATAATTAAGGACGATGCGTTACCACTTAGTCTAATATTCAATATCTTCATAATACCTAAATTGGTTATCATTATTGTCTCTTAAGTACTCATATATGCCTCTAATAAAAGCCCTAAAGGGTTGGGAGAACTACCCCAAAGATCCCCTTTTTGAAGCACAATCACTGATATTTTTCATTGCTTCACTTGAGTGAAGATGGCCTCACTCGGGTGATGGAATACTGACATTCGAGTGAAGACGACCTCACTCGAGTGGTGGTACGGCCTGCACTCGGCCATTGGAGAGTGAAGGATAGCGAGTGAGCACCCGAGAGCATAAAAATTTTTCAGAGACAGGGATACTCGAGCACATAAGACCACACTTGAGTGAAAGCTAAATGCTTCACTTGAGCACTAGAGAGTGAAGTCCAGGAAATGAGAACCCGAGAGCAATGGAAATTTTTAGAGGAAGAGAGGCACTCGAGCATGAGACTTCTCACTCTTGCTCATTAACCGTGAGTGACAACCCGAGAGGCAGGTTTAGGGTGTCAAATACACCCTCACTCGAGTGAGAGAAGGATCACTCGAGTGATGATTCACTTCACTTGCAAGTGAGGCAACACTCTTTCCCTTTTCACAGAAGTACACATAGAAACTAAAGGGAAGATGTGAAGTTACACTACCTTACTCGAGTGAAACCCAACTTCACCCGAGTGAACCCCAGATCACTTGAGTGATCCTATCAAAACCCAGAAAATGCAGACACAATGACAATTTTCCAGAATTTTTACCAAAAGCTACTAATAGACCCAAAACCTCAACCAAAGCTACTCCCTCATAAAACACCCAAGGAATCCAATGGAAGTGTCAAAACTATCAAAATCCTACTCCATTATCATGCTTTGGTTTTGGGCAACATTCAACACTAAGTTCCTAAAATTTCCAAACTTAATCATTCAATCCTAAATCAATCCTATCTATCTATATACCTTCCAAACACAACATTTCCATACCAATAACATGCCAAATGACCAATGACCCATATTTTCGAAAATAGGCAATAAATTCCTAGAAATTCAAAACTAATCCATTTGGCACAAAACTTAGATAGATAGGTTTCTTTAATTTACCTCAACAACTTTCTTAAAGGGACTTTTTGATTCTCCAACTTTCAAAATTCCTTGAGATCACAAATCAATACCAATAGACACACTACACCCATCAAAATAAAGTTCATTACTCAAGGAACAACATTAATAAAATGAGTTTGAGCATTTGAGATCAGTTTCCTTTACCTTTTCAAGCTTTTCTTCCTTCCCTTTTGGCAACAATGGCTGACGAAGAGAGGGAGAGAGAAAATAAGAGAGATGAGCTTGGAGAAGACGGAGAAATGATTACACTCCCTTCCCTAAATCAGTTTCAGCATACAAAGAGGGAGGAGAGGAGATAAAAAACACAAAAAAAAATCATTTGACTTTCCCACCAATCTCTTTACATGTGATTTTGCCAAGTGTCCACTCTTCATTCGCTCACATAGATTAAGTAACCAAAGTATTTACTCTAACCCTTCTATTAGCCATTTAATCACACTTCTCATTTTCCTCTTAGTTAGTAATTAGTTTCCTCCTTAATCACCAACTTATGGCCAATAATTCCATTCTTTCAATTTTCTACCAATGATGACATATTAATTAGTATTGTCACAAAACACATAATAAAATCCAATTTAAATTCACAAATCTCTACAATAATCTTCATTAGCCCTTAATCAAAATTTGGGGCATTACACTATATGTATGATATGTTAGCTTTAACTAGATGTATGCCCCATAATGACATTTCTGCATGCTCAATGTTTCATGCAACAAAACTATGGCCAACACAAAACAAAAACAGAGCTTCATTTGTTCATATATGCTCTACACAACAAAGTAAAGCAATCATATACATTACTACACAGGCAAAGATATCAAATATATGCAAGTAAGGTAATCCCCTACCTTAACCCTTTTCCGTATGGAAACGTGTGCCTCGTAAAGTGTGCCAACAGCTCGGGCTCCATATTCAATCCTACAATTTCAAATGTACCATTTAGAAACCTCTATAGTGCTTTAGTGGTTATATTAGTCTATCTTGAAAAATTATTAAAATACCCATAGGGACCTCGCCTGGCCCCGCCGTACCCGATCCGATTATACTTTTCCCAAAATTCTAACCTGGGCTATCCTAACATATTTCAGCCCAAGAAATTCATTTCCGAACTTGAAATTACCAAATTCACTGTCAAAAGATGAAATTACCCTTGACAGCCCAGATTTCAGTGTTTTAGGGGCTTTTTAGAAATTATGCTTTTTTGGGCTTTTCCGAAAAAATGACCAACTATAACCCCACCTAATTTTCCCTCTTGAACTTTATGAAACCATCAAATCATTGAAAATCCAATTCTAAGGCCTATTTCTAGAGCTGGTTGAAACTTATAAGAACTTTAGGGAAAATTGGGGTTTTTTGGTTTCGGCTTTGTAAACGCGTTTCTTTCTATTCCTAACCACTTTATTGATTATTCCATTAGGTTACAACTACCATTTAGTACCAATTTGGCCAGCATAATCTCTAGGCCAAACCATTTTCCAAATTTACAAACGAAGACAATCCGGCAAAATTTCACCGATTAAATTGTCCACAACAGCCAGAATAGTCAATATACGAGAGTTTGGAAGTTACCTCAAGCTCCCCTTGGCTTTTCCTTATGGTGGACGAAAACCCTAACTGTCCCAACACGAAAATTGAGCTTCACCATCTTAAATCACATGCATAGGAAGCTTAGGAACAGAGTTATACGTATTAGGAACCGATTTACCAAAGAAATCACTTACCTTTATAATTTTTTTCCTCCCCTTCGCTCTCTCTAAAAATTCTGCGTCTCCTCTCTCTTAGGGCTGAAGCACGTCAATTTTGAGCTAGAGGAAGGAGATGAAATGTTTTAATAACTTATCCCAATTTAATTAATTCATTTTCCTAATTTCAAATTTTTACAAAATTTTGGCATATTTCTGCCCAAACTTTGAAAAATCATAACTAATTCTAGAAAAATCTAATTGGTGTGATTCCAAAGGCTATGGAACCCTTATTGAGTCTAGTTTCAAGGAAAAATATAGAATTTAGCCATTTAGAAGCACAAAATTCCCAGAAATTCCATCTTTGGATGCTGCTCCACAAACTTTTTAGTTTTTCTGGGTTAATTTCAAAAATTTAGATCTTTTTACAAATAGCTTCAAAAGATTCATGAGCTATTAAATTAAATATTAGGATGTCTAATTTCATCCTATAAAATATCATAATTTTTTCTCATCAATGGTTGAACAAAATCACATGACAAGCTCACTACCTCATAGGCGATTTCACCGAAAACATAATTATATTCTCCAAAATTCACCATTTTACTTTCTTTAATACCCTAAAGATATAAGAATCATTAGGGAATAAATTTGAGACTCCTGCTAAACCGGGACTTAATAGTCCACTTATTTTAGGCTTATTCCCAAACCTCCGATCCTAAAATTCGGGATATTACAATTGAAGCTTCTAATATGTCTTTTTTGTTATAAAAGTATATGTGATAAGAGAGAAGATTGATAGGATTCAGAGAGAAAATTGATAGAATTTCTAGAGAGAAGTTCTCATTCAGTTCAACTGAAACAATCGATTACAGGCCTTTATATAGGGTCAGAAATCTAATGCTGGTTGCATGACCATGGTTATATTTAACCCTGGTTACATGACCATGGTTACTTTATATCTTCTTTATGTCCTTGTCTTCTTTTGCTTTTGCTTTGTGTCAAGTCTTCTTTTCTTCTTTATGTCAAGTTGACTGGAAGAGTAATATGAGTCAATGGACATCACATATTTAATATTCATAACACTCCCCCTTGGATGTCCATTATGAATGTGCCTCATTAAAAACTTTAACTAGGAAAAATCCAATGGGATAAAAACCTAGCCAAAGAAAAGAGTACATCATTCATTGATACACCGTCAAGTGCTGCCTCATTAAAAACCTTTCTAGGAAAACCCAGTGGGACAAAACCTAGATAAGGAAAAAAGAGTACAGCGTGTATCGACTCCCCCTCTTGATAATATCAGTTAAAATCTTTGAATCTCCGAAGACCAATATCATGAACAAGTTTTTCAAAGATTGTACCTAGGAGTGACTTGGTGAATAAATTTGCTAGATTTTCACTTGAACTGATTTGCTGGATATCTATTTCACCATCCTTTTAAAGGTCACGAATGAAGAAGAATTTTGGTGAAATATGCTTTGTTCTATCGCCCTTGATATAACCTTCTTTAAGTTGAGCGATACATGCAGCATTATCCTCATATAGGATTATTGGGATCATTTTTTTGGAAGATAAATGACAAGTTGCACGTATATGATGTATCACTGACCTCAACCACATACATTCTTGACTTGCTTCATGTATTGCTAGAATTTCTGCATGATTAGATGATGTGGCTGATATAGTTTGTTTCATAGATCACCATGAAATAGCTGCACCTCCACTTGTAAATAGATAGCCCATTTATGATTTACCATCATGTGGATTAGACAAATATCTGACATCTGCATAACCAACCAGTTCATGCTTGGATACATTTGAGTAGTATAACCCCATATCTATAGTACCTTTGAGATAACAAAGAATGTGCTTTATTCCATTCCAATGCCTTCATATTGGTGAAGAATTATATCTTGCTAATAAATTAAAAGCAAATGATATATCAGGACAAGTGTGATTAACAAGATACATTAGTGCTCCAATAGCACGAAGATATGGCACTTCTGGACCAAGTAGTTCTTCATCACCTTCTTCACTAATTTCTCGTGGTCGGAATGGGTCTTTATCCACCTTCAAAGACCTTACAACCATTGGGGTACATAATGGATGAGATTTATCCATGTAAAATCGCTCTAGGACCTTCTTTGTATAAGTTTCTTGATATACAAAGATTTCTTTCTTGAAGTACTCGATCTGTAATCCAAGACAAAATTTTGTTCTTCCTAAGTCGTTCATTTCAAATTCTTTCTTGAAACAATTAATTACCTTTTGAAGCTCTTCAGGAGTTCTAATGATGTTGATATCATCAACATAAACAACAATTATAGCAAACTCACTATTAGATCTTTTCATAAAGATGCATAGGCATATCGGATCTTTTTTGTATCCTTCTTTCAAGAAATATTCATTAAGATGATTATACCACATGCGCCTTGATTGCTTCAGGCCATACAGGGACTTATTTAACTTAATTGAGTATTGTTCTCGAGAACTTGAATTGGATGCTTCTGGCATCTTAAGTCCTTCAGGGACTTTCATATAAATATCATTGTCAAGTGATCCATATAAATAGGCAGTCACAACATCCATTAGATGTAAATCAAGTCCTGCATCTACTGCTAGACTAATTAAATAACAAAAAGTAGTCGCATCCACTACTGGTGAATACGTTTCTTCATAATCAATGCCAGGTCTTTGTGTAAAACCTTAGGCTACAAGACATGCCTTATATCTAGTTATTTTACCCTTTTCATTTCTTTTTCGTACAAAGACCAATTTGCATCCAACTGGTTTTACATCTTCAGGTGTAAGGACTACAGGTCTAAATACTTTTTGTTCAGCCAATGATTTTAGTTCTGCATTAATGGCATCTTTCCATAGGGGCCAATCTTTTCTATGTTAGCTCTCACTAATGGATTTTGGCTCATGATCCTTATTATCATTCATTACATCATATGCTATATGATAAGCAAAAATATCGTCAACGTTGACTTTATTTCGATCCTATCAGATTCCATTCATAACATAATTTATTGAGATCTCATTATTTTCACATATGTCAGGTACCTGGGTCTCTTTTGGGACTACAATATTCTCTTCTGGATATAATATTTCTTCAGGAGATGGCTCTTCTGGAGCTACTAATTTTTCTTCATTATCCTCGACCTGACCTCTATATTCTTTGCTCCTTTTCTTTTTCAATGATTTTTTTTGAAACCGATGGGCCTGCCACGCTTCAGGTGTGCTTTAGATTCATTCATAGCATGTTGTCCTTCAGGGACATCAATTTTAATAGGAGCATTAGCAGTTGGGACATATGACTTTGTCCCTTTCTTTAGGTCAGTAAATACTTTTGGCATTTAATTAGCTAAATTCTGTAAATGAATTATCTTTTGAACTTCCAGTTCACACTGTTTTGTACGAGGATCAAAATGAGCCAATGATAATTCATTCCAACTAATTTCTTTACCCAGCTATTTGTTTTCTCCCCCTAATGTTGGGAAAAGTGGTTCATCAAAATGACAATCGGCAAATCGTGCTGTAAATAAATCTCCTGTGGATGGTTCTAAACATTTTATAATTAATGGAGATTCATACCCAACATATATTCCCACCCTTCTTTGAGGACCCAATTTTGTGCATTGTGGTAGTGTTATAAGCACATATACCGCACACCCAAAAGTTCTTATATAAGAAATATTAGGTTCCTGACCAAGAACCATTTGTAAGGGGGAAACCTTTAAATAACTTGTTGGCCTAATGTGAATTAACATTGCTGCATGCAAAATGGCATGGCCCTAAGCAGAAATTGGGAGATTAGATTTCATAAGTAAATGTCTTGCTATTAGTTGCAACCTTTTAACCAATGATTCTATAAGTCCATTTTGCGTATGAACATAAGCTAGAGGATGTTCAACATCAATTATAAGGGACATACAATATTCATTAAAAGCTTGTGATGTAAATTCACCAACATTATCAAGACGTATTTTCTTGATAAGATAATCAGGGTAATGTGCTCTTAATCTAATCAATTGAGCAAGTAATCTCGCAAACGCCAGGTTGTGAGAAGATAATAAGCAAACATGTGACCATTTAGTTGATGCATTAATTAAAACCATATAGTACCTAAATGGTCCATATGGTGGGTGTATTGGCCCACAAATATCCCCCTGTATCCGTTCTAAAAATGTGAGAGACTCACTTTCTACTTTCCTTGGTGAGGGGCAAATAATTAACTTTCCCTTGGAACATGCAGCACATGAGAAATCATGGGATTGTGGTATTTGTTTACACTTCAGGGTATGTCCACATGAATTCTCAATTATTTGTCGCATCATGGCTGAACCGGGATGGCCTAACCGGTCATGCCAAACAATAAATTCATTAGTAAACTTCTGGTTTACATTATCAAACTGCTGGTTTGAATTGGCAAACTTTTGGTCTGCATTAGTGAACTTCTGGTTCTCAATAGCATGTGTTTCAATTGTGCTTATACATGTGTAATACAAACCAGAAGAAAAAATAGGAAAACTTTCTAATATGCATTTTCTACCAGCAACTATATTTGTAATGACAAGATATTCCTGATTATTTTTAGTTGTTGTTTCTAAATGATATTCATTTCTGCGGATATCTTTGAAACTCAGTAAGTTTCTTTTAGACTTGGTAGAATAAAATGCATTATCAATGCATAATTTTGTTGCTTCAGGTAACAAAATATGAGCTCTTTCGGAGCCTTCAATTAAATTTATACTACCAGATATAGTTTGAACATTGGTTTCTCGTATTACCAAGAAAGAAAAATATTAATCATGTTTGAGTATGGTGTGAGTTGTTGCACTATCAACGAGACATAAATATTCATGATTGATGCCAATAGGATTCATTCTTCATAAAAACATAATTAAAATTTATACATATGATAAAAGCAACTTTAAATAAAATGTAACAGTTCAAATTATATTAAGAAATCTACAACATCTAAATAGTTATTATCTATATCGCCATACTCAGAATTCTCACCCTGATCAACATGATTAACTTCAATATTTGATCTTTTACCAGTATTTTTAATTGATTCTTGGTAAAGATCAACTAGGTGCCTTCATGTACGACAGGTACGAGACCAATGGCCCTTGCCACCACATCGATAACATGGATTATCAGCATATTTATTATGCCTACTGCTTTCCCCTTTTTGGTTCTTATCAATCTTTTCCCACTTTTGGTAGGAATTTGAACCACCATGATATCGACCACGGCTACGCCCACGGCTGTAACCATGCCCACATCCACGTCCAGGTCCACTTTCACGGCCACAATAAAATTCATTTGTTATTACATTCACTTCAGGGAATGGAGTTGAGCTTGTTGGACGAGATTCATGGTTTTTCAATAAAAGCACTTTATTTTGTTTAGCCACAAGGAGACAAAAAATTAACTTAGCATATTTCTTGAAACCTTTTTCACGATATTGCTGCTGCAGGAGCAAATTGGATGCATGAAATGTGGAGAATGTCTTTTCTAACATATCATCATCAATAACATTTTCTTCACATAATTTCAATTTAGAAGTAATTATGAACATAGCTGAGTTATATTCGCTTATAGATTTAAAATCTTGCAAGAGCAAATGCATCCAATCAAAATGAGCTTTTAGAAGAATGACCATCTTCTGGTGATCATACCTTTCTTTCAAGTTGTTCCAAAGAACAAGTGGGTCTATTACTGTCAAATATTCAATTTTTAAATCCTCATGTAAATGGTGGCGAAGAAAAATCATGGATTTGACTTTGTCTTGGTTGGATGCCTTATCCCCTTCTTTAATCGTGTCTTCCAGACTTTTAGCATTCAGGTGAATTTCCGCATCTAACTTCCAAGATAAATAATTTTTCCTGGTAATATCAAGTGCTACAATTTCAAGTTTTGCTAGATTTGCCATGGTTCAAACTAATTAAAGAAATAAATGAAAATTATTAAAATATGAAATATAAACATGCAATATAATATCTTAAAATAACCGTAAATTCATAAAGACAATAAATAATTCATAAGGCAAGATAAGAAAATTAAAACATTTATGGCTTCAGCCCAATTAATCTCAAGATGAGGAATTAAATTATTATCTTCAGGATAAAAGTTGTACATGACTTTTGGCCGTACAATAAGATAAAAGATGAAAAATATATATAGCTTCTGGCCATATAATAGAAAATCAAATGGATATGGCTTCTGGCCATATTATAAGAAATTAAAACATTATGACTTCTGGTCATAATTTCAAGAATCAGATGTGTATGGCTTTTAGGCATAATAATAATAATAATAATAATAATAATATAAAAGAACTTGTCAACGATATATAAATGATATAAAAATAATGACGATCTCCAATCTTAGCCATGGAACCCGATGTTATATAACAATTGGTAAAAGTATCTCTCTAATTCCATATAGTAGCTTAGATTATCCCAGATCTATAAAATAAAACAAGGTATATATAATCATTAAAGAAACCATAAGAAGATCATACCTTGTTTTAGAGCTTCGTGCTGATAACGTGTTATAAAAGTATATGTGATAAGAGAGAATATTGATAGAATTTCTAGAGAGAAGTTCTCATTCAGTTCAACTAAAATAATCGATTACAGGCCTTTATATAGAGTCAGAAATATAACCCTGGTTGCATGACCATATCCGGGGGCAAAAAAGTGAGGGGGCCCTGTAGGCTTTCCAAAGTGAACAATATCTCCCTTGAGGACCCAATTTTGTGCGTTGTGGTAGTGCTACAGGCACATATACCGCACACCCAAAAAGTTCTTATATGAGAAATATTAGGTTCCTGACCAAAAACCATTTGTAAGGGGGAAACCTTTAAATAACTTGTTGGCCTAATGTGAATTAACATTGCTACATGCAAAATGGCATGGCCCCAAGCAGAAATTGGGAGATTAGATTTCATAAGTAAAGGTCTTGCTATTAGTTGCAACCTTTTAACCAATGATTCTGCAAGTCCATTTTGCATATGAACATAAGCTAGAGGATGTTCAACATCAATTCTAAGGGACATACACTATTACAAAAAATGCTTTTAACGTCCCTTTTTTGGGCCTTTTAACGTCTGAAAACAGGGGGACGTCTATCTGAGCGACATAGAAAAAACTGTCAATAACATCCCTAAAATAGGGACGTCTTTAGGTCAGACTTTAGACGTCCCCAGTTTGCACTGGGGACTTCTAAAGTTCAGACTTTAGATGTCCCCAATGCAAAGTGGGGACGTCTAAAGTGGTTCAGAAACACTTTAGATGTCCTTAGTTTGCTCTGAGGACGTCTAAAGTCAGGCTTTAGACATCCCCAGTTTAACCTGGGGACGTCTAAAGTGGTTCATAAACACTTTAGATGTCCCCAGTTTGCACTGGGGACATCTAAAGTTTTTTTATGGCCTTTTATATATACATCACTGTCCGACAAATTTAAACTGCAGAAATTGGATAGAAGAAATATTGCATAAATCAAAATGGAAACAACAGCAGTTCAGCACTATCTAATAAACATGTTATCCAACAATCTAATAGTATGTACAACAACACAACTCTAATTCGCACCTTGGAAATTCATCCCAAAATTTCCCTTAAAAGTGAGACATCCTAAATCAAAATAACAAACCGTCTCAACTTAATTTGAACTAAACTAATTAAGGCAATTCATATTCAAGACAATGTATCATTGTGATTTTTTTTACCAAGCAACCCATGCCAAGTTCAAAGCTTCCAACTAAACAATTTTCAAGCCTCCATAATTTTTAGATAAGTATTATTCATCCCATCACAAGAAATGAGCTCTCTTAGAAATGCTCTCCTAGAAAAAAAGTGTCATACCTATTTTATGGCATAATTGATGTTGTATTATATTGTACCGCATCAATATTCCAGAACCATACACGCATTTGAGGCAAAACTCTGACATATTTTTGTAATTTAGTTGAGTTTTGAATAATGTTAAACTAGACTAACCTAAGCCAAACCAAATTCATTCCTAAGTATCATTGTCATTTTTTAACTCATGTTTATATATATACATCACCGTGTTGAAGTCTGCTGATGAAAAAAACAAGTATGCAATAATGACAATCCATTTCCATATCAAGCAAATTAGAAGCAGATTAAAAGTATGCATATACAAGTTACTCTATTTTTTCAGTTTCATAATCTGATTTAAATTAACAGTTACAAGCATTTGTTCAATCATTTGTATCCAAAGTTGTGGGAGTGAGAGACAAACCTGTGGACAACAGAAATGGAGATGACTCAGGTGCCACTAGCTAGGAAGACGATAGTTGTGAAAGGGAGACACAAACGATGGTGCTCTCGTCAAAGAAGAGAGAGGCAAAAATAGAAACATGATTATGAGAAAGAGGAAGGCAGATAGGGAAGGAAGCACGGGAAAGGGAGTTGCAGCAACAAACTGAGAAAGAGAAAGGAAGACGAGAAAGGAAGCAAGGGAAAGGGGAAAGAGGAAGACAGCTTGGAACGAAGCTTACGAGGGAAGACGGAATGAAGCTTGGGGAAGGAAAATAAAGCTGCTGGCCTGTTGCTGATGGGATGGGTGTCTGACAGGCTTTTCTGCGTCCCTAGTCAAAATGGGGACGTCTAAAGGTCACTTTAGACGTCCCCAGTTTGACTGGGGACGTCTAAAGTGGTTCAATTTTTTTTTAAAATTCAACCAGCGCCAATATTTCTTGTTAAATATTGAACTTTGGGCGTCCCTAATTTAAAAAGGGACGTCTTTTAGGGTCGTTAAATGTCTAGTTTGTAGTAGTGATACAATATTCATTAAAAGCTTGTGATGTAAATTCACCAGCATTATCAAAACGTATTTTCTGGATAGGATAATCAGGGTAATGTGCTCTTAATCTAATCAATTGAGCAAGTAATCTCGCAAATGCCAGGTTGCGAGAAGATAATAAGCAAACATGTGACCATTTAGTTGATGCATCAATTAAAACCATATAGTACCTAAATGGTCCACATGGTGGGTGTATTGGCCCACAAATATCTCCCTGTATCCGTTCTAAAAATGTGAGAGACTCACTTTCTACTTTCCTTGGTGAGGGGCAAATAATTAACTTTCCCTTGGAACATGTAGCACATGAGAAATCATGGGATTGTGGTATTTGTTTACACTTTAGGGTATGTCCACATGAATTCCCAATTATTTGTCGCATCATGGTTGAACCGGGATGGCCTAATCGGTCATTGCAAACAATAAATTCATTGGTAAACTTCTGATTTACATTATCAAACTGCTGGTTTGAATTGGCAAACTTTTGGTCTGCATTAGTGAACTTCTGGTTCTCAATAGCATGTGTTTCAATTGTGCTTATACATGTGTAATACAAACCAGAAGAAAAAATAGGAAAACTTTCTAATATGCATTTTCTACCAGCAACTATATTTGTAATGACAAGATATTCCTGATTATTTTTAGTTGTTGTTTCTAAATGATATTCATTTCTGCGAATATCTTTGAAACTCAGTAAGTTTCTTTTAGACTTGGTAGAATAAAATGCATTATCAATGCATAATTTTGTTGCTTCAGGTAACAAAATATTAGCTCTTTCGGAGCCTTCAATTAAATTTATACTACCAGATATAGTCTGAACATTGGCTTCTCGTATTACCAAGGAAGAAAAATATTTATCATGTCTGAGTATGGTGTGGGTTGTTACACTATCAACGAGACATAAATATTCAGGATTGACCAATAGGATTCATTCTTCATAAAAACATAATTAAAATTAATACATATGATAAAAGCAACTTTAAATAAAATATAACAATTAAAATTATATTAATAAATCTGCAACATCCAAATAGTTATTATCTATATCGCCATACTCAGAATTCTCGCCCTGATCAATATGATTAACTTCAACATTTGATCTTTTATCAGTATTTTTAATTGATTCCTGGTAAAGATCAACTAGGTGCCTTGGTGTACAACAAGTACGAGACCAATGACCCTTGCCACCACATCGATAACATGGATTATCAGCATATTTATTATGCCTACTGCTTTCCCCTTTTTGGTTCTTATCAATCTTTTCCCACTTCTGGTAGGAATTTGAACCACCATGATATCGACCACGGCCACGCCCACGGCTGTAGCCACGTCCACATCCACGTCTACGGCCACGGCCACGGCCACAATAAAATTCATTTGTTATTATATTCACTTCAGAGAATGGAGTTGAGCTTGTTGGATGGGATTCATGATTTTTTAATAAAAACTCATTATTTTGTTCAGCCACAAGGACACAAGAAATTAACTCAGCATATTTCTTGAAACCTTTTTCATGATATTGCTGTTGTAGGAGCAAATTGGATGCATGAAATGTGGAGTATGTCTTTTCTAACATATCATCATCAGTAACATTTTCTCCACATAATTTCAATTTAGAAGTAATTTTGAACATAGCTGAGTTATATTCACTTATAGATTTAAAATCTTGTAAGCGCAAATGCATCCTGTAACCCCCTGCCGTAATTAATATCCGGATTATGCAATTAACGTGAAATAGAGACCAATAAGTCGAAACAACAATTATATACCCATCAACCAGACGGGGTTTTCACAATTACATTTCAAAATCATTTTAAACCCGGTCTCGTATTTACACTCCGAATATAATTACTATGCGAAGATAAATTACATTTATACAATTATCAGAGTACGCAATATAAATTCCCGACAATTCCGGGGTCATATCTTCGCTCAATTCTCATAAGGCATAATAGCCCATACAACTCATTCAATAGGGATTACACAACTTATCCGAATACATTCTCAAATACTGATCCATACAATCAATTACACAATCCCAATAACGTATTGATAACCAACACTAAGCTCTCACCCAAAACGAGTCCTCTTCGTCCTTGGATGCTTGCTTCATCCTCAATCTTCCTTCCCTGTCTAAAATGTTGATAGGGGAGGGTGAGATTCTGGGGAATCTCAGTAGGAAACACATACCAATATGCACGCAAGATAAGTATTTAATGCATGACATGCTTGCATCACAATAACTCATGTTCACATCATGATATATCCGCATGCTCAATGTTCACACAACATACTCATGGCCATAGTATAATAGAAACAGAGCTACAATCATTCTCATATGTTTCACATAATCATGCAAAGCAATAACATGCATCAATACACAAATACAATTATCAATACATGCAGGAGAGGTAAGTTCCCTACACTCTTTCCACGTAAGCTCCAGATCCGGCTGATCACGCTCAGGAAATCATCAAGTCCTATAACCAAGATCAAGGACATAGGATTAATCCCTTTTCCAATTCCTTAACTTTTAGACATTCAGGTTGGTTATCATTATTGCCCTTTAAGTGCCCTCAAACACCTTAATCCATAGCTCTAAAGGGTTGGAAGACTATCCCCAAAGATCCCCTTTTGAACACTCAAACTTGATATTTTTCACTGTCTCACTCGAGCACAGAAGCTCTCACTCGAGCACAAGTACGGACATCACTCGAGCACAAATGCTCTCACTCGAGCATTGGTACGGACAACACCCGAGCACAAGAGAAAGTGAGACAGAAAGCACATGCCCGAGAGCACAAACCCACTCCAGAAGCACAAGCTCACTCGAAGCACAAGAGGCTCACTCGAGCACGCTGCCCATACCCGCGAGCACAAGAGAAAGTGAGACCGCGAGTGAACACCCGAGAGCACCCAACGCTCTCCAAGCACTGGATCCCTTCGAGCACACCACTCACACCCGCGAGCACACACCTCTCACCCGCGAGCACACTCGGCTCACTCGAGCAGACCATGCTCTCTCTCGAGCATGTTCTTCCCTCACTCGAGCACAAAGCGATGTGCTCGAGCATTGCACACAAAACCCAGGTGCACTCGAAGCAAAACAAGGGAAAACTCACATATCACTCGAGCAGGTTCTTCCTCACTCGAGCAACATTCATCCCTCACTCGAGCACACCCCTGTCTGCTCGAGTGAATCTATCAGATTCCAGGAAAACGCAGCAACACTTGCCACATTTCCTAACTCTTGCCCAAATGATCCAAATGGATCCAAAACCTCTACCAAAGCTACTCCCACACAAAATCACTCACTGAATTCAATGGAATCAATGGAATTACCAAAATCCCATTCCATTAACAAGCTTTGGCCTAGGGCAATATAATCATCCATTTTCCAAAATCATTAACCTCACACATTTCAATCCCAAATCCCTTCTATCTATTCAAAACTCATACCAATATACCATTTCCAATGCCATATCATGCCAAACTACCCATTACCCATATTTTCGAAATTAGGGCAATAATTCCAGAAATTCATAACATAATCATTTGGCATGAAACATAGATAGAAGGATTGGTTTCACATACCTTATCCACTTTCTCAAAGACACTCTTTGATTCTCCAAGCTTCATATTTTCGTGATCCTCAAATCACCACCAATGGAGAAGCTACAACCACCACAATGAAGCTCTCAACTCAAGGATTAACATTAGAGAAGAGAGTTTGAGCTAATGAGGCCATTTGCTTACCTCAATATTCCATTTTTCCTTTCTCTTTCCCAAGCACCTTCAGCGAAAATGGAGGAAGGAAGAGAAGAGAGAGAAAACGAGAGAGAGAGAGAAGAGAGGAGATGGAGATGATGGTGATGTGTCTCTTGTCTCATCCAAGGGCTCACCACATGCCACTTGTCACCATCTCATTCCAACTCTCATGGGCTCACATGCACACACATACACATGATTATGCCCCTTGATCCACTACACAATCAATCCTAGCCATTGATCATTTTAATCACACATCTCATTTTCTCTTAGCTAGTAATTAATTTCTCTATTAATCACTAACTAATTCCCAACAATTTCACTCTTTCAATTTCCAATAATTATGGCTTATTAGTTATTATTGCCATAACCCACATAATTATTCTCAATAATTATCATTAGCCCTTAATCAGAAATTGGGATGTTACACATCCAATCAAAATGAGCTTTTGGAAGAATGACCATCTTCTGATGATCATACCTTTCTTTCAAGTTGTTCCAAAGAACAAGTGGGTCCATTACTGTCAAATATTCAATTTTTAAATCCTCATGTAAATGGTGGTGAAGAAAAATCATGGATTTAGCTTTGTCTTGGTTGTATGCCTTATTCCCTTCTTTAATCGTGTCTTCCAGACTTTTAGCATTGAGATGAATTTCCACATCCAACTTCTAAGATAAATAATTTTTCCCTATAATATCAAGTGCCACAATTTCAAGTTTTGCTATATTTGCCATGGTTCAAACTAATTAAAGAAATAAATGAAAATAATTAAAATATGAAATGTAAATATGCAATATAATAACTGTAAATTCATAAAGACAATAAATAATTCATAAGGCAAGGTAAGAAAATTAAAACATGTATGGCTTCCGGCCATTTAATCTCATGGCTTCAGGCCAATTAATCTCAAGATGAGGAATTAAATTATTATCTCTAGGATAAAAGTTGTACATGACTTCTGGCCATATAATAGGAAAAGAAATATAGCTTCTGGCCGTATCATATCATAAGAGATTAAAACAATATGACTTCTGGTCATATAATTTCAGGAATCATATATGTATGGCTTCTGACCATAAAATAATAATATAAAAGGACTTGTAAATGATATATAAAAATAATAACGATCTTCAATCTTAGCCATGAAACCTGATGTTATATAGCAATCGGTAAAAGTATTTGTCTAATTCCATATAGTGGCTCAGATTATCCCATATCTATTAAATAAAACAAGGTATATATAATCACTGAAGGAACTATAAGAAGATCATACTTTCGTTTAGAGCTTCGTGCTGATAACGTGTTATAAAAGTATATGTGATAAGAGAGAAGATTGATAGGATTCAGAGAGAAAATTGATAGAATCTATAGAGAGAAATTAGAGAGAAGTTCTCATTCAGTTCAACTGAAACAATCGAATACAGGCCTTTATATAGAGTCAGAAATCTAAGCCTGGTTGCATGACCATGGTTATATTTAACCCTGGTTACAAGACCATGGTTACTTTATATCTTCTTTATATCCTTATCTTCTTTTGCTTTTGCTTTGTGCCAAGTCTTTTTTTCTTCTTTATGTCAAGTTGATTGGAAGAGTAATATGAGTCAATTAACATCCACATATTTAATATTCATAACATTTTTTATATTTTAAGAGTATTTTTTGAGAATTTTCTTTCATCAGGATCTTAATAAATAAATAAATAAAAAGTAAATAAATTTACTAGCTGTTAAAGTCGAGTCGGCTCTCACAAGGGACAAAGCTCTCTCTTTGCTTTTTTGGCATAAAAACTACTTCATCTTGTTCTAAATATAAAATAAAGTTAATTTTTTTGAAAAAAATTAAAGAAGTTAATTAAGTTTAGTTGAGAATATTTTTATTTTTAATTTTTAAAAATTAATTAGTTTAACCAATAATTAATATATAATTTAAGGATATATAATATATGATATAATTCTTAATTTTCTTATTTATTTATTTTTTTAAAATCAACTCCATCCAGTATGTAAAACGGAGGGAGTAAAAAGGACTCATCTCTCTCTCTCGTTCATTCATTTCAGTTTCGGACTCAGCAAAGCAAGCAATATTTCCACTGTCGTCTTTTCTGGAGCTTCTCTGAATCTGGAACAAGATGCATCTCCATGGTACTCTACTATGCCTCTGCTGTTGCCTTTATCTCTTCTCTTCATGATGAATTTCACTTCTATCTGCACTCTTCACTCACTTTCTCTCTTTTCAGATGGCAACAGAGTTGATTTCTCTCACATGTTCGCCGTTTCTTTCGCCGGATTTGTTGCCGTCGCTAACGCCCTGAGCCACCGGCACGCGGCGTCGAAGCAGGTGGAGAAAGACCACAAGATCATCCCAAGGCTTGAACGAACAGAATCTGGTCGCTTCGGAAAGCTCGAGAAGTTCTCCCATTATGTCGGTACGTATAGTGCTCGTTCACACACAATTTTTTTTCTGGATCGAACAATTAGGTTCTGCGATTCAGATTGCTGGGTTTCTGCGTTTTGAATGGTAGGTGATCGATTTCATCCTGGTCTCACCTAACCTCTTTTTTTCGATTGATTCTTCTGGTTGAATCTCTTGTTAGCTCAGTATTCTTGTCGATTTTCAACTCCACCTGATCCAGATTGGTGGAGGAAATTGATTTGTTACTCAAATTACAATACTGAATCTCTCTCGTATTTGAAACGGTTAACAATGATCGCAACCTGTTCGATAAAATGAATTCGAATTATTTAGAAGGCAAGGTTCTTAATTAACAACCTGATTAGTGTTAATTAATTATGTTTATCATTTAAGCAGTTATCTGAAGAAAGGACAATGACTAATAATGACCACTTGTCAAAGAAACAAGTGGTGATCTTTTCAAGATTTTCTTCTTTGAGTAAAAAGTAAAAAAGAATGCTGAAAAATGCTTATGTACTGTGTTTTGTCTTTGGTGACGGAACTTGAAGGGAGATGTTGCGTGTGGTTACAGAGACAGAGGCATGAACAGTGATTTGTTTGTGTGTGGATTGAACATTTTTTTGCAGCTAGGCAAATGGGATTTGAAGATGCAGAGGAAGTTCCGGGGCTGTGCAAGTTGGCTAATGACTTCCTGAGACAAACAAAAGACTTGGAGGCCAACATGTATGGATATTTTGATAAGGAGGAGGATGCGGCGTCGCTGTATGAAAAGTTGATTGATGAGTTTGACAGATGTATTCTCACTTACTTTGCTTTTCACTGGAACCAAGCTCCTGCTGTGATTAGTCAGGTAAAGTAACCGCATATTTTTTAATTTATTTATTGATTTAATAAATCATGAAAAATACCTTGATATTTTAAAATGGAGAAAACGCAAAAAATACCAATTGAAATTTTAAAATTTTAAATAATGATTTCCTATTAAAATGAGTTTCAATTATTACTCTTATAATTATTTTTTATACTTTTGTTGGTGACAAGATTGATTTAAAATTTTGGAGTTCACGTCATATTTTTTTTTGTCTTTTTTCCTCTTAAAATATCAAAGCAGTTTTCTTTGCTGCTTTACTTATTTTTAGTCATTTCCGACATGTTTAATAAAGACTAAGAAAAATATTAAATTTTATTAAATTTATCTTAGCATTTAATAATTTCCAAATTCTATGTATGTTTAATATATATTATATTTCATCATAACAAAGTCAACACAACAGTAAATAAATGATAAAATTGTATATTTATATTAAAAAAATTTAAATTATAAATAAGACAAAAAGAATTCCTTTTTTCTCAGCCCTATAAGTAGGATAAAAGGAGCACCCTTAGCAAATGACAACTAGATTAAGTATGAATTTCTAACATGAGATTTTCAAAATAGATCTTGAAATTTTGAAAGTATTTAATTGAATTTTTTTGAGAAAAATTGAAAACTATTGGTCAAATTTATTTTTTCCCCAGTGTATGAGAAATCATTCTTTAAGATAAATATTATCCGAAAACAATGTAATCTCTCCGGTTCTAAATACTCCATAAGATTTAAGTGACTTTTTTTTAGAAAGACAGAGAAAATTAAATAAGTGTTTTTCATTATTCTCTCCATATTTTGTTATTAGAATTTAAATAAGTTATTTAATTATATTATATATCGTATATTATTATATTGTATATTATTTTATAAGTTAAGCAAAATATTTTAGAGAAAAACCATTAATGTAATGCTTTTAAGTAATTTATTTAATATTTTTAATTTCTCAAAAAAAAAATTCAATTAGAGGTTATACCTAAGAAGGGAGATAGTACATAAAAGAAATGAACCATCAACTATCAGACATAGACTAATGATTCATCAATTTTTGGCCTTTAATAACGTTTCATCATTACATGAGTGGCTCTTGTGTATGTATATGTTTACTTCAGAAATTTACATGATCAAGTTCGAAGAAAAGCTGAGAGGATCCAGAATTGCGATTTCTTCCCATTTATTTTTCTCTGAAATTTTTGTTAATTTATGTGTGTGCTGTCTATGTGTAACATGTGGTCAAATATTAAAATGACCGTTTGAGAAGCTTATTGCCTAGCCATATCTCATGTTTTTTAAAGATCTTAGTCTTTTAGGGTGAATAGATATAAGAATTAAATGACTAAATTGTCCTTTCAGTTCCATACGTGCAATTCATCTTGTCTAGGTGCAATATATCTTCCCTATGTGCAGTGCAAATATCTTCCCATGTGCTACAAAATTAAGCCGGAAAATGTAAATTATTACATGTGCAAATGATAATATTATCTGTGAGTAATTCATCTTCCCTATGTTTAATATTCCTTCCCTTATGTGATACATTTTCCTTCTATGCAAGTTAGCTTCCGTTATATGTAATCCATTTTCCCATGTGAAAATTTCTTCTCTTTTGTCTCAAAATTAAGTTAGAATATGCAAATTATGCTTTGTACAAACGGTCTTTCCTTAGTGCAAACGGTCTTCTCATGTGTGCAAACCATTTTCCTTATCCCTATGTGCAATCTATCTTTCCTAAGTGTAATTAATCTTTTCTATGTGCAACTTAACTTCCATTGTATGCAATTTATCTTCCCCGTGTGCAAATTCCTTTGCATGTATCCCAAAATTAAGCCAAAATGTGAAAATTATGCTAGTGAAAATGATCTTCCCTTTATACAAATAATCTCCCATTGTATGCAAACCATCTTCCCTTGTTATGAAAATAAAATTTCCAAATTTCCTCTTCCTTAAAGCTCTCGGCCACTCACACCCATACCTATAGGAAATAGGAATCAAACCCAAAGATCTATATTTACAAATTAGTTGGTTGAACAAGGGGTTAATGAGATGCAACAACAAATTGAGGGTAGTGAGATAGGATTGTAGAGGAGGAGAAGAAATGAAAGAGATAGTTAAAATATTCTAGATTAGATCGAAGGCTAACGAAATCATTATCCTCTCATTGGAAGATGTTATTGTCGATCGTTTTCAAAGGAGGCTGTTGTCACCGACGTTAATCATGAACAAGACAAATAAGGAGAAGGTAGTGTAAGTAAGATGGTGAGTGAGAGACTGAGAGGCAACCATTGATATGAGAAAAGAGGGTGACCAGAAACCGGTGACCGGCGATTTGTAGAAGATGGAGAGTGAACGACGATGCAAGGGAAGAGAGTGTGAGAGCATCTAAGTGGTGTAGTAGGGTTGTATAGGCATTTTAGTCATTTCATTCTCATTCATATATGCCTTAAATAACCTAGGTCCTTAAAATAAACTTAGTTCCTTTCAAGCAAAAAAAACTTTTCATAGGGATTTATTAGCAATTTTCCCAATATAATATTCTAGGTCTACAATTGACCAAAATAAATAATCAAACTCAAGATCTAAACACTAAATTTCGAGAAGAGAATTGGAATTGTTCCTGAATAATAAAAAATTATAGGGATTAAATAATTTGAGTTTGTTCCCCACGAATTTTGCAATTGTTTATCGGATTATGATCCTGCATTCATGATTTTGATGAGAAAGCATATACTCCTACTTTGTTTTCACTTCCTGTTTGTTGTAATATTAGAAATTAGAAATAATATAAAACAAGTAGCAATTTAATAATGCGTTGTAATAGTAAGTTGGCCACATGAATAAAACTCAAAATATCATTGAAGAACTAAATCAATAATTATTGATAGCTTTGGATTGTCCTTTCTCCCCGTTGTGATAAGGATGCAAAAAAGTCAGACATAGTTGTCGTGACTGCGACACCAAATAAAGATAATATACTTTTTAATTTTGTTGAATCCATATATAATTAATGAACATAATATGAATGTTTTATACAGATAGTTTAAAAAATTAGATTAAATTGATTATAAACTGGTGAAAATTCACCAAAATAATTTTTTTGAAATATACTCGTGTTGGCCTGGAACACTTGGGATGGGAACACAAATCAGAACAATAAATTTTAAGCAGCTTTCTGAGGATAGGCCACCTGAGATTATTATCAATAATTAATTCTACCTTAGTTTTATTTAAAACCAGTGAAAAGAATGGGAGTAGTTTAAAATAACTTGTTCATTTTTGTAGTTACAATTCATAAAGTTATATTTTGTGAATTATCTACTATTAGTCTATTACAGTAAAACGAAATCTCTACTTCTATAGTAGTAGCATGCTAATCTTAACATGATTTCATATGTTTATGGTTGATATAATTTATTTTTTGGGTTTAATTGAATAACGTAAAAAATTAATGTTTTCGGGGTTTCTTTTTGGGTTATAGGTATTTAGCAGTGACTCTGGGAAGAAAACTCAGCTGAAGGAGATGCTGTTGGCTGCTACGAGGTGACTCTCTCTCCTTCTATGTGTGTGTGTGTGTGTGTGTGTCATATATATATATATGTGTGTGTGTGTGTGTGTGTTTACATATGTTAATATCGAATATTTTGTTTGGTTCTAAATATAAGACAGAGTTGACTTTTTTAAAGAGATTAATGAAGCTAAATAAATTATTTAATCATATTATATGTTGTATATCCTTATATTTTATATCAGTTTATAAGTCAGGTAAGATAATTTGGATAAAAAATGATAAATATAAATATTTTAAAATAATTTAATTAGCTTTCTTAATATCTCTAAAGAAGTCAACTTTATTTTATATTTAAGACAGGAGAGAGTAATAACTGTTTTTTGGCCATAATGTAAAATAATAACGAAGAAATAAAATATTGCTCTGATTTTAACACCTTGTTTTGACTTTTGACAGTGATTTATTTGATTGCTAAATTAGAGTATGAAAATAAATTGAAGACTTGTCAACAAATAAATGTACCAATATAAAACATTGAAAGGTACAGAGTTGAGAATAATGAAATCCATTTTGGAATGGACGAGTCTTGTTTTATCAATAAAAAGAATTTCTGTGATATATTGTTTGTTATAAAATATTGCTGGTTATGTTTAAATAATTTTAGAACGATAACTTGTAATAGTATTAAAACAATGTTTAATATAATGAAATGTCAGAAAAAAATAATAAGGAAAAATAATCACAAATGGTTAAATCCTATTATAATTAAATATGAATACACTAAATTACCTGAAAAAGATGTAAAAAAAACATACCTAATTTATGGATATTAAGGGAATTAGTTCAGTTAATTATTTAAAATAAATGTGTTAGTTTTCCCTTGATAGCTTTTCTAATAATGTGCATTATAATTTTGTAATTGTAACTACTCCTTGGTGAAAATTCTTTTATATATATAGATAATCAATATGAATAATTTGAAGAAAAATTAGTTATAAATTTAGTAAACAAAGTAGATTGATATAATATTATAACTTAAGATCCCATGATATGAAACTTTCAACTTGTAGTAGTATGATACCACGTGATACTTTAGTGGTCCAACTTAGTAATTTGAAACCACTTTGGATAGGTAGTGATTTAAATTTTTTTTTTTTACTTTTTGGTTTTGCAAAGAAAAAAAAATTAATGGGCAGAGAATATAAAATAAAGATAATCTCTTAACTAACATTGTTTTAAAAAATAATTTTTTTTATTTAAAAATCACCCATTAAAAAAAATAAATCTAGATTGTTTAGATTTCATTTGGACAGTTAGGCAGGGAAATTGGGTCTAGTAATTTGACACTACCATGAGAAAATGGGACAACCAATCAAACCATGTGCGTTTTTTTTTTTAAAAAAGACAATGATATCAAGATATATTTAAGGAAAGAGGGACTATTAGTATTATTATTTGGGGAACAATAGGACCACTATTTTTATTCGGGTTAAGATTCAAATTTGTTTTGGAAGTTTTTGCTAAGGAACAAGGTTATCTTGAAAGATTTTTTAGGTTCAATATATTGCCCTAAAAATATTAAAATGGAGCAATATTGCCCTTTCCTGTTTAAAAGATAGCGGTCAACGTCATTTTTTTAACAATCAATGTTATTTTTTTAATGGTATTGGTCAATATTGTTACGTTTTGAAATTTTTGGGATGGCATTAAATATGAAAAAATTTCCATGGCAATATCACTCCTCAGCGAAAACTTCCGTAGCAAATTTGCACATTTACCCCTTTTACTCCCTACAAAACTTAGCACAAGATTCATATAAGGATAGACAATTTTTTTAAATGCATTACTACAATTCTCAGTTTTATTACTCTCTTTGGTCTTTAATATAAGATATATTTACTTGATTTGATTAGATTAAGGAAGTTAGTTAATATGACATGTTTTTTTTCTAAAATGCCCTAGTTATCGTCCTCAGTTCCATCATTTCCTCTCCTTATTGATTATTGTTGATGGAGCATCAATAGGGGTAATTTAGGAAAAAAATTGACAAATATAAAAATTGTCTTATATTTAGGATCAAGATCAACTCCCTAAATATGTCTTATAGTAAGGACCAGAGGAGTATTAATATTTATAGTTTACTTATTTTAATTTCATTGAAAAAACACCTTAAATATAAACTTGAAGAAAATAACAAGTGCCCGACATGTGTTCTAGCGTCTGTTCGAGTGCGTGGGAGACAATAGTAATATAGCAGTATACCACAATTCACAACCACTACTACAGAAATTGTGATATATGATGATTATTAACTATCATACAGCACAGTTTTGAACCGTTATATATACGGGAGCTATAAAAGTTTGGCATAGATACATTATGGTTCTAAACCGTTAGTAATTCTGGATATATTATAATGGTTATAATATAACATCCGTTATGTATCGAGGTTTTTTGAGGTCAAGATCTACTCATTGTTGTGATAATAATTGTTGGGCACACATAAACAACGGGCATAATATTTTATAATGCTTGCTTGATACACAACAGTCTTATTTTACAACTGTTATTTTTTCAATAACATACATAACGATTTGTATATAAGAACGATGACTTGTTAATAAAATTTAATGACGGTCTCATGTAGACAATCGTTATGTATTAAGTACATAAATAACGGTTTATAAATAAAAAATTGTAAACATTTATAATACGTAATGGTTTTTATATAATAGCAATGATGTATGGGTTTAAGACTCTTTTAGTGAGAGGTTTTGAGTTAGTTGACCTCTTCTATATATATGATAGAATAGCATTACCTTCCACATTGAGTTTCTATGCAATTTGGGTTGGATCAAGACATTTTGGGCTTTATGGGGAGAATCAATGACGACTGTTGACTTATATAAATGATAATATAATTATTGACCTATATATAATTGTGTCTCTTAACAGGAATTAACTCTGGAAAATAAAGAAAGATGGGGAAAAAACATATACCCCTTCAAAAAAGGTGAAGGAGGGGATATACAAACACTTGAGTTTAAGGGTTTGCATAACCCCTGCGGCCTTTCTGATAGGGATATTTTGTTTTTCCCATCTTCCTTTGCTTTCTAAGCTTAATTGCTCAATAGGCACAAGGTATAGGTGAACAATTACATTATTATTCACATAGATCAGGAGTGCGATTGATTCTAGCTACAAAGCTTAAAAAATCTTGATCCATCCAAATTGCATCGCTACTTGATGTGGGAAGTACTACTCTATTATATATATAGAGGCGAGACCAAATAGCTCAGAAACTCTTACTTTGAAGAGTCTATGACTGATCACAATATTGAATTTCATAGCATTTAATTTGGTGCCACCTGCTTAATAGAAAGATAGGAGACGAACCTTTAGTCAGAGCAATAATGGGATGTCCAAAACAAACATAACTTTACAACAATAAATTCAATATGTCACTTGAATTAGTTTATTCTTAGAGCTTGTTTATGTATGACTCTTGATACATCTGAACTAGTTTATTCACAGAGCTTGCTCATGTATGACTCTCATCAGTACACATGAACTAATTTATTTATCACACCTACTCAACTTTCTGAAGTAACTTCCGAAGATATAGATATTTCCAAAAAAGATGTATTTTCTTTAGGGATCATATCTCCTGACATTACTTCAAAAAAGATTAATAAAGTCGGAACCTTTTGTCAAAGTAATGGGTTGACAACTTCCTGAAACAGGAAATGAACCTTCGATCAGAGTAATAATAGGTCTTTCAAAAAAACATAACTTCATAAAAGTAAGTTAATGTCACATTGAATGCTTTATCGCGTCATGACTTCACAAAGGCACCTCAAACGAATAATGAGAACAAAACACCAAAGGAATGTGACCTAGCTAAGGCTTATGAACGACAAAAACGCGAGTTAGGGCAAGTGAAAGCAACTTGCTCGGCAGTCGCTGAGACAAGTGTGAAGGTATTAACTAGCGCGGCTATCATTGAGAAGTAAGACGAAGGCTTTTTATGGTGGGGCTTGACTAAAAATGACTCTCAATGACTGGAAAAAACAACATGAGTATTAGGGTTACGATGTTGGAGGGTTTTGTTTGAATGAACTAAGTGTTAAATGTGTTTTGTTTCAAACACTTGAATAGAAAAGGGAGGGTAGGGCTTTTTGGGTTGTCATGCCGAAGACTTTCTATAACGGTTGTATCGATAAAATTGTTATTTATTTGTTTATATTTATTACGGTTCTTTGTAATAATCGTGAGTTATGTTATTGTTTTAACATATACATACATCACTGTTATTAGTTAATAATCGTGAGGTAGATTAATTTTTTAAAACTTTTTAGGTAGCGAGTGTCTAAATGATTACATTTTTATATTTTATAAAAATTAAAAAAAAATGTTTTCCTCTAGTAACTAGTTGCTTAAAAGATGATAAAAGGTCTACTTCGAATTTAGGAACTATTGTTTCGTTTAATTTGAAAGAATTAGAAGTTCCGTAAATTTGCAGCAAATCATACATCATCATGCTACTCATTATTAAAGGAGTGGCCTTAATCATTTGGGAGTGTATCAGGATCATGTTAGCCAATCCCATACTCATCAAGAATGAGATTGACCTTCCTGTTCATACGTGACAAATATCCGGCCAGCCTTCTCACTGCATGGTCAATGCGTTATGCATATTGCATCATTGCCTCCATTTGAGGTGGAGGCGGAGGTTGTGGAGGAGGAGAAGGGGAAGAAGGTAGTAGAGGAGGATGGCGTCGTGGATTTTCTAGCAAGTCTTTAGCATGACGTTTCATCTTGGTGATTGAAAGAATAGAGAAGGACGATAAATATAAGGAAATTGGAAGTTTATATAGATTGGAAGTGACAGGTTCGGACCATCATTGCACAAGTTGGAAGTTGAAGAGGCCAGTTGCGTGCAGTAGTAGGTAATAAAAGGGTACTTGGTTCTCGTGTTGATAATCGAAGAACGAAGAAGTATAGAATATTCTTATCATGACCGTGGGGAAAGGAAAGGTTTAGACTGTTTAGTTGATGGTTATTTAAGAGAAACCGTTATGTTGTTTTTTTGATATAAAGTTGGAAGACAAATCGTTTGTTTGTTCATCTAACGTTTCATGACAGTTTTATTGTAAGAACTGTCATTCTTGTGAGATAATATATGATGGTTGCAAAATGCAAACGTTATGTATTTACATGGTATTCTAATAAGTGACGGTTGTTGCTTAATAACTGTAATGTATATACCTTTTTTTTAAATTTTGGTGGTTGATTATGCAACCACCATTTTCCAACCAAAAAAAATCTAATGTTACAGAGATAAAAAGTTACAGAGATGTTGTAAGAATCTGATGCATCATCAGATTTTTTATTCTCCAGTAATTTGTCCACCTTCACATTCAAAGAGTGATCGAGAGAGGTTAGTTCCTTTAAGGACTGGTCTATACATCCTTATTCTTCCAAGTAAACCTGGACCATATGATGGAACTCGTAGGTTGCATGGATGAGACCTTCAATGCTTGTTGGTGGAGGGAGTTCATCTGTTTTTTTGCAGATGATGAATAAGAAGTTCTCTTGCGTTTGTCCATGATGTTCTGTTGAATCAGAAGTTGAAATGGAAGTGTAGAGAAGTAGAGTTCAGTTTTCAGATTTACATATATAGAGGGTTTCGTGGAATATTGAGCTATCGTGTCTTTTAGTATTAAAGATCATTATATTTTAAAAATGCCGACTATTAATTCTTAATAACCGTTACGTATTTGACAATTTTTTTTTTAATTTATTGGTGTCTACTGTTAATTGCATAATCAACCACAATATTAACTTATAACTGTTAAGTATGCCGGCAAAAATATTTTACAGTTCTTAATTAATAACCATGAACTATTAATTTTTAACTTCATTTCTCTTCTCCGATGATGAGGATGAGGAAGAGGAGGTTAGAACCGTTAAGTATGCTCGCAAAAATACTTTATAGTTCTTAATTAATAATCATGAACTATTAATTTGTAACTTCATCTCCCTCCTTTGATGATGAGGATGAGGAAGAGGAGGATGAACAGGACGATACCTGATCATCCTCATCATCAGAGGAGGGAGATGAAGGCTGGGTCAGATTATTATCATCAACGTGTGGAAGGGGAAAGGTTTTGAACTATCACGGCATTTGTTGTTTCATGATGGTTTTTGCTTAACAACCGTCATTCTTGTGAGACAAAATATGATAGTTACTAATTACCATCGTTATTTATTTGCTTGGACTTATGTTAAGTGATGGGTTTTACTTAATAACCCTTATGTATCTTATGTATTGAGGATTCTAACCACGTCGCCCCCTCTACCGTAGCCGGTGCCTCTGCTCCCTTTGCCAATTCATCTGTTGTGCCAAATGATGAGATGACAAAAGAGAAAATAGCACCAGGGAAGGGTCTTGTTGTCATGGAGGAGGTCTAGAAAGCAAATTACGAGAGAGAGGAGGAAACTTACTATGAGGTGGAAGGCGGAGGCACCGACTATGGCAAAGGGGCGATGTGGTTAGGATCCTCAGTACTTGAGCTATTTGTTACTACCAACAAGCCTTGAGAAACATGATACATTCGTTGCCACCAAATGAAAACTAATCTGAACATATCTTGAGAAATTAAACAATATGGCGTTTTTTTTTTTGTTTGGATTGTTAATGGAAAACTTAAAATTAAGAACCACAAAACAGAAAGAAAATGAAAAAAAAATAAAAATCAGTAATTATCATACTCCCTCTGAAGCATGATACAAAATGTTTTCTAGAGCATATTTTTTATTTTTTTTATAAGATGTTTTGATTGTTTCAATGAGCAATAAATATTGTTTTCACATGTCAATATTTAATAAGGGTAGTGAGAGAGAGTATAAATTAATATGATGTTGGAGTTTATTATGGTTAATAAAGATAATATATTGGAAATCACTTGAATTTTATGACAAATTTAATGATTTTAACTTTAACAATTCATATCCTTATTGGTATATATGAATTAGTTAGAAACGTCCCATAGGAAATTGATGTGACTAGGGATAGTGATGTATATGCAGGAAACAGAGGTTTGAGAGCATAACAAAGAATTTGAAGGTAACAAGGGTGTTCTCTACATTGATGGAGGAGATGAAAGTAATAAATAGAGATTCCGAATGCACAGGTGTCATGGTCGCAATGGCCCTCAGTGAGAGGAGTCCTGTCTTGCTTCTCATGGGTGGTGGAATGGGTGCCGGCAAAAGCACTGTCCTTAGAGACATTCTCAAAGAGTAATTGATCATCTTACTTCTCCTATTATTCATACACAGTTCTGCAATGCTTGCTATTTATCATATGATTAACTATTAATAATATTATCTCCTGTCTTAAATATAAGACGACCTAGTTAACTTTTTTTAAGACATTAAGGAAGTTAAATAAGTTACTTAATCATATTATATGTTGTGTATGATTAAATTATATATCAGTTTATAAGTTAGACAAATTAATTTAGAGGAAAAAAATAAATATAAATACTTTAAAGTAATTTAATTAGTTTCCTTAATTTCTCCAAAAAAGTCAACTAAGTGTTATATTTAAGACCTAAGGTAGTAATTAAAAAGAAAAGATAAAGTAGCATCCAAATGTTATTTCCCAGTTACATGCAACGCTCTAATCTTATTAATGGTATATCCAACACGTGATGTTATCTTTCCAGTGCTACCAACACACTAATTTTATTTATATTGCACCAAGAACCCTAAACCTTAAATAAGATTAGGGCCCTGGATGTAACAAGAAAATAACATATCAGGAATAGTAGGGTACTAGATGCTTCTTAAATAAGATTAGGGTGCTAGATGCTGTTGGGTAATAATATCATGATGTTGGATGATACTTTAGCTTTTAAAAAATTAACATTGGGTTAGTTACTAAAGCATAGTTAAGTTTGTTCGCTTATTTTTTGTTTTAAATTAAAAAAAAAAAAGAATAGCTCTCTCTGTTTTTCCATGGAATAGAGATAAGTCTGTTCCAGCTTTGTGGACATGAACATCAAATGGATTTCTGCAGGCCATTTTGGGAAAAAGCATCGGAAAATGCTGTGGTGGTTGAGGCAGATGCTTTTAAGGAGTCTGATGTTTTATACAAAGCACTTCATTCTAGGGGCCACCATGATGACATGCTCCAAACTTCTGAATTGGTATGTTCCCTAATACAAACTTCTTCACATAATTATTTTGCCTTCTAGTTCTGTAGCAGTTGAGGGGAAGTAATGCATATTAAATTTGAGGTAATTTAATGTTCGATAATAATTATTATCACTGTTATCATCTGTTGCAGTAGTATTAGTTTCTATGAAAACAAAAAAGTAGTAGTACCTGTAGCAGTAGAAGTATACAACTATATGATTATATTGAGCATGGTTAGACTCAAATGAGATTAGGTCTCTACATAATTTTTTTTCCGTTCACAGGATTCAAATCTTCGATCTTGTTGAAGGAGAGAATTGAGTGCTGTTCTCTTTTTTTATTTTAACCCTATTCTAACTCTCCTGCATAGGGGAGGGGACCTACACCCACGTACCCCTTTGTTTTTTTTGGCCATCGACGCAGCCCTTTGTTTGTCACTTTGAGAATAGAACCCACAATCTTTCTCATTGAAAGGGGTTTGGGGTACCGTTGAACCAAGAAGTTCTTGTTTGTTCACTTTGACTCAACCTTTGTTGAAACATTGGATCCATAATGATTAGTGTGTAGATAGACTCAAACACCACTTTAAGGTTAAATTTTTTTTTTGGGGAATTACTGTTAGATCCCAAAAAAAGGATTTAATAACTCAAAAGTTTGATAATAACTGAGGAATATGCAACGATAACAGGTCTATACTATTGATTTGTTATAGGGATTTTTTTATTATTATTAAATCATTTCATTAGGATCTCATAGCAATTCTCCCCAAAACTTTTAAAGTTTGAGCTATTAAGAAAAAATTGGGTGGATTATTATATTTTAGTAAAAACGATGTTTGAATTAATAATTAGACTGGGATTAATGAATGGGATATTGAAACAGGTGCATCAATCTTCAACTGATGCAGCATCATCAGTGCTAGTGACAGCCCTAAATGAGGGGAGAGATGTGATAATGGATGGCACATTATCATGGGAGCCTTTTGTGAAGCAGACCATCGACATGGCAAGGAATGTTCACAAGCACAGATACCGAATGGGAGTCGGCTACAAAGTCGCCGAAGACGGAACTGTGACTGAAAACTACTGGGAGCAAGCTGACGAGGAGGAGGAAGGAGATACTAATAGTAATAATAATAGAAAGCCTTACAGAATAGAGCTCTGTGGTGTGGTCTGTGATGGTTATCTTGCTGTTGTTAGAGGCATCAGGTACGCAACGTTCAAATCACAACTCCTCCAATTATATACTTCCTTTGTTATTATGTATAAGATCCTTTCAACCGTGGGATCCTAAGAAATAATTAAAATTAGTTAAAAGTAATAAATATGTAAGAAATATAAGTTGTTTTCCAAAAATGCCACTATTTATGAATGAGTAAGAGAGAGAGTAATAATGAAAGAAAGGATAAAAGAGAATGTATAGGGAATAAATGATGAGAGAGTAATTGAGGGCAAAATAGGTAAAAGTGCATATATTATTGAGACAAGCTCAAAAGGGATCTTATAAAAAGGGACAAGTCCATTTAAAAAAAAAGAATTTTATATATAGAGCAGGAGGGAATATATATATATATATATATATGACCTGCTTGGTTTACTGTTTTATATCAGTTTTTTTTTGTTAAAAAAATGTTTCAAAATGTGTTTTAACTTTAAGTTGTGTTTTGTAAAAGGAAATAGTTAAACTTTGTTTTGAAAACCAGAAAAAAATCAAAACATCTTTGTGATGTTTTGTTATTTGTTCTATAAAATTAGAGAAGAGGCAGAGAAAATTGTATTTTCATTACTGACAGAGTGACAGCCATGCAAATAAAGCAAATTATTCTTTTACCCTTAACACTATTTTACCATTTTTTATTCATTTTTTCAGAATAATGATTGGAACATAATTTTTTAAAAAAAAGTTATGTTTTTAAAATTTGTTTTAAAAAATTACTCTACCGAATTGTTCTAAGAACAAAAAAATAGAGAATAAAAATAAGCCCACAAAGTTTCAGTTTCCGATCCTTATGTGAGGATAAATACGTTCCCTTAGGGTCTTATCCCATTTTATCTGATAAGGAGGAAGGTTATTATTTTTTTCTTTTTTAAATAATGGTTTGATTTGGTTCTGGATCAAAGCCAAACTGAATCAAAGTGATGAAAGATTTATTTGGGACTTATCCCTTTTTGATTGGTTTGGTTTGATTTGATTATACTCTTATTGATTCTAAATATAAGAACTAGTTGACTTTTTTCGGAGAGGTTAAGAAAGCTAAATATATTACTTAAATGAAAGTATATGTTATGTATAATCATATTATATATTAATTTATAGGTCAGATTAACTAGTTTGGAGACAGTGGCAGATAGAAGTTCTTTAAACTAATTTATTTAGCTTCTGTGATTTCTTTAAAAAAGTCAACTGAATCTTATATTTAAGACCGGAGGTAGTAATTCAGTTTGCTTGATTAATTTTTTTTTTTTTATTTTCAAAATAGGAATTGATACAGGAGATTGTTATGCGATTTAATTAAATTTGCATTGACATTTTATTGGAATTAATTATGATTTGACAGGAGAGCTATAATAACAGGGAGGGCAGTAAGAGTGAATTCTCAACTGCAATCCCACAAAAGATTTGCTAATGCGTTTGAAAAATACTGCGAACTTGTGGACCATGCCAGACTCTACTGCACAAATACAGTGGGTGCTCCACCAAAGGTAAAATTATGAAGACAAGTCTTATTGATCATTTCTATGTTTGAACCTAACTAATTAAGAAACCTTTGCATGAAGACAAGTTTTATAGATCATTTCTGTGTTTGAACCTAACTAAGTAAGAAACCTTTACATGAATTATTATGGGTTAATATTATTATTGATCCTTACAATTTGATCAAATTTTACTTTTGGCCTTTGTTATTTCAAATTGTGGTTTTTAGTTTCTATAATTTTATAAAGATTTGGTCAGAGTTTGACAGCATTTACTTTAGTTAACACAATTAATTATGGGGATTAAAATTAAAACTCGTTAAATGTATAAGGGCTAGAACTAAAATATAGTGTTGGTCCCTTTAACGGTGTTAATTAAAAGTTAATGCCATTAAAACTCAGTCCAAGTTATAATGAAATTATAGGGACTAAAAACCACAATTTTAAATTACATGAACTAAAACTAAAATTCCATGAAATTGTAACCATCAACCATGGTATTAGTCCTATTATTATACCCCTTTACTTTGTAGAATGAAGTGTCATAACGGATGAATGTGGATGAGAATTATCCGGCGGTTTTGAATCAAAATGATAAAAAATAGTTATTGTTGGGTAATGATAATGAAAAGATAATGAATATTATATAGACCCCAATTTTATAGAACTAGGTGGACCACTACGTCATGTAGCTTGAAAGATAATATTGTTTAAAACTTTTGAAAAAGGAGTCTGGCAAAAAGAAAAAAACACTTTTGAAAAAGGTGTCTTGCTATAATTAACTTCTATATTTTATATGATTGATATTTTCCTGCTAGAAGTTGACTATTATATCATTTTATTTCTCAAATTGTTGGGGCGTTTTAATTTGGTCTTCTGTTTGAGTGGTTGTAATAGTTGTCTCCAAGTTTTCCATATTCTGTTTTATGAACTTTCCCATGACATGTTGTCTAATGTGAGCCGGCCAATGTTTGTACTAATCTTTTTATAATATTATTGACTATTTTATCAAAAAATAAAATTACATGAGGGGATCGGAGTTTTAATGTTTTATTCTTAACCCCTACTCATCATCTCCTTCTTTACCCCCATTTTTTATCCACTTGAACTAACCTCAAGAATATAGACAAAACAATGTCAACTATATTCTTGTTTTTTTTTTTCGTTGAAGTAGGTTAGAATTTTGAATATAGTTACATATGTTAGAGTTGTCTTTTTATCAAGGTAATTTAAGCTATTTGGTAGGACTCCCTTTTTACATTAAATAACTACTTTAATGCTTTTTTTTTTTCTTTCATTCATCTTCTTACATTATATAGTCTCACATGTCTCAAGTCATATCTTCTTTTTTTTTTTCGCCTGGGCCTATACTTTGTTTTAGTCTTTGAGCTTTTATCCATAATATTATTTTTCTTCTTATTTTTTTGTGTCTCGTTGATTGAACAGCTCTGATACCATAGTAGTTGTCTTTCTATCAAAATATCTTAAACTACTTGATACGACCCCCCTATTTCACCTATAATATACTTTTATTCTCTTCTTTAATTAATGACTTCTAACAAAGTATCTGTAAAACACATTTTTGCAATGGTTTAGCTCATAGGATGGAAGGAAGGAGAGCATAATAATCTGCTTGTGGATCCAAAGGAGATCAAGTGCTTGAAATCAATAGGGAATCTGAATGCTGATGCAGATTCCATCTACGAACTTTACAAACCGCCGAGCCCTGCTTTAGGGCAAAGTTCCATCTGGAATGACATTGTTTTGTCTCCTTCAAGAGAAACTGATCAGCGAGTGTTGAAGGATTCCATTGAGAAAATTGAAAATCTCCCCACAAACTCATAACTAAATCATTGTGAATGTTGCCCCCTTGTGAATTATGAAGCCGGAAGTTGTTTTCGCAGCATATTGAAGAGACATGTTCAATATATTCGTGTATCTTACTTGTTTGTCAATATTCATGTTCTATTAGAGATATAAGTTGTGCCCTTTCTTTTATGTCAATATGTAAATAAATTCGGAGTCATTTATGCACAATGTGGGTTTTTTCTTTGTTTTTTGTTTTATCTATTTTTTGCGGTTGTCAAGGCTATATTTCGGGGAAGGGAAGGGAAGTGAAGTGAAGTGAATTGAGAGGGCAATTATGTCATTTTGTGTGATACCGATCAAGTGGAGGAAAGGCACGAAGGAAAGAGGCTCATATTTAAGAAGCTACAAAGGTGTTTTGGAGTTCAAGCCAATATATTGGAGGTCCAAAATACAAATACACATTTGGAAAGAGGTAAATTAAGTCATAATATTATGTATTTGTGCCCAAATTCATGTTGTAATGTACATTGGAAAGTCATGAACGTAAATTCATGTTTGGAAGACTCTTAATGAGCTTGAACTTACAAGAGGCTTCCACAGGAGAATTAATAAAATTAAATCAAAAAAACTAATGGCTTGTTTCACTCTATAATCCGCTTTTCTTTTTCGTTTTTAGTTCTTAAAGCAATATTGTACAATAATCTTTTAGAACAAGCTGAAAACAAAAAAATTTTAAAAAATGTTTTGAATCATTATTTTGAAAACATATGTAAAATAGTGAAGTGGAGGATGAAAAAATAGTTTGTTTTATTAGTATAATTATTATTAATGTAAATACAATATTCTCTATCTGTTCTCTAATTTTGCAGAATAAGAAGTAATAAAACATAAAAGAAAATATTCCTTTTCTAGAACATCTTTAATTTTTTTAAGAACATATAACGTTTTTCTTTTAAATTTTTCACAACAAAAACTATTTTGAAGATCAAACCCTTTTGAACCCTTTTTTCCTATTAGAACTTGTGTTGTTCCATTTTTTGACAAGATCTCTTCCCAAATTATCTTCCTCTTCGTCAGTAGATCTTCACTTCTTCAAGTCTTCTCTTTAACTTGGATAAATTTATAGGGTCAAGGTGCAAAAATACTCATAAACTTTTTTCAAAAATGTTTCTAACATCATAAACTTTTTTTAGGTGCAAAAATATCCATGAATTTTTCAAAATGGGGTAAAAATGTCAAACCGTTAATTGGTACAAACATCCGTTTTGTGGGACCCACAATATTATTTTTTGAGATGTAAAAATACTCATGAACTTTTCTAAAAAGTGCACTCAACACCATAAACTTTTGAAAAGTTCATAAACATTTTTGCACCCAGAAAAAATTTTATGGTGTTGGGTGCACTTTTTAGAAAAGTTCATTGGTATTTTTGCACCTCAAAAAATAATATTGTGGGTTCCACAAAACGGACGTTTGTACCAATTAACGGTTTGACATTTTTGCCCCATTTTGAGAAGTTCATGGGTATTTTTGCACCTAAAAAAATTTTATGGTGTTGGATGCACTTTTAAAAAAAGTTCATGGGTATTTTTGCACCTTAACCCAAATTTATATAAAGAAGTTCAACTCCATATCTAAGTTATTAGCTCAAATAAACGTGGTCTAAATATTGATAATAAATATATATAAGAACCAATCATGCAAACTTTTTACTCCAAACATGGACTAAGGCCCATTTCCTTCAAATCTCTACTATACAAAGCCTAGTGAACAATAATGAGATCCGAGGAGCTGCTCCAAGAAGATCAATATGCATTTTTAGGGACAATGATCATTTCATGTTTAATTTGCTCATGACAAAACATATTTTTTAAATGGGATAAAGGATTAAGATGTATTCAACACCCTAAAATATTTTTAAAAAATTTGAGGTTAAATCCCCATTTGAGAAATTAATTGGGAATCAGACCCAAAAAAAGGTGAAGTCATGAGTTCTTAAAGAGAAATAAGTAGTCATATGAAACGGCCGTGGCCTTTGATGAAATGGGAACCCCGTAAAAAAGTTTCTCCTTCATATCCGTCCCTCACTCTCGCGCGTGCTTTCCATTCCTTCAATCTGCCATGTTTCACCTTCGTCTGCTTCTTCGCCTCCCTCCCTCACTAATTCTGTCATGACTTGCCATTGCACATGATTTATAATTTTTCTTTTTAAAGCTTGGTTGTTGTTTTCAATAGAGTGAAGAAGGGCGGAGGAGGGAGGGAGCGGCGCCAGAGATTGATAAAATGGGGGAGTGAAGGAGGAGGAGGGGAGCGGCAGTGGAGATCGAAGAATTGTGGGGAATGAAGAAGGGGGCACAATAGCAACAAACGGTGTCACTAGATCCGGCATGGTGTTGCAAGATTGAGGTCGTGGTCATTGATTGCCGGAGTCACTATTATTGGTTGTTGGAGCTACTTGGGGAGATATGGCGGTGATGTAGAGAGGTTGATGATGCAGAAGTGGGGGACCTGATGGGAGGGAATGGTGAGAGGAGGTGGTTACGTTAAGGGTAAAGAAGTCATTTCGTGTGGTTACTTATTTATCTCTAAAGATCTCAGGACTTCATCTTTTTCTAGATCCTATTTCCCAATTAATTTTTTGAATAGGGATTTATCCTCAATTTTTTAAATATTTTTTTAGTGTATTTAACACTTTTAAATATTTTGTGATTCAATTATACCCTTTAAATATTAAAAATGGATCAATTTTGCTAACACTTAACGCACAATCATACGTCATTTTTCTTATTCCAAAATAAGCTTCCAGCCAAGTCCCCTCCCATCAGCACATAAATGTAGATAGATGCGCCGAAAGATTAAAGACTAGCTCTGTTATCTTTTTTGTTGGTTTTGCCAACGAAGAGGCTCATGACCCTTATGACCCCACCTCCTGTCCTTTGCTGATGTAAGAATAATTAGGCGGACCTGGAGTGCGACCGTTTATCTCTTATACCTACGCTAATCATATCACAGTAGCGGAAACGATTATGACGCACAGCAAATACACCACGATAGGAAGAAGAAAAGAGAAATATAGTAGAGGGAATATGGATTGAAAGTGACAGAGTTTCTGTATGTTAATTCAAGTGTCTAGCAACTGAATCTCTTTACGTCTATTTATAGGGTTCTATGCACCCATTTCTCTTCTACTAACATGTCCTTCCATCAGAGAGACAAGATATTCTTTCGATTGAGAGATATATTGTTTCAGTGAAACAATACCACTTGAAGAGTCATATTGCATCGGATAAAAAACATGACTCATAACATTTTGAAAAATATTACATATATCCACCCAAGCATTTATGTTATTTATACTTTGACCCCAATTCTATTGGGTTTGGGACCAATCCACCAAGGGTGGACTAAGCTATTTTCCAACAGCTTATATCAAATAGCAGCATAGGTGCTGATGGGGGAGAGAACAATTTCTATGTAATACCCCAAAATTTGGGATTGGAGGCTTGAGAATAAGCCTAAATTAAGCGAACTGCTAAGCCCCAGTTTAGCAGGTGTCCCAAATATATTCTCTAATGTTCCTTATATCTTTGGGGTATTAAAGAAAATAAAATGGTTAATTTTGAAGAAAGTAATTATGCTTACGGTGAAATCGCCTATGAGGTAGTGAGCTTGTCATATGATTTTAAATGACCAAATGATGACCAAAAATTATGAAAGTGTACAAGATGAAAATAGACATCCTAAGCTTTAATTTGATAGGTCATATGACTCAATTAGAGCTATATACAAAAATATATGAATTTTTGAAGTCAGCACAGAAAAACTGTGAAATTTCTGGAACAGTATGCAAAGATTGAAATTCTGGGAATTTTGTGATTCCATTCAGCAAAAGTCTATATTTTTCCTTGAAAATATACTCAATAAGGGTTCTATAGGCTTTGGAATCACTCCAATTCGATATTTCTAGAATTATTTATGATTTTTCAAAGTTTGGGCAGAAATCTGCCAGAATTTTGTAAAAATCCGAAAATTGGGAAATTATCAAATAAATGAAATAAGATATTAGATATTAAAATAAAAAGTGATCATCTCCTTCCAGCAGCCATAACTGATGCCATTTTCAGTTTTAGAGAGAGAGAAGAGTTGAGATTTTTAGAGAGAGGAGAGGAAAAGGCTTGTAAAGGTAAGTGATTTCTTCGGTAAATCGGTTCCTAATGCGTAGAACTCCGCTCCTAAGCTATTCTCCTATGTGATTCAAGGGTTGGAAGCTCAAATTTGCTTGTTGAAGTGACCTAGGGTTCAGCCATATCAAGGGAGAGCCAGTGGGAGCTTGAGGTAACTTCCAAACTCTTGTATATTGACTATTCTGACTGTTATGGACAATTTAATCGGTGAAATTTCGCCGGATTGTCATTGGCTTTAAAAATGGAAAATGGGTGTGTGGGGTTGTTATGATGCCCAAATTGGTACTAAATGGTAGTTGTAACCTAATGGAAAAGTCAATAAAGTGGTTAGGAGTAGAAAGGAACGCATTTGCGGAGCCGAAACCGAAAAACCCCGATTTTCCTCTTAAAACCCATATATTTCGGCCATCACTGTAAATGGGTCTTAGAGTTGGATTTTCAATGATTTGATGATTCCATTGGATTTAGGAGGGAAAATTAGGTGGGGTTACAGTTGGACACTTTTTCGAAAAAGGCCAAAAAAGCATAATTACGGAAACGCCCCTAAAACCCTAAAAGTAGGGCTGTCAAGGGCAAGTTTGTAATTTTACATTGAATTTGATAATTCCGAGTCCGGAAATGGATTCCTTGGGTGAAAATATGTAAGAATAACCCATGTCAAAATTTCAGGAAAAGTACAACCGGACCGGGTATAGTGGGGCCGGGCCGAGTTCCTAGGGGCATTTTAGTCATTTTTCAATATAGCCTCATATAACCCCCATAAACACTATAGAAGTGTCTAAATAGTACATTTGACATTGTAGGATCGAATATGGAGCCTCGAGCTGTTTGCACGTAGATCGAGGCACGCGTTTCGAGAGGGTAAAGGGTTAAGGTAGGGGACTTACCTTACTTGCATCTATTTGATATCTTTACTTGTGTAATGATGTATGTGATTGCTTTACTTGATTGTGTAGAGCATATTTGAATAAATGAAGCTCTGTTTCTGTTTTCGCTATGGCCATAGTTTTGTTACATGAAACATTGAGCATGCAGAGTTGTCATTATAGAGCATACATCTAGATAAAGCTAACATATCATACACATAGCATCAATCATGCATGCATTATGGTATCTGTTTCCTACTGAGAGTCTCTCGAATCTCACCCTCCCCTACCAACAATTTAGACAGGAGACGACAGAAGATATGCAAACAACAATGCAGAGTACCATACGAGGGCATTACAGTGGTGGAACGAAGACGAGAAGATGTCTCTGTTTTACCGGGATGGGTTTAGATACCCTAGTAGCCTTGTACGGCTACATTATTTGAATTTATCAGGTACGAACCCCTAGGGGGAAATTATGTAATTATGTACGTATTATCAGTATATTCATGCTAATCCTGTGTTGCCTACCGAACCGCATGTCGTTTTCCGCAAATACTTTGGTAAAGGTTGAAATTGAGATAAGGGCGTGACATTCTGCATTATGCCGCGGGCATGGCCATGGAGGGATGGGCAGAGGGAGTGGACTTAGTTGGAAGCTTTTTTTTTTTGGATGAGAAAGCCAACGTTTGACTGACCGCAGGTGAGGGGAAAAATTGGTCCATTTTTAATATTTGAAAAGCATAATTGCACTACAAACATTTTAGGGTATGGATGCACTTTGAAAATTATTTCAAAGGGCTGGATGCACCTTAGCCAAAAAAAACACATGAAGTTGATGAATTGATATTTTATTATATATTTTAATGCTTCATTAAGGAATTTTATTTTAAGGATAGGGATTAATTGCAGCACTTGCTAATAAATTGAATAAAAAACAATCAAAGAGAATAAATGTTAAAAGAGGCATAATTTTTATATTTTTATTATGCATTCATGAATTTTTCATATTCATTGTTAATTGTCATGATTAAATTAAGGGAAATTTACATTTAGGTCTCAAACAAGAGAAAAATTGAAAAAACTGATCCCTTGAATCTCAAAATTGTATTAAAGTCTCGTGGGACTTTTTTGTAATAAATTTCAATTCCGCTAATAAGTTCATGGGTGTCCATTGTCAAATCCATGGGGACGCGTCATTAACAAGTCTAGGGCCGTCTATTGACAAGTTCAGGGGCATTCATTGGCGAGTCCATAAGTGTTCATTGATAAGTCCATGATTAGAATTTATTGCAAAAGAGTCCTACGGGACTTTTTGATATTTTAAGGGACAATTTTTTTATTTTTTTTTCTTTTTTCCAAGACCTCAATGTAATTTTCCCTTAAATTAATTATACTTTGAATGTCAATATCAGAAATAGGTAAGGCAAATGCTTTGTGATTGGCTAATCTTCAATTAGACTTTGAGAATATCTCTTAAAAAGAGATAACCATGTCAGAGAAATCTTTGAGGCTAATATTAGCCTTAAAGAATCATCCAACAAGGTTGTCTTTCCCATGGGATTTATTCACAACAATTGAAGAATAAGTGATTGCAAAGTATTTGCCTTACCTATTTTTGATACAAACCTTCAAAATATAATCAATTTAATTGTTACAATTAAAAATGGATATGAGAAATTTATGCATGTAGGGTAATTAAAATACAAACATTTTTGAAAAATAGGGTGCAAATGGATAAATACGAGTCAATTTGAAAAATGTAAATATATATATTCTGATTACTCTACATGCATGATTTTCTCATATTCATTATTAATTGTGATGATTAAATTGATTATATTTTGAAGGTTAGCCTTAGAAATAAGTAAGGCAAATATTTTACGGTCAATTATTCTTCAGTTAGACTTTGAAAATATCTCTTAAGAGAGATAGTCTAGTTTGAGAAATCTTTGAGGCTAATGTTAGTGTTCATTTGGGTTAGCGGTAGAAGCTGCTTTTACAATGTGATTTACGGTGTACGAGGTAAGTATGTGAGAGGAGTTTTGTCTCGACTTACGTGAACGTGCTTCTCAAACGCCAACTCAAACAGGCCCTTAGCCTAAAAGAATCTTCCAACTAGATTGTCTTTCCCATGAGATATATTCACAACAACTGAAGAGTAACTGATCGCAAAGAATTTGCCTTACCTATTTCTTATGCTAACCTTTTAAATATAATCAATTTAATTATCACAATTAACAATGAATATGAAAAATTTATGCATGTAGAGCAATCAAATTATATATATACACATTTACATTTTTGAAAAATGGGGTGCAATAGGATAAATACAAGGTAATTTGAAAAATGTAAACATATATATATATATAACCCTCTTACCAACTCTACAGAGACTTCCTTCGGTAAGAAGGTGGGCCAAATTTGACATTACCAGGATTGATACTAGAGCAGTTGACAAATGGTTTAAAGAAAATCCTCAACATCTTTGTATGACGGAACAAAGAAAATTCCTGAATCAAAAATCAAGAATTACGTCTATCTTAGCTGGAACCACAGATAAGGCTAATCTTATCAGTCAACTCAGCTCAATGCTATAAATTCTACAACAACAAGACCAAACGGCTTCAACCAGTCGGCCAGTCTCTTCAGCAGCCTCAGACAATCAAGAGGATGAAGAAGAAGAATTTGTTGTAGATTTAAATGAAGATTAAACTCTCGAAGACTTAGAATTATTTTTAGGTTTTCGATGTAAACATACGAAAGCACTGTAGCACCATACACCATAGAATACACAGTGGCTTTCACCGTATAGTACTGAAACACCACGTGTCAAACAGTAAAACTGTAGTGTCGGCAGTATTGTGCAAACAGTACCAACCGGAATTGTTTAAACAGTAACAAGTCACCAGTCAACTGTTTACTGGAACTGTGCAAATAGTGCAGGTCGCTAGCCGGTTACCAGTCACCCTAAACATTAACCTCACCCGTCTATTTAAAGTCGATTCAGTCTCATTCCGAGACAGGTTCGGTTAGGCACTTAGAGAGAGAATTAGAGAGAGAAGCTCTGAGCTCCTTTGATATCAAGCTTTATTTGATTCAGAATGGTTAGAACCAAAAACCTCACTCCCACAGATTCTTCTGGATCCCCACAACTCACTAACCCTCTTTCTTCTCCTCCCAAAATGAGAAGGAAACTCACACCAAGATCAAAAGCCAAAGTCCCACTCAAACCTCAACCTCAACCGAAACCAAAAGGGGTTGTTATCAAAGAGCCAGTTGTTACAAGGGCTCAATCCAGGAAGAGCACCTCTACTGGGAGAGGCAAAAGTGCCAAATCCCCTTCTCCTCCACCGTCTGATTCCTCAACCCCCTCATTCACACCAAAACCTCCTAAAAAGCCCAAATATGATGTGAATGTGGCTAAGGCAATGGCTGGCATTCTAGATCAGCTTGAGAAGGGGCAGTCTTCAAAGAAATCAGCACTGCCAGAAGAGGAGATCACCAAACCTCCAAAGGGTTTCAATGTCAACAAACTGGAAGATTCCCCGAAGTACCTCACTTAATTCTCCAGGAGAAAAGTGTGCAAGACACACTATGTGGATCTTAAAGTACTTCAAGAGGTATTAAAGCATGATCTTAGTCCCTTTTTAAAACCATTTATGCCTTGGCTTTCCATTAGACTTCCTTTTTGCACAAAAGTAGTCACCCATTTTTACTGCAATCTTGAGATTTTAGATGAACCAAATATATCTTCAGTTGAGGAAGAAATGACTACCACTGTGAGAGGCCAAAAGATTCTCATTTTACCTTTTAGGATAAATTTGTGGTTAGGGATAGAGAACCTCCCAGATGATATTTACTCCAAACTTGATTCAAACCAAATCTTCTCTGTCCTTAAACCTGGTGAGCTTGTTGGCCCTTTAAATTTCAAACCTAGTGATATGTGTGATCATCACAGGGTTTTATGGTATATATACTCTAGATCCCTTGTGAATAAAGCCAACAATTACACCCACTTCTCTGATAGGGACTATAGATGGTTTGCTTCCTTACTCCTAAAGGAACAGAAAGACTTGGGGGAGTAGATTTTCTCTGAGATGAAGAGATATAGAGTTGATGGGAAAGCTACCACACCGATGTCATATCCTCAGATTGTTTCACTCATTCTGAAGGAGAATAAGATATGGTATCTGGAGAACAAAGAACATATTGAGAGGATTTCTCCGGTTGGGAGAAACCAAATTGGCAAGCTCAACATTGACATTCCTCTCAAGGGTCCTCTGGAGTCTGGGTCGAAGAAGAAGAAGAAGACTGAGACTGAGACTAGCAAAATGGATGACACTCAGTCGTCGGCTCCAGCTGCCACTACATCATCACCATCTTTCCTCAATGCAACACTTCAGCATTTCATGGAAAATATGCTTAGAGGATTCCATGTGGATATTGCCAATACCAATGCTGAACTGATAACCCACATGAATCACAAGATGACTGAGCTGGTTGAGAAGATGGATAAGAGGCACAAAGAGTTGCAGCTGAGCAACGTGCCCAAGGTGAGACATTGAGATTAATTATGGCACGACTGGATTTCTTGGGTACCGGACCTTCTGCCGGTCCATCATCTTCTGCACATGACACTTCTTCATCTCCAGAGCATATACCATGCCTAGAGCATATACCACCACCTCCAGAGAACATTCCTTCTGATATTCATCATTCTGAAGTTGAGCCACTTATCCTTCCAATTTCTAGTCTACCTGAGCCAAAACCCGAAGATATCCTATGCTCAGTGGATAACCTCAAAACAAATGAGACCATCCATATCATCATTGATGATTCACCACCCAAACCTCAGCCTGAACCCTCTCCTAAACCTATTCTATCTCCTACCCAAACAGAGGAAATATCTCCTTCATCCTCTGGTCATTATACTCTCGGTGGTACTGAAGAAGTTGAGACCACCACAATGATTGTCTATAAGCCTTCTCCTATTTCTCCAAGAGGAGACATCCATATCCCTCCACTGAATCTTCCTGAACCAAAATCTTCTAGTTCCTTTGACTCTTCTAGTTCAGATGGTTCTTTGGTTCTTCCAATAAAGCCTATCTCCATGGTCAAGCCTTCCAATCCTCCTCTTGAATAATGAAGACAAAAAGGGGGAGAAGAACTTGAGAGTGATTTTGTGGAAGTTTCTGAGTTATTTTGGTTATTTTGGGTGTATATGGGATTTAGGGAGCTTTTTCAACTTATAACTTTCTTGTAATGAAATTTTAAGTTTAATGCAAGTTTATTTAAGTTATGAATTTATTTCAAGTCCATTTTAGCTTTTAAATTATAATACATTGTGGGACTAATAAGCTTGTTGTGTATGCAAGGTGTATGTTATAATTTCAAGAACACTTTGAATCTAAACTTAACAAAGTTTTCAAAATTATCATTAAATTCAAGACGTATTTATTTGAGAACTTAGTTTCAAAATTGTTGTTCAAAATCACCAAGTTTTGTCATCATAAAAAAGGGGGAGAATGTTAGATCTCATGTTTTGATGATAACAAAGAATGGTATGAAAAAGATTTGGTTAATAAATAAGTTTGAACAAAGTAATAACAGGGAAAATCATCATTTGAAGTAAGCATTGGAGTAATGAAGAAAGGCCAAGAGAAAAAGCTGAGAAACTTGATGAAAAGAAAGTTTTCTAAGGCATTACTCGAGTAAGTACTCAAGTAATGAGACAGAAACTTGAAGTAACCAGAGACACCTTCAAGTAACCTGCCAATGATACTCGAGTAAGTACTCGAGTAATAAGGTAAAAGTTTTCAAGTTGCTCTCGGCCTGCCAACGTTACTCGAGTAGCTACTCGAGTAACCAGGTAAATCACTTGGAGTTGCTCTTAGCCTGCCAATGTTACTCGAGTAGGTACTCGAGTAACCATGTAAAAGACTTCCAGTTGCTCTCGGCCTGCCAATGATACTCGAGTAAGCACTAAAGTTACTCTGTTTCAAGAAATGTGTTGCTCTCGGCATTTTCAACCCTGCCAATGTTACTCGAGGTGCTACTCGAGTAACTCATTGTGATAAACAAAAAACCTGAAGGTAGTACTCGAATAACTTGATTTGGTTTTATCACATTTCACTCGAGGCACTACTCAAGTATACAGGGATTCAATGACTCATTTAAAGTGGATTACTCGAGTAAGCAATCGAGTATGTAGAGTTATTTAAGATGAAAAACTTCAAGTCACTACTCGAGTATGCAGAATGAATTGGAAGAGAACTTCAAGTCATTACCCAAGTAAGCTATGCAGAAAATTCATGTTTACTCGAGTAAGGACTCGAGTAACAAGGTAATCAAACTTGAAGTGCTCTCGGCCTTGAAATCCTGCCAACATTACTGGAGTAAAGCATCGAGTAACCTAAAATTTATTTAAAGGTTTACCCGAGTTGGTCCTCGAGTAACTAATGAAGAAAAGTGTACTTTACCTGAGTAAGTACCCGAGTAAACAGGTATTTCCAAAGGTTTGAATTTTTGTTTACTCCATGCACTACCCGAGTAATGTTATGTTTGCTTATTGACTTGCAGTTTATGAAAGTTTTCCCGATGATACTCGAGTATGTACTCGAGTAAACTTTAATGAATACTCGAGTATGCAAGTCCAGAAATTTAGAAATCATTCCAACGTTCATTGATTTACTTCCTATATGATTAACCTTTCATTGTATTAGTATTCTTAGCATATTTACAGATAAACAATGAAGAGATCTTACCAAATAAGGAAAGTCAAATGTAACGTTCAAATGTCACCTACCGCCACCTACCGCAAACGGATATTTTTCAAATACTGGAAAAGTCAACAGTGGCTGCGCACTCTCCAATGGACGAGAAGAAAATGTTCCAACGGTCACTACCAATACTTCTATATATATGGGAACATCCAAACAGAGAAAGAACAAGATCATATACACGAACGCATTATCAAGCTTACTACTCTGTTTTATTCATATTTGTAATTCTATGCTTCAGTGATTCTTATTCACTCTGTGAGAGAGATATTTTATTCAAACTCAATATTTGTTATTGAGATAACTTAAGGTTGTGGAACCTTGAGTTGGGATTGGATTACAACTTGTAAGGGGGAGCGAGTGTTCAGGCGAAGGAACTTGCTTGTATTGAGGTGCCAAGAACCCACTGAATCTTGGATGTTATAGTGAAACTCTCAGAGAAGTTCTGAGGACTGGACGTAGGTCAAAGTGGTTGTGACCGAACTAGTATAACTCCCGGTTTACACTTCGGTGATATTTCTCCTTACTCTTTACTGCATTATATTCACTATCAAGTTTTCATATTTGCAACGAAATTTTAGTATCACCTAATTCACCCTTTTCTTGGGTGAAACGCTTGCTCTAACAATATGTTCACAACAACTGTAGATTAACCAATCACAAGAATTTGCCTCGCCTATTTCTTATGATAACCTTCAAAATCTAATGAATTTAATTATCACAATTAACATTGAATATCAAAATTTATGCATTTAGAGTAATCAAAAAAAATATATATATATATATAGACACACACACATTTACATTTTTTTAAAATGGGGTGCAAGAGCAAAAATACGAGTTAATTTGAAAAAAATGTAAAAGCAAAACACACACACACACACACACATTATGATTACTCTACATGCATGGTTTTCTCATATTCATTGTTAATGAGTCCTCTTCTCCATCCTAGTGTTTATTGTAACCCCCTTCCGTAATTAATATTCGAATTACGCAATTAAAGTGAAATAGAGACCAGTAATTATCAAATAACATTTACAAGCCCATCTATCAGACGGGGTTTTCACAAATACGTTTCACAAACAATTTAACCTGGCCTCACGTTTACATTCCGAATACAATTACTACACGAAGATAAATCACATTTAAACATATCAGAGTACGCAATATAATTCCTGGCCAATCCTAGGTACCATATTTAAATCAAAGCCTTATAGGGCACAAGTGCCTGATCTAGATTCCCAAACGGGGATTACACAAAGTCATTTACAAATACCAAATCTAATACTCATCCACATATACATGTCTAAATCCAAATACATAATACTCCCAACAATAATAACCAACACCCAGAATGACAACCCGAAGGAGTCCTCGTCTCCCTTGGTGCCTGCTCCATCCTCGATCCACTACCCTGTCTAAAAGGTTAGTAGGGGAGGGTGAGATTCTAGAGAATCTCAGTAGGAAAACAATACCAATATGCATGTACGATAAATGTTTAATGCATGACATGCTTGCATCACATAACTCATGCTAACATAATGACAAATTTGTAAGCTCAATGCTTCAAACAACATACTGATGGCCATAGTATAAATTGAAACATAGCTTCAAATTACACATAATCATGCAAAGCAAAGACATGCGCCAACACACTAACACAAATATCAAATACATGCAGGAGAGATATGTTCCCTACCATGGTTCTTCCACGTAAGCTCCGACTCCGGCTGCTCACGATCAGGGTAATCATCAAACCCTATAACCAAAACAAGGACATAGGGTTAATCTCTTTTCTAATTTCTTAACTTTCAAACACTTAAGTTGGTTATCAGTCACAACCTTTAAGTGGCTACTCAAAGCCTAAACACATGCCTAAAGGGTTGGGAGAAACTTGACCAAAGACCATCTTTCAAACCCTTGAAACCCCATTTTTGGCTTCATCACTCGAGTAATGGATGGCGTACTTGAGTGAGGATGGCTCACTCGTGCGAGTGCTTGACCCAAAAGCACAGATAGAAACCAGAATTGCTCATTCTACTCGAGCATGACCCTTAATACTCGAGTGATAGCCCCAAGCTCAACCGAGTCCTCTAAAGTATGGCACAGAAAGTAATCACTCGAGAGCAACAAAGAACCTAAAGCCAGAAGTGCACTTGAGCACTAGCTCTGGCACTTGAGTGAGGCAACATCACTTGTGAGTGCCAGCTCACACTCTTGACAAACCAACTGCGAGTGACAACCCGAGAAGCAACTCATAGTACAGAAGCACATAATCACTCGTGTGAGACCACCATCACTCAAGTGATAACCCACATCACTCGCAGGTGAGGAAGTGCACTCTTACTTCTTCCATTAACAAGTGTAACCAAAATTAAAAGGGAAAGGAAAGATATGATGTTGTACTCAAGTGAGACCCTTGTTCACTCGAGTGAGGCTTTATCAGAAGCCAGTACACAGCAAATATGAGAATTTTTTCTAACTTAACCAATATGTTTCCAATGGTTCCAAACCTTTAACACAAGGCTATTCCCATATAATTTCACCTAAGGAACCCATTAGAAACCTCAAAACAACCAAAATCACATCATAATAGCATTTTTCCCCAATGGTCACACTTTTCATGTCAACACCCGTTTCCATTTCGATATTTACAGAGTAATAGAGACTAAGTTCTACAGGCATACAGAAAAGTACATATATACTGATAAAAGTATTTGTTTATAGTCCAAAGTTAAGATACAAAAGGTGACAATATTTACAACATAAGCTATCTATAACTATAGACTTTAACTTCACCTCAAGACACATGCCAGTCACTTTCCTTTATCCATGTCCTTACCTTTTGATCCGCTAGCACCCGCTAAGATGTTTTGGTTTAGAAAAAGGGGTGAGATTCTAAGGAATCTCAGTAGAAACATATGATCAACACATAAAATGCGAAAATTAAATATGCAATGCACCGTATCAAGTAAAATGAAAACTTATATCATCCATGTGTGTACACAAAATTCAGGGCCAACTAACCCATTGAAACCCCTACATGTACCTTAGCTGAGTCCTTGACTACAGGTAGGTAAAACTAGTGTACCTCAGCTAGGTCCTAGACCACAGCTAGGTAATGTGCCTCCAGCACGTGTTCAGATCATAAAATACAGTAACACGCATCATACAAATAGTTACATAGTATATGAGAGATAGTAGTCCCTATCTTAACCTCTTTCTTGTCTCAACGTGTCAACAATAGGCGTCCAACTCGGTCCTAAAATGTCAAATCTACAATAAATAGGTTATAACTTATCCAAGTATCATTTTAGACACTTCCATAGTATTTCTTGTGGTTATATTAGCCTATGGTGAAAATTTACCAAAATGCCCCTAGACCTCGGCCGGCCCTGCGGTACCCGGCCCGATAGCACGTTTCCCCAAAATTTTTGACTAGGGCTATCCTTATATATTTTCATCCAAGGAATCCATTTCAGGACTCAAAATTACCAAATTCAATGTCAAATTATGAAATTGCCCTTGGCAACCCAACTTTTAAGGTTTTAGGGGCATTTCCGTAATTATGCTTTCTCGGCCTTTTCTGAAAAAGTGCCCAACTGTAACCCCACCTATTTTTTGCCACTGAATCCAATGGAATAATAAAATCATTGAAAATCCAACTCTAAGGTCCTCAAACATCCTTGGCCGAAATTATGGTGTTTTCTGGGAAAAATCGGGGTTTTACGATTTCGGCTCCGTAAACGCGTTCCTTTATACTCCTAACCACTTTATTAACCATCTAATTGAGTTATAACAACCATTTGAACTAAAATTGGGCATCATAACCCTTAGGCACACACGTTTCCAAAATTTAAAACTAATGGCAATCTGACAAAATTTCACCGATTAAATTGCCCACAACAACCAAAATAGTTAATATACGAAGGTTTGAAAGTTACCTCAAGCTCCCACAAGGTTTTCACAAAAATGGCTGAAACCCTAACCTTTAGAGAACAGATTTTTTAGCCTTCAAACCCTAAAGGACAAAGAGGAGTAGCTTAGTGTAATATCCCAATTTGTGGTTAAGGGCTAATGACTATGAAATTGATTGTAATTAGTGTAATTAAACACTTTTGGAATTAATGTGATGTGAACTTGGTATAAATATGTGTGGTATTTAAGATCAAGGGTTGAGATTCATTGCACATGGGTTGAAATCTGGTGTATTAAGCTTATGTGAGCTCATAGAGGGTATGAGTAGATGGTGACATGTGGCATAGTGTAGACCATTGGATATGGCACAAAAGGACAAAAGTCCACTTTTCCTCTCTTTTATCTCTCCTATGCGGTTGTGTGTATGGCTAGGGGAGGAAGTGTGCACCATCATCATCATTTGCATCACCTCACCATCTCTCTCTCTCTCTTCTTTCTTCACTTCCGGCGGACAAGCAAGGGAAAGGAAAAGAGAAAGCTTGGATTTTGGGTAAGCAATGATCTTCTAATGCCCTAAACCTCTTCTCTAATGTTATGCATCTCATTAAGAGCTTTAACTTGGTGATTTCAGAATCTTAAAAGGTGGAGGTTTTTGTGTTGGTCGAAATTGACAATTTGAGAATCAAGATTCTGGATTTGGCAAAGTGAAGATGTAAGCCTTTAGTGCATTTTGATATATTGTTTGTGATTTTTGGATAAGTTTGTGAAAATCTGGAAATTACCCTAGTTTATGCCTATTTTTGGATATATGAATTTCATTGTGATTGATGTTAGAAATGGTCTATTGTGAAGTCATTTAAGTATTGGATATAGTTTGGAAGTTTGGATTTAAGTTGAATGAGATTGGGATATTGTGTGTTATAGACACCCAAAGGCATAAATTATGGTAGAAAGGGTTTTTGGAGTGTTTTGGAAGTTGCCAATGTGTTCCTTAGGTCATTTTAAGTAGAAATGGGCTTTATGAGAAGTTTGGGAACAATTGGGTATGATTTTGACCATGTGGGAAATTTCTGTCATTGCTACGTTTATAGTCTTTGATGCACAACACTCGAGTGAGGGAAGATCATGCTCGAGTGCTGCGTGTATTTTTCCCTTTCTGCGTTGTGTTTTGCCTTGGTTCTATGAGTGGAGTTCTAGTGCACTTCTATAACCACGAGTGAAGTGAGTGATCACTTGAGTGAGCAAGGGATTGCTTGAATGATGGTGTGAGTCCAGAGTTAGGTTTGCTCTTGGGTCCTCGCTCACTGGTCATTTGTCAAGAGTGTGCTTTGACACTCACAAGCATAGTCGTTTCACCCGAGCACCGTGGGGTATGCTCGAATGAGTTTGTCCCTCAAGGTAGCATGTGCTCTCGGGTTGTCACTCGTTGTGTTGCACTTTCAGGGACTCGAGCATATTTGGAGTCATTAGCCGAGCGCAAAGTTTCATGCTCGAGTGATGTGAGCACTTTCTGGTCGTAGTAGTTACTCATTGTCAAACACTCGCGAGTGAGAGTTGTTCTCACTCGAGCACGAGTCGCTCATTACTCGAGTGAGGTCATCTTCACTCGAGTGATCCAGCCTAAATTACTGTTTTGCCTTCCGAAAAGGGGTCTTCAGGGTAGCTTCTTCCAACCTTTTAGGCATATGTCTAGGCCTCTAATAGTCACCTAAAGAGTCCTAAATGATAACTAACTTAGAGTATTATGAAATTAAGAACTTGAAAAAGAGATTGACCGGTTGTCTCTAATTTGGTATAGGATTTGATATCTGTCGCCCTTGTGAGACCACGGTACCAGAGCCAGTCAAGAAAGATACAGGTAGTGACTTTTTCTTTATACCTTATGTGATACATTGTATGTGTGCTATATCATTGGTTTATGATGGATTTAAAAGCTGTAAGATTTGTGAAATTGTGAAAGCACCGCTATACCAATAGTCCTTGAGTCGCTAACAACGGTTCGGGTAAGGGCTGTGTGCCTTCCCAGCGGTAAAAGGGGATGAGGTTAGGGTGTGATATATGTGATTATGTGGGCCAAAAGGCTAATTGTGGGCTGAAAGGTTATTTGAGGGTCGAAAGGCTATATGTGAGCCGTAAGGCTATTCGTGTGTACTGCCATACCAACAGTCCCTGAGTCGCTAACAATGGTTCGGGTTAGGACAAAGTGCCTTCCCGGCGATAAAAGGGGATGAGGGTAGAGTATGATTTGAGTTGTTGTTAAGTGATGATTTGTTTACATGCTATGTGGTTACATGTGGTATGAATGATTTGTTACTACTGGGATTCTTTAGAATCTCACTCTTTCCAAATGACTAACATTTTCAAACAGGGCGAGTGGCTCGAAAGGGAAGCGGACAACCAGGAGTAGTTAGGATTACTCTGAGACTTTAGTGGTTGTTGGTTTTCTATTTTGGGTTTGGGATTACCATTTGTATATAAGATGTAAATGTTAAATTTTGGATATGTAATCCCCATTTTTGGGAAACCTTTAAATCCAATATAAATATATTTGCCAGGGTTTTGGTTACGCACTCTGATATTTATTACGTGATATAACTACACAGGTAATTGTATCCGAAAGTTAATGTGAGACCAGATGAATTCTATTTTAAATGTTTGGGTTTTTTACCCCATCTCTTGGAGATGAGTGTTTATAAAAAATGATTTTTGTCTTATTGGTCTCTATTTCACTTAAATTTTATAATCCGGATATAATTACGGTGAGTGGGTTACACTTAGAGTTGGAGTTATACGCGTTAAGAGCTAAATCGTCAGAGAAATCAGCTTACCTTGCGATTTTTTTCCTCCTTTCTCTCTCTACAATTCCAAATGTTCTTACTCTATGTTTCTAGTCTGTTTTCATGTGGAAATGGCAGCTGAATGAGAAAGATGAAGCTTATATTATAATATCTCATAATATTATAATAATTTGTTTAATTTTCTAAAATTGCTAAAATCCAATTTTATGTACATAACTTCCTACATTCACGTAATCATGCCATCATGTCCAACCAACATTTCCTTCTTTATGCCACATGTAGGAGACACCTAGAGGTCCCTCCCTATGGTATCAATTGGTTTCACAACTTGTTTCAGTTACGTATACACGTAAAGTCTCAATTTTGGTCAAAATTGCACTTTTTGCTCAAATTTTCCATAAATTCATATTAAATTGACCAAAATATTCTAAATATATTTTTAACCTTTATTTTCCTTAATTAATTGAAATTAACTTCAATTAATTGGAAAATATTTTATTTTGTCCTATTTTGGCAAAATTACGATTTTGCCATTACCTTTCTAATCCAATTTCTTTTCTTAATTTTCTTTGGCCAATTTCCATCTATTTTTAGACCAAATATTTTCTCTAATATTCCTTCATTTTTGGACCTTAATATTGGGCTTTTTAAATTACCCAAATTAATTCCATAATTATTTTTGCCCGATTTCCTATGAAATTGAATATTTATGAAATTTATAAATTCTAAATTCATGAATATTCACCATTTTATTGAATTTCCCAAATAATTACAATATATTTGGTGAATATAAAATTTGGGGTGTTACATTTCACACAGAATACCCAAATTCCACAACTTTCATTCCCAATGACTCCACTCAATTCTAATGGCATCAAAATGCACTATGACACCATTTTAACCATAACACTCATTCAAATCATTCATTTCACAATTATACCAAAATCAGGGCAAACTCCACAATTCACAAGGTTCAACTAAAAATCATAAAACTTAGATCAAAAGGGTATAAATACTCACCTCTTCCTCTTTCCCAAGCCAAATCCTTGATTCTTCATCTTTCAACTTTCCTCAAGCTCTCAAAACACCTTCTTTCACAAATCTAAAATCATAGCAATGAAGCTCTCATTAATATGAACAACTTTATAGAAGATGATTTAAGCAAAAGAGGACATTAACCAAGCTAAATCTCACTTTTTTCATTTCTCTTTTCTCCCAAGCTTTAACAAAAATGGAGGAAGAAGAGAGAGAAAGAAAAGGATGAAGAAGGACCAGATTTTTGGCTCTCCCAAGCACACACCACCGACTTAGAGAAGAGAGGAGAGAGGAAAAGAGATTTGAAACTTTGACTTGATCCAAGGGCTCACATCATGCCACTTGTTGTAATACCCCAAATTTTGAGACTTGAGGCTAGAGAATAAGCCTGAAATAAGTGGATTGCTAAGCCCCGGTTTAGCAAGATCCTAAATTGTGATTAAGGGTTAATGACTCCAAAAGTGGATGTCAATAGTGATAAATGAACCCTTTTGGAGATTTTGGTGTGAGTTGGCACCCGATGTGATTCGTATGTGCTGTGAGCAGTGCCAAAACCCTGTATTTAAGTTCAATTATGGATTAACCTCTAAATTGACTTAAAATAGGGGGAAGGCACATATTGTGGCTAAATGAAAAGATGTGAAGTGTTGGTGGTGATTCAATGAGAATTACTGTAATCAGGGGCAAAACGGTAAAGTTACCGACCAATTGGTCAGTTACCGAAGAGGGAACTCATTGGTAACTTCAAGATCAATGGTTGAGATTGATTTGTGCAAAAGATCAAGAGGTGGAATCATGTGTGTGTGAGCTTATGTGAGCTCATGTGAGGTTTGTCAAGATCTTGACAAGTGTCAAGATATAAGCCATGGATGTTGGGTCAACAATTCAAACTCACATCTCTCTCCTCTCTTTGTGAAAGTCGGCCAACTTGGGGAGGGAATTAAAGATCTGATTTCCCTTCATCATTTTCACCATTTCATCTTCTCTCTCACACACTCCATGGACGCCAAGCACAAGGGGAGGAAAGAGAAAACTAGAGGTGAGATTTTGCTTGGCTTGTAGTCCTCTAATGCTCTAATGTCCTTCTATAATGTTGTTCATAGTGATGAGAGCTTCATCTCTATGGTTTTAGATTCTTGATTGGTGGTGTTTGATAGCTTGAGGAAAATTGGAAGTATGAAGAATCAAGGAATTGATTTGGGAATGAGGAAGAGGTGAGTATTTGAAGCCTTTTGATCTAAGTTTTGTGACTTTTGGTTAAGTATTGTGATTTGTGAATTTTGCCCTGATTTTATGGTATTTTCGTGTGGAATATGAATGGTGGAATTGGATGTTGTTTTGTGTTGAAAATGGTGTCATGTTGTGGTATTTAATCATTGGAATTGGTTTGAATTGGATTGGACACAATGGTTGCAAAACTGGAAATTCTGTCCAGTGAGAATTCTGTCTGGGCAGTCTGTTTGTGTTGCCGTTTTGAATGGACAAATGATGTTAGAAAATTCTGAAAATTTCCAGTCTTGAAGTTCACTTCCCAAGCTTTATAATGGACATATAATTTGTGCCATTTAGTTTTGGGAACTGGGAGTTATAGCTGTCCAAACTTTGAGGTCGAAAATGGAACCTGTTTTGGGACAGTCTTGAGTTTTGGGGAATTCTGTATTTTTGTGGTGATTTCTAGTAAATGAAAATATTTTTCCTGTGTAGAGTACTTGAATAGATTTCATTTGGCTTTGGGATCACCTCATTTTGATTTTTTTGGAATTAGTTATGATTTTTGGAAGTTCAGCCAAGAAACTGGGTTTTCTGGGCCGCGGCTCGTGGATTCTGGGCCGTAGCCCAAATGTTTCTGGGCAGTTTTGGGCCGTAGCCCATGGATTTTGGGCTGCGGCCCACCCCCAAAAATCAGCATTTTGGACTTTTAAAAGGTGATCTTTGGTCAAGTGTTTCCCAAGCCTTTAGGCATATGTTTAGGCTTTGATTAGCGACCTAAAGGTGTTAAATGATAACCAACATTAAGTGTTTGTATGTTGAGGAATTGAGAAAGGGATTAACCCTATGTCCTTTCTTTGGTTATAGGGTTGATATTTGCCCTGATCGTGGTTTGGTATTCGTTCTGATCGCAAGTAAGCGGAGCTGGAGCATACGTGGAAAGAGTGTAGGGAACTTACCTCCTTATCTGTATATGATATTGTGTTAATGTGTTGATGCATGTTATTGCTTTGCTTGATTATGTGGAACATATATGATGTTTGAAGCTCTGTTTCTATTTATGCTATGGCCATAAGTGAGTTGTTGAAACATTGAGCATGCAGATGTGTCATGGTATGGGCATATGATATGTATTGCAAGCATGTCATGCATTATACACTTATCATACATGCATTTTGGTATTTGTTTCCTACTGAGATTCTCTCGAATCTCACCCTCCCCTATCAACATTGTAGACAGGGAAGGAAGAGCGAGGATGGGGCAAGCATTCAAGGACGCTGAAAACTCCTTAGAGTATTTGAGTTTGGTAGTTGGTTATCATAGATGTTGGGATAATTATATGATATGGATGTATATTTGAGTATGTAATTGGATATGTATTTGAGAAAGATTTGTGTAATCCCCATATGAGGGCTTGTAGGGTCGAATATGCCCTTAAGGCTTTGAGTTAATAAATGGAACCCAGGAGTTGCCGGGATGATATTGTTGTATACTCTGACATTTGTATAAATGTGATATTCCGTGTAATGTAATTGTATTCGAAATTTGAATATGAGACCAGGTGTAAATTATATTTCAAAAGTCATATGTGAAAACCCTATCGTGAAGATGGGATTTCGAAATGGTTTTGTTTCTTATTAGTCTCTATTTCATCTTAATCGCGTATTTCGGATATAATTATGGCAGGGGGTTACACTTGTCACCATCTCAATATGCACATAGGATTCCACCCTTTGATCTCTCCACAAATCAATCACAACCATTGATCTTCAAGTTACTAATGAGTTTCCTCTTCGGCAACTGATCAATAGGCCGACAACTTTACCGTTTTGCCCCTGATTATGGTAATTCATACTGAATCACTATCAAACACATTTTCTCATACTTCTAGCTATAATATGCGCCCTCCCTATATTTGAAATCAATTTAGATGTTAATCCACAATTGAACTTAAATACAGGGTTTTGGCACTGCTCATAACACATTCGAATCTCAAAGCATATCACATCCTCCAAAAGTGGTCATTTATAAATAATCACACCCACTTTTGAAATCATAATCCCTTAATCGAATTTGGGATGCTGCTAAACCAGGGTTTAGCAGTCCACTTAATCCAGGCTTAATCTCCAGCCTCAAGTCTCAAAATTCAGGGTATTACATTTATCTTCATCAAATCACACTTTAAACACCCTTGAAGAAAGGTTTGGTCGATTGGGTTTGGGCGAGACAATAAGGCCTCTACTTCATCATAGTGTTTATCTTCAAATTTGTGGTTTTCTTTATTCTTTCACCTCTATTTCTATTTCCTGCATTAATTAATTTTTCATTATGTTAGTTTGCTTAAAAATTAATTGCCTATGGCTGATGCTCTGGTTTTTTTGTTGTTGATATTATTTGTCACGCCCTTATCTTATTTTAACCTTTTTCAGAGTATTCGTTGGAAACAATATATGGTTCGGTGGGTAACACAGGAATAGTATAAATACACAAATAATATAAGCATAATTATAGAAATTCTCCATAAGGGTTCGTACATGATAATTACAATCAATGTAGTCGCACAGGGCTACTAGGGTGTCTAAACCCATCCTAGTGAAATGGAGAAGCCTTCCCATCTTCGTTCCACCACTGTATTCCCCTCATATGGTTCTCTTCTTTGTTCTCAACATAGCTTCTATCTTCACATGTCTAAATTGTTGATAGAGGAGGGTGAGATTCAGGAGAATCTCAGTAGAAAACAAATACCATAATGCATGCATGATAGATGCTATGTGTATGACATGTTAGCTTTAACTAGATGCATGCCCGATAATGACATTTCTGCATGCTCAATGTTTCATGTAACATAACTATGGCCATAGTACAAACAGAAAAAGATCTTCATTATTCAAATATACTCTACACAATCAAGTAAAGCAATCACATACATCACTACACAAGCAAAGATATCAAATACATGCAAATAAGGTAAGTTCCCTACCTTTAACCTTTTTAATCCTTAATAGGTTCATCGAACTTCGTGTGTCGTAATACGTGCCAGCAACTCAGGCTCTTAACTCAGCCTAAAATGTCAAATGTATAATTTAGACCATTCCATAGTATTTCTAGTGGTTATACTAGTCTATATTGAAAAATGACCAAAATGCCCCCGAAGACTCGGCCAGACTCCCTGTACCTAGTCCAACTGCACTTTTCCCAAAAGTTTGACCGAGGCTATTCTAACATATTTTCGCCTAAGGAATCCATTTTTGACCTCGGTTTTCTCAAATTTCAGCCCTAATTATGAATTTACCCCTGATAGCCCCTATGTCATTTCACTTTCTAGGGCCTTTCTCACTTCACACCCAACATGAACCCTATACAATTTTCCATTCTAAATACAATGAAATCATAAAAAAAATATCATAATCCAGTCCAAACACAGCCCAAAATAGATCTGGACAAAATTCCATAAAAAGTGGAGAAAATGGAATTTTTTGATTTCAATACATAAAATACCTTCTTTTCACCTTTAATAACTTGTTTAACCACTTAATTACCCTTCCCACATGATTACTCCAAATTTGGGAAGCACCTCCCCTTAGGGTTTGAGATTCCTAAAATCACAAAGTCATGAAAGCCAAGCCAATAACCAATCAAATCACCAACAACCAACATAAATCAACATATTAGGTAAGGTTTTATGATTTACCTTTGATTCCTCCTCTTTCTCTCCCTAAAACGTCACTTTTTCTCTCTTCTCCCTTGAAGATTAGCTTGGCTACACATGATTTCCATGGAGATCAAGGGTTTAGAAGAATAATTACACAAGTTGGAAGGCAAAATCACTTGCACACAAAAGTTCTTATCTTAGTTTTTGCTTCCTTAAGTTCTCTTACAATATCTCATTTCCTTAATTAACTTTATTGCAAAAATAGGGTTCATGACATAATACTTGTACTTGAGTTTATCTTTGTCAAATGGTGTCACAAGCTTTCCAATCAAATTGAACTTATTCCTCTCCTTTTAGTTGGCCCAAAAAACGTCCTAAGGTCCCATTTTAACATCAAATTGGGCTTCATCCATTTTGTCTAACCACATATACCCATATATATTATTTTATGCTTAATTGAACTTGTGTTCAACTTAATAAATTCTTATTTAAATCCCTTGTCTTTAGATGATGCCACTTGGCATGATTAATACCCAACCAAATATCCACCAATATAGGGAAATATGGGCATTTACTTTATTCCATAATTTACCCAATTGTCATTACATTTTTCTCCAAATTCGTAATAGTTGGCTTTCTTTGCAGATTTTTTGCCCCAACTTTGAAAAATCATAACTAATTTTGTAGACATCGTATCAAAGCAATTCTGAAGGCTATAGAACTCTTATTGAGTTTAATTTCAAGGAAAAATATATCCTTTTGCTAGTTGGAAGCATATCATTCCCAGATTTTTAATCTTTAGAAGCTGTTCTAGAAACTTTCTAGTTTTTCTGGGCTAATTTCAAAAATTCATACCTTTTTGATATAGCTTCAAATGATTCATATAACCTATCAAATTAAATCTTAGGATGTCTACTTTCTTTCTTTCAAATTAAAGCTAGAATGAAAGGGAAAAAAATGTTCATAATGATAAAGTAGAACCAGACATTGAAGCTTGAGAGGTTAAGGAACCAACTACTTCAAAGAGGAAAGCTTCTATGGCTAGGAAGGTTGACAATTATTTTCACTAGTACAAAATTGCCTTTTTAGACTGCCACTTTTAGACCGGTTATAACGGATAAGGTCTAAAAAATTTGATCGGTAGCAGCTTTGTAATTATATAGAACTTCTAAGATCGGTTCTAAAAAAACTGGTCTTAAAAAAATTATTTAAACCGGTTATAAATAAAACCAGTCTAAAAATATCAAAATATTTAAAAAAATTAAAAATCTTAAACTTTTTAGACCAGTTATAATTAATAACTGGTCTTAAATATCAAACACTTAAGATCGGTTTTTATTAAAACCTGTCTAAAATATGACAAATTTTAAAATTAATGTTTTTTCACCATTTTAAGATCGTTTTTTTATCAAAAACCGGTCTAAAACACTAGTGCAAAATCAGCATTTTAGACCGCGCTTTCAAGACCTGATATAGAGGATAAGGTCTAAAAAATGTGACTTATGGCATTTTTGTAAATATCGTAAACTTTTTAAACCGGTTCCTTATACATAAGTTCTAAAAGATGTTTTCTAGACAACTGGTTTAAAAAAATATAAGATAATTTAAAAATCATATGAAAGTATTTTTTAGACCTGATATTCAGAACAACCGATCTAAAAGAACATAAATCCTATTTCCCTTGCCTCCTCACCACGCGCTCAATCATGTGTAACTCTGAAGCTATGTCATCTCTATTGTCTCTACTCTCTGCTGTTTGCATCGTCATTGTTGCTACCACCGATGAAAGTCCAAAACTCGCCAGATCTCTCTTACTTTAACTCGCTCTTGCTGTTGCTCGAAGATGCGAAGCCTTGCGTTCGCCTATTTTTAGTTTTACCTAGTACTTTTGGCATCTTCTTACTTGTTTGCTTTTTGTTTTGAGTTTGAATTTTTTGGATGCATTTTCTACATCTACACCCATGACTACTTTGATATGATAATATTTTCTTAGATGTCGCATTCTCTTCTCAGATTTCGTTATTTGTCTTCATTTAATCATTTAAGATCCTCATTTTTTTCCTGACGTATAATTTGTGACTACCCATATTTGAATTTCCAAAAATGGCGACCATGACGAGCTTGATCTGACTTATTAATAAGATTCAGTGAGCTTGTATGGTGGCCAAGTATGTACCAAGTCTTCAAGTTCTTTCATTTTTCTTTTTATGTCTTTAATCTTAAGTGGTTGTCTCTAATGTTTTGAAAAGGGATGTTTTGATTTTGTGCTTGTATGTTGTGAAAATCAGAGTGAATGGAAATCATCAGTCTTGGAAAGTGTGGTAGGACAAGATTTTTTGGCTCGTGGATCTGGTATTGCTCAGTGTTTATCTTAGCTTGAGTATCTTGTGTCTTTGTTCATTATTATCTATATCATCTGTTGTGTAGTTGAGGAAGTGTAAGAAGGAACAATTATGTTGTTTTACTTCTAAGCAGCAGCAAGTTCACTATTTTGTACAAACTGAGAGCTAATTTTATTGTTCCAAACACTGCATCTGAGGCTTTATATGGTTTTTGTAAGTTGATTTTTAAGCTTGACATGGTTTGTCCCTAAGTTCAACTTGATTTAGTTTTTGCATGGTGATGTTTTATATGTTTTTTGATAAATTGGTGCGGCATTTACATGTGTCGTTACTTGCTACAAAATGAATACCTAATAAGCATCTTCAAACCTATACCACTATCTACCCAATTTTAATGTGGACAGTTGCTAATGCAAGACACAACTTATTTTTTTATCATGTTTTCTATGGTGTCTCAGGAACCTGAGGAATTGTTTGAGACCATCTTCCAAGCACTGCTTTCATCTGTTGATCTGTTGTGATCACAAATCACCAAAATTTATGCCTTTAAGTCCATAACGTATTAAGCAAACTCTTAGTCACTGCTTGTTATTTTCAATTTCAACTGTTGATCTATATAAATGGATCTTCAATTCAAGTGGTCAAAAGTTAAAATGTGCTGTGAAAATCCCATCAATCAATGATGTCTTGTTTTTTGTGCAATTCTCTTGTTCCATATATCTTTGAGTGTGCAAGATTTGGCACTTTTAAGTAAAAATTGTTCATATCTTAATTGTCAGATTATCCAAACAAGATATGACAAGTTTACAATTCTTCGATAAGAACATATTTGTCATATTTTGATTGAGAAGCCTAATAGCCAAGATGTATATAGAGCTGCATATAAGTCTGGTACTTGTGTAAAATTTCAAGAAATGATAATAATATTGATCTGACCATTTCCCTGCTTTGTGTAATAAGAGTGCCTTGAGATGTCAAAGGTCTTCTATGTGCTGTCTAAAGTGGCTTATTAATTTTAATAGTATTTTAGGAACAACATACTAAGCCTGCAACTACTATACATATATAGATAGATGCCAGTTGTAAACACCAAGATTGGATTGGCAAGAGATGATGTGAAAAATTACAAATGAAAAGATATGCCTTTTTAAATTTATGACTTCATGTATAAAGGATTCCCACTAATCGAAATCACCACTTTATTAGTTTACCCAGAATTTTTTTATTTGCACCTTTATCTCTGACCATTCTTTTTTTGCTTTTATGAGCAAACAACTAGTATGATGGCATTCTACTTTACATATTTAAGGGGAAATTATCTCTTGGATCTTTTCTCTAGTTACAATTTACAAGTCTTTTTATTTTTAGGTGTGGGTTCAATTTTGGACTAAGCATTGATTCTTTCTACCTTATGAATCAGTTACAGCAATGCAGTTCATTCCTTCTTGGAAATGTGTTCTTTCACAAATTCTTCCAATTCTCGGAAATGTGTAATTGTTAAGATACATGATGTTATTTATTTCATTTTTATTTACATGTATTTTGGCTCATGTTAGTTTATGTATGTAGTTCATGAACCTTTATATGAAGGATTGTTGTTTAATTAAATTGTTCACACTTTAATTGCAAGATTGAGATATTTTTCATTAATTATTGTTAAGTTTTTATCTTGTGAGTTGTTGTTTTTGATAATTTACTTACGGTTGTCATAACTTACTTAAAATTATGTGATAGTAAAAAAATAGGGCACTTTTTTTTACTGGGGTGATTTTAAAATCCTTCCAATCCCAAAAAAACCCGATTTATTTATTTTTTTAAAAAAATGTCACTTTTAAGACCGGTTGTTTGGACAACAGGTCTAAAAAGTTATTTTTTAGACCGGTTGCATGACCAGTCTAAAAAATATCTCACTTTTTAGACTGGCTGTATTAAGACCTTATCCAGAATTGGTCTGAAAAGTCATTTTTACTAGGTCTCAAAAGTCATTTTTCCACCGTTGTTTGCACCTAGGACAACTCCTTATGCCCAACCAAGCATCAAGAGTGCATAGGTAAGTCAAGAAGCACAATATAATGCAACAATGGCTTTTGCTCTTTGGGCTTATATGAATTGTGTTCTATTTAATGCAATGACTTGTCCCTTATTTTATAAAGCTGTTGATGTTGCTACTGCAATTGGGCCTAGGTTCACTGTCCCTAGTTTTCATAAGTATAGAGTTAGCATGCTGATAGATTGCTAAAAAGAACTTCGACTACTGATTAATAGCCATCAGGCTAAATGGAAAGAAAATGGTTGCACACTCATGGTTGATGGTTGGACAGATGTTAGACAATAAACTTTGATTAATTTCTTAATTTATTCATTACATGGTATGGTATTTGTGAAATCATTTGATGCTTTGGATTTTCTTAAAGATGCCAGCACTTTATTCTCACTATTCACAGAAGTTATTGAGTAGGTTGGTCCTCAAAATGTACTCCATGTAGTGACTAATAATACTGCTAATTATGTAGCATGTGGTAGATTGATTAAAAAAAGGGTTAAGGAGCAAATTTACTAACAAAATTTTAAGAAATGAGTGTTTGGCACAAATATATTTTAAAGGGGGCAAAAATACACATAAGGAATTAAAAATAGAGCATCTAGTACAAACCGTTAAATTTGACCTAACGCCATTAAGGGTTTTCTTCTATTATAATTTAACGTTGTTAGGTCAAATTTAATGGTTTTATGCTAGATGCTTGACTTTTAATTCCTTATGTGTATTTTTGCCCCCTTTAAAACTTAATTGTGCCAGACACTCCTTTGTTTAAACTTTGTTGGTAAATTTTCTTCTTCACTCTTAAAAAATATAAAACTATTAATTGGTCACCTTGTGCAGTTCTCTGTTTGAATCGTATTTTGAAAGACATTGCATCCATGCCTCATGTGTTAGACCTTGCAAAGAATGATGAAATCATTGTATTTGCATGTAATCATATGGTCTTTTTGTCATGGTTAAGGAATAGACCAGGTTGGAAGGAAATTATACGTCCTGGTGCAACAAGATTCATCAGCACATTCATCACCCTTCATAGCCTATATTCGTACAAACATGACTTACAAACTTTGGTTGTTTATCAGAATTTTGTGTAGTACAAATTAACAAGCGCTGAACTTGGGAAAACTTTAAGTGCAATCATTATAAATAATCAGTTTTAGGATTATTACTTTGAAGTTGTGAGACTTGTGTTTCCGTTGATAAGATTGTTAAGGATTGTTGATTTGGATAAGAAACCGTCAATGCCTTATGTCTATGAAGGCATGCAGAGAGCTAAAAATGTAATCAAGGACATGTTTTAGAGCAAGAAGGAACTATACAAGCCTTATAAGGATATTATTCAAAATTGTTGGGATAAGCATTTGAAAAATGAACTACATGAAGTGGCATATCTGTTGAATCATGCATTTTTGTATAGTCTTGACTTTGTTCGAAAGCATGGATTGATAGATGCTGTGGTCAATTTGTTTAAGGTAAACTCACCTGACAATGATGATCATTATGTTACAATGATGCAGCAAATCAATGTCTATCGTGAACGTAAAGAATCACTTGATAAGATTTCATATGAAAAAATGGCCTAAAAACTAGTCCCTTATAAGTATATTAAGTTTTATATTTGAAAGCACATATTATGATTATTAATACCTAATAAATGTCTTTTATTTTATTTTGTTGCTTAATAGTGGTTGTACTATAGGGATCTAGTACTATAATTGCAATAAATTGCTATACGTATTCTTAGTCAAACTTATTCTTCTATCTATGAAAGAAATTAGAGCTTATTTGAGCACATCCATACTAAAAGAAGAAACATATTGAAGCATCAAAGGCTTAAAGATTTGGTTTTTACAAACTACAATTTGAAGTTGAAGTTTAGGTCATCTTAAAAGTCATGACTTTTGAATGGTTATTATATAGTTTTATTAAATATACATTTCATCAATATTGATATTCTATTCTGTTGGCGTTATAGAAACCAATTGAAGAAGAAAGATAATTATGATCCTATTGATTATGAATCAATTGATAGACTAGACTTTTGGGAGCTTGAAGAAGATCCAACTCTTGAATTTGATAATGTAGAAGCAACAAATCTTCAATTTAAACAAATGGAGAAGGATTATTGAGGTTTTTGACTATCTCTTCTATTATCTAAGATTATATTCTTATCTCTTACACAAAAGAATATGACCATGTTTTTGGTATAACTATTACTAATTTTATTCATTTAATATATTGGTGATGACGATATTACTGGGGCTCTATCTTTAAATGATGACTTTGTTGCTCCTAATGCCTTTACTTTTCCTCCTATAGCTCCACCTCCTAATGTCTCAGTACCAAGAGAGTTGAATGATGTAGTTGATGCTTATTTTAATGATGATAATTATTAGTTTACTAGTTTAGTGATTGAAGGTGGGAATATTTTGTTATCATAAATATGTTTTGATATTTTATTATGATGAATATTTTGGGATTATAGATTACAGCAGGTGTCATTAGGTGGTATATATATGATACAGTGATGTCAATTTGTCAAGGAAATTGTAAAGTGTCAAACCCCTTAACATTTCGATATACACAGAGTGATAAAGGAACAGTTCCACAGGTATATAGAAATAGTACAAATATACTGATAAAAAGTACTTGTTTACATACAAGAATCTCCCCGCAGGATTTGATAAAATATATACAAATTGTCCAAAATATTTAAATTTAACTAATATAACCAAATAGCTCTTATCTCGAGATCCACACACCTCAACATTCACTGTTTTGCCTTTAGAGCTACTAGCTTCGGCTAGAATATTTATTTATTTGAAAAGGGTAAGATTCAAAGAATCTCAGTAGTAACATACACTCAATCATATAAAATGCAAAAAATTAAATATGCAATGCACTATATAATGTAAAATGAAAAATACATACTATATTGTGTGTGTACTATTTGGATCCCCTATTTATCTGTGTACCTCAGCTGAGTCCTCGACCATAGCTAGGTAATGTGCCCTAGGCACGTGTTCATATCATAGAATATAGCAACATACAACATATCAACATTCACATAGTGTATGAGGGATAGAGTTACTACCTTGTGTCCCTTTTTATAATAGAAAACAAGTTCCTTGAATTTCATGTCAATGTTTCAGCTCAACAGTCGGGTACTAAAAATCCAAATGTACAAGAATTAAGTTAAAACTCATTTAGGTATCACTTTAGACTCTTCCAATATACTTTTGTTGGTTATATTAGTCTAATTCTACAAAATTACCAAAATGCCCCTAAGGACTCGACCGTACTTTTCCAAAAAAATTTTACCCGAGCTATTCCTACACATATTTATGTACAGAATCCATTTTTTACCTCGATTTTCATAAAATCACTACCAAATGACACTTTTGCCTTTACAGCTCCTATTTAGGGTTTTAGGGGTATTTTTGTAATTTCACTTTCTAGGGCATTTCTCACAAAGTGGTCAACATCAACCCTATACAATTTTTCCTCCTGAATACAATGGAATCATCATATTAATAAAATTCCAACCCTAACCCTAGATTCCAGCCTTGGCCTAAACTATGCTCAAGAAAATGGGGGATGCAATTTTTGTGTTTTAACCTTCTCTCTCTCTCTTCCTTGAGATTTTGCTTGCTAAACTATGATTTTTGTGAAGAATAAGAGATTAGAGGAGCTATTTTTCAAGAAATGAAGCTTAATCACAAGGACTACAAGCTTACCTTTAAGTTTTCTTCCTTGAGGTCTCCTCCTTCTCTCTTTCTTGGTGTGTTGGGATGGAAATGAGGCAAGAAAGATGAAGAAAAGGCTTTATGAAATATCTTCTTTTTTTCCCTTATTTATTATTATCCAAAAATAGGATTTTTATTACATACTTTGTACTTGACTTTATCCCTTAACAACATAAGTCATAATCGTTCATTAGCATTGAACTAAATTCTCTTCCCCTTGGTTGGCCCTAGATGACGCCTAAGGGCTCTTCATGCACACCATTTGGGCTTCAATTCCATTTATCAAACCACATGTACAATAAATACTATTTTGCTCTTAATTTGAACATGTGCAAAAACTTTATCAATTATAATTAAATCCCTTGCCTTAAGATAATGACACTTGGCACATTTAGGGTTATAAATAATTATTTCCCTTCCTATTTCTCTTAATTGGACGAAAATGATGAGGAATTAGGGAAATAATATTTATTTCATGCATTTCCATAAGTCTCTTATGTAATTTGTGTCCAATTTCCCATTTACTTTTCAACTTGATTTTCTTGACCAAGAATGTCTCAAATATATCTTTACCCCTTATTTTCCTTAATTAATTGAAATTAAATGCAATTAATTGAAAAATATTTAATCTTGTGCTTTATTGGCAAAATTACGAATTTGCCATTTCATTTTTGTTTTTATTTTGGAGCTATTTCCTTTTCTTTATCCATGGCCAAAATTTTCTTTAATTTTAGACCAAATAATGTACTTTACTATTCCTCCATTTTTGGGCTTCAGTATTGGTCTTTTGGAAAACCCAGGAATTAATTCCATAACTTGTTCTAGCCCAATTCTCATGAAAGTGGAAATTTACTAGCTTCTTAAATTCTAAGTTCATGAATATTCACCAATTCATTTCATTGAATATTTCAAATAATTACAATGCATATTGGTGAATAAAATTTGAGGTGTTACAGTTCTCACCCTATTAAATAAATTTTGTCCCCGAAATTTGCTACATATACATAGCCATAAACTCCGGGTAACGCTTTCTCATATCTTCTTATGTTTCCCACGTAGCTTCCCTAGGAGATAACTCCTTCTAGATGACTTTAATAAATAGGATGCTCTTATTTCTGAGCTGTTTCTCCTGCCGATTAATGATTTGGTCAGGTGTGACTTCATAAGTCAAATAGTCCCGCATTTCCACATCTTGATATTCAATCATGTGCTTTGGATCGGGTTGGTACTTCTTCAATTAGGAAACATGAAAGACGTCATGTAATCTACTTAGATTCAATGGCAAAGCTATACAGTATGCTACTTTACTTAAACAAAAATGGACCAAATGGACCAATGTACCTCGGATGTAGCTTCTTTACTTTCAGTGCCCTACCAACACCAGTGACTGGTGAAACTTTCATGAATACATGGTCGCCGACTTCAAACTCGATCGATTTCAACCTCTTATCAGCATAACTCTTTTGTTAGCTTTGAGCAGTAAGTAATCTCTGTTTAATTAACTTGATCTGCTTGGTTGTCTTATCAACTATGTCTGGCCCAAGTAAGTGACTCTCAGACAATTTTGTCCAGCATAAGGGCGATTGACATTTCTTTTAGTACAATGCCTTATATGGAGCCATTTGAATGCTCAAGTGATAGCTATTATTATAAAAAAACTCTGCCAGTGGAAGGAATTTGTCCCAACTACCTTTGAAATCTAATGCACATGCCCTCAACATATCCTTAAGTGTTTGTATTGTTCGTTCTGTCTGCCCATCTGTTTGAGGATGATATACAGTGCTGAATCTAAACTTAATACCTAAAGCTTCATGTACTGCCTTCAAAAACTTGGAAGTGAAACAGGGATCTTGATCTGAGATGATATTCCTTGGAGTATTGTGTAGTCGCACAATCTCTTTGACGTAAATTTCTACCAGTCTATTAGGAGAATAATAGATGCTGATAAGTAGGAAATGGGCTGTCTTTATGAATCTATCAACTATTACTCATCGCATCATGGTTTTTGACTTTGGGCAACCTAGTCATGAAATCCATGGTAATGCTCTCTCATTTCCACTTAGGAATCTTAGGGTTTTGCAGAAGCCCTAATAGTTGCTGATGTTCAACCTTCACTTTCTGACAAGTGAGAAAATGAGCGACGAATCTAGTCACATCTTTTTTCATTCGTGGCCACTAATATAGGGACTTCAAGTCATGGTACGTCTTGGTAGCCCCCGGATGTAGAGTATATTTACTCTTATGTGCTTCCACAAGGATTTGTCATTTCAGCTCCATCTGGATTGGAACATATATCCGTTCCTTATACCTGGCCAACTTGCTTGGTGACAAATCGTATTCCTGAGTTTCTCTTCTAGTAATCATATCTCTGATAGATAATGCTCGTCTATCCTGCAGTTGTGCTTCTTTAATTGCTTCTCTCATATCATTATACACCTGACTGACAATATTATTGCTCATCAAGTTCTGGCTGAACAAATTGAGATCTCAGAAATCCTCAATCAGTTTCTGCTTGCGAATCATCATACTACCACCTGCATCGATTTATAGCTCAATGCGTTAGCAACGACATTAGCCTTCCCTGGATGATATTTAATTTCCAAATTGTAATCTTTCAGCAGATCCATGCATTTGCGTTGTCTCTTGTTCAGCTCTTTCTGAATGTATAGATATTTCAACCTTTAGTGGTAGCAATATAGCTCTATGGCCGCACTATAGAGATAATGTCTCCAGATTTTCAAAGCAAATACAATAGCTGCCAACTTAAGATCATGAATACGATAGCTCAATTCATGATGTGTATGCCACCACTTGGCCATGCTGCATCAACATACATCCCAATCCATGCCTATTGGCATCTGTGTAAACAACATAAGTAAACTATGGATCTAGGATCGTCAGCACGGGTGTTGTTATTAATCTATACTTCAAATCCATTAAGTTCCTCTCACAACTATCGTCCCATACAAAATGTTGAGTTTTCCGTGTGAACTTTGCCAAAAGCAAAGCTATTCTGGAGAAATTCTGTATAAATCTTCTAATATACCCAGCAAGACTTAGGAAACTACGTCTTTCAAAGATAGTCTCTGGCCTTTTCCAGTTCAGTACTGCTTCTACTTTGCTAGGATCAATCGAGACCCCTTACTGTGAGACTACGTAGCCCAGAAACTTAACCTCTGAAAGCTAAAATTCACATTTACTCTTCTTGGCACAGAGTTGCTTATCCCTCAATATATTCAATAATGTTCTCAAATGCTACTCATGTTTGGTTTTACTCCGTGAGTATACCAAGATATCATCAATAAAGACTACTACAAATTGGTCCAGATATGGATGGAATATTCAATTCATGTGGTCCATAAATATGACAGGTGTATTGGTCAGCCCAAAATGGCTTCACAAGAAAGCTATAATGGTCATATCTGGTCCTGAACGCAGTTTTTGGCATATCTTCTGCTTTTACCTTGAGTTGATGGTATCCCGACCGTAGATCAATTTTTGAGAATGCATAGGAACCAGATAACTGATCAAGCAAATAATCAATTCTAGGGAGTGGGCATTTGTTTTTTATAGTTATCTTGTTCAATTTCCTATAATCTATACAGAGTCTAAGGCTTCTGTCTTTCTTCTTGACAAAGAGAACTAGAGCTCCCCATGGTGAGACACTACGTCTAATGAACCCTTTATCTCATAGATCCTCAATCTGCTTCTTCAATTCCGCCATTTCGCTTGGAGCCATTCTATATGGGGCTTTAGATATTGGACTTGCTCTAGGCCTAAGATCAATTACAAATTCTACTTCCATATCCAGAGGTAATCCACCAATATCTTTTGGAAATACATCTAAAAACTCGTTCACTACAGGGATACTTTCTAAGGCTACTCTGGCCTCTGACTGCATGGAGAAAAATACCATATACCTCTAACAACCTTTTTGCAGACATCTCTTAGCTTCAGCGACTGAAAGAAAATTAAGGTTGATTTCTATGCTGACTTTAGATTGCGGATTATGGTATATAACCCTTTTTCCTTTACAGTCTAGCAACACACTAATCACAGCTAACAAGTCAATCCCAAGAATCACTTATAACTCTTGCAGTGGTAGACAAATCAGATCCATGATCGATTCATGCCGCTCGGCATTTACCACACAGTTCAAACAAACATCGGCTGTGATGATTCTAGCACCTGTAAGTATAGATACAACCATATTATATGAGAATTTGTGTACTCCTAGGTCTAGCTATCTCACACAGTCATAAGCAATGAATGAATGGCTAGTACCTAAATTATACATAACATGCACTATGTTGCCATTGAGGGAAACCATAACTTGTATCAATTTTCTGAGACTTTCGAGCTTCCTCTTGTGTTATAAGATAGACCTTGCCTGGAACTCTGGGCCTCGTCTCCTCTGGCTGACATTTCTGTGGGCAATCTTTGGCAATATGCCCTAGTTTACCATATATATAACAGATAGATTGTCTAGTTGGATCTGGTCTAATTAGAGCACTATTGCAAGTTTTGCCAGGGTAAAATGGTTTACGACAATGCCAGTAGGTTCTATTCCTTAAAAAATTTTGGCCTCCGTGGCCTCCTGTCTAGTTTGGCCTTTTATTATCACCCCTGGATGGTCTACCCTGACCGTTGAGTTTCTGAAATGAACCGCTGCTACCAAATACATCCTTGCCTTGGTTGTTTTTAATAGAATGCAAGCTCAACCAGTTCTTCTCAACAATACAACATTCTTCAACTGCCTGATTAAACTCTGTGTAACACCTTGAAACCAATTTTTCTTTCAACTCTAGCCTCATAACTTCTATCATCATATCCGCACTCCATCCCTCGTCATCTCGATATTTGAGGTATTCAGAATATCGAGACAATCAAATATATCGAGCTAGGTAATCATCAAAGCTCTTGCAATCTTGCTGTTGGATGCTGATGAATTCTTTCTCTTTTTAACGCTTAACAGAATTGGGAAAGTATTTCTCATTAAACTTCTCTTGGAATAATTCCCAAGTCACTGGGATATTTCTTCCTCGTAGAATCAATTTCGTATTCTTCCACCATCGATTTGCATCGCCTTACAGTTTATAGATTCCTAGCAGGACTTTGATTTCATCTGGGCACATTAGAATATTGAATATTTTCTCCTAGCGTGACAGCTAGTCTTTTGCTAATTGTGGATCAGATTTACCCCGGAAGACAGGAAGTTGTTGCTTACTAAATCTGCCTATGCAGGTCTGTATGTCAGCCTCAAGCTCAAGCAAAATATCCTCTGGTTGAGGTCCCTCAAGTGGATGATCATCACCTTTACCCCTCACCAGTTCCTCCAAATGATATTTCCTCTGTTGCACCTCTTGCAACTCCTCCCGAATTTCATTCATAGTAGCCTGTTGTTGTGTCAATATACCCAAAATCTGTTGCTAGATTAGGTTAGGTCTATCCTTCTGATTTATGTTATCACCTCAACCACTACCTCAGCCTCTACCATTTTCTCCTATTTGTTCCATCTCTATAATTCACTCTACATGAAAACAGAGAAGAAATAAATTTCATATGCATTTTTGTCATTTCATAATAATTCGGGTACACAGATATGTTGATATAACATACAACATATATTTACAGTAGTTACAAAAAACTAGAAATATCACATAACCTATAAACTACTGTTCATCATATAATTGTCCTTTTCACATCACATAAATTAAGTTACATATAGCTTCCCAGGGGTTACCCATTCTAGGATTACCCTGGGTTAAGCATGCTTAACTTTCTATGTACTCATCCAACATATTAACACCGGCTTTATTAGCTTCCATCTGCTGGTTCCATATGATTGTCCTCAACTCAAAATACATACCGACTACCTCCAGTCACCCAAAATATATTGACTGGGTCCCACATCACCTGATGAATATGTATCTCTATACCAGGTCAGTAATGTACTCCAAAAACTCCCAGAAGTTCTCGTTCAGGCCTCGCTCAACGATATCAATCTTCTACCTATTTCAGTAGGATGAGTTCGGAAAGAAGTCTATAGTGGTGTAGACCCAGAACTCATCAGCCAAATCAACCTCTAGCTGATCCCAGATCTGGTATAGAGACTCTACGCCCCTCAGGAATGCAAGATACTAGCCAATGGGAGTGATATGAGCTGCCAACGCTCGGTGATATCTACCCCAGATATAGTCCCACAACTTCAGATCCGGCTGCAAGTCATACTGTACATGCATAGTCTCAGCTCGAGAGTCGCTAAGCTCAATCGAATCCTCCTCAAAGTCATCTGTCAGTGGATGCCTTGTCTCCCTAAACAGCGATCCGGCAGGTGACGCTAGCCTCAGCTCAGGACCAAATACAGGCCTCACTGTTACACTCTTCCTAGCTATTCGTCTCATCCTGAGTCCTCCTGGTGCGTAGTACTCTACATACCGATGTCCCTCCGAAATCCACTTCTCCAGTGGAATCTAGTTCACGGATGCCTACGACCCCCCATGCTACTCACTTTCGCTGCGCATGATTTCCTGTCACCATGCAAATAAGACTATATCAATATACCATTTGATAACACCAGAACCGCTTTAAGCTCTGACACAAAAAATGTCAAACCCCTTAACATTTCGATATACGCAGAATGGTAAAGGCACAATTCAACATATATACAGAAATAGCACAAATATACTGATAAAAGTACTTGTTTGCGCACATGAGTCTCCCTGCAAGGTTTGATAAAATATATACAAATTGTACAAAATATTAAAATTTAAATAATATAAAAAAACAGCTCCTATCTCAGGATCCGCACACCTCAACTACCCGTATTTGCTATCTTGCCTTTAGAGTCACTAGCTTTTGTTGGAATATTTATTTATTTGAAAAAGGGTAAGATTCAAAGAATCTCAGTAGTAACATAAAACCAATAATATAAAATGCAAAAATTAAATATGAAAAGCACCATATAATATAAAATGAAAAATCCATACTATATCGTGTGTGTCACAATGCTCAGGGCCAAATGACTGTTTAAATCCCCTACTTATCTGTGTACCTCAGCTGAGTTTTAGACCATAGCTAGGTAATGTGCCCCAGGCACGTGTTCATATCACAGAATATAGCAACATACAATATATCAATATTCACATAATGTATGAGAGATAGAGTTACTACCTTGTGTCCCTTTTTATAATAGAAAACAAGTTCCTTGAATTTCGTGTCAACATTTAAGCTTAACAGTCGGGTCCTAAAAATCCAAATGTACAAGAATTAAGTTAAAACTCATTCATGTATCACTTTAGACTCTTCCAATAAACTTTTGTTGGTTATATTAGTCTAATTCTACAAAATTACCAAAATGCCCCTAGGGACCCGGTTTAAGCTCCTTTGTACCTAGTCCGACCGTACTTTTTTAGAAATTTTTGACCCGGGCTATTCCTACACAGTTTTATGTGTAGAATCCATTTTTTACCTCGGTTTTTATAAAATCACTGCCAAGTGACAGTTTTGCCTTTACATCTCCTATTTAGCATTTAAAGGGTATTTTTGTAATTTTATTTTCTAGGGCTTTTCTCAACAAGTGGTCAACATTAACCCTACACAATTTTCCCTCCTGAACACAATGGAACAATCAGATTAATAAAATTCCAATTCTAACCCGAGATTCCAACATTGGCAAAAACTATGTTCAAGGAAAGAGAGGATGCAATTTATGTGTTTTAACCTTTAAAGCTTGCTCCTTTTCACTCCTAACCACTTGTTAAACAATTTAAACACATACTAAACAAGATTTGAGGGAATTTGGGCAGTATAACCCCTTAGTGTAACCCCCTGACCGTAATTATACCCGAATTATGAAATTCCAGTGAAATAGAGACCAATAAGACAGAAACAACATTTATAATCCCTCATCTTCAAGATGGGGTATCAAGAAAAATAGTTCAAAAACATAATTAATCTAGTCTCACATTCACTTTTGGATATAATTACCTGTGCAATTAAATCACATTCATAAATATCAGAGTGCCTAACAAAAATCCCGGCAACCTCGGGTTACATGTATATATATATTGGTTTTAAAGTTTCCCAAAATGGAAATTACATATCCAAAAAATTATATTTACATCCATATACATACAGTAATCCCAACCCATAGCAGATAACCAACAATCCAAAATTAAAATGTCCCTAATAGATCCTAACCACTCTGGATTGTCCGCTTCCTTTTTGAGCTACGTGCCCTGTCTGAAATATTAATCATTGGAAAGAATGAGATTCTAAAGAATCCCAGTAGTAACAAATCACTCATACAGTATATAAACACATAGCATGTAAGTTTATCATGTTTAGCAGCAACTCAATGATTTATGGCTTGAGCCACGAACGACAGCACTTATGGCTGTAATCACAATGCAATAGCTTTTGCTGTAATCTCAATGCCTGCTTTCGCGGTAAACACTATACAGCAGCATCACAAGGCACAAAGCAGCAGCAACACAATGCATGGCAAACATACATACAATGAATCACACATGGTATAAGAGAAAGAGTCACTACCTAGTTCTTTCCTGATGTTCCTTGGCATAATGGGCTTACGAGTCTGACAAATGTCAAATCCTAAAACCAAATTAGAGACAACCAATCAATTTATTTTCCAAAGACTTATTTCCATAATACTCTATGTTAGTTACCATTTAAACTCTTTAGGAAGACCATTAGAGGCCTAAACACATGCTAAAAGGGTTGGAAGAAGCTACCCTGAAGACCCCTTTTTCAGAAGCAAAACACTGATTTTTGGCTTACTCACTCGAGTGATGAGAGACTTACACTCGAGTGAGAATGACTCTCACTCACGAGTGTTTGACAGTGAGCAACAATAACAGCCAGAAAGTGCTCACAACACTCGAGCATGAGGGATCGCACTCAAGTGATAGCTCCAAATTCACTAGAGTCCCTAAAAGTGCAACATAGAAAGTGCTTACCCGAGAGCACAGACAATTTAAGAGGAAAATGCTCACCTGAGTACAACCCTTGGCACTTGGGTGAGAACACTGCACTTGCAAGTGTCAAAGCACACTCTTGAAAATTGGCCAGCGAGTGACAACCTGAGACGCAGCCCTAAACATGAACTCACAACTTCACTCGAGTGAACCCATGCTCACTCAAGTGATCATCAATATCACTCACGAGTTAAGAAGTGCACTCGAGCTTCCTTCATGAAAACTCAGGCAAAACATGAAGGAAAAGGAAAGATCAGACTGATGCACTCGAGTGAGACCCTCCTCACTTGAGTGATGCTTATCATATTGCCAGATTGCAGCAACTGACAGAAATTCCCAGATTTACCAAAACTGATCCCAATGGTTCCCAAACATAACACAAAGCTCAATCCCACTTAAAATTGCATAAGGAACCTATTGGTAACCTCCAAAACACTTAAAACTCATAATAACAACAATTCATACTCTTGGGTCTTTATAACACACACAATACCCAAATTTATTCAACTCACTTCCAAAATTCCAAAACCACATCCAACACTCAAATAACTCCACAATAAACCAATTCCAACATCATTCATCATATAATCCATACATTCAAAATTTAGCATAAAACCAGGGCAAATTCCAGAATTTATCAACCTTAACCAAAAATCACAATAAATATACTAAAAAGCATTAAATCCTTACCTCTTAACTTGCCAAAGCCAAAACCTTGATTCTTCAACTTTCAAATTGCTCCAACACCCAAACTACCACCTTTCAAAATTCTGAAACCACCAAGATAAAGCTCTTTACACTATGAATAAGTTTAATGAAGAGTGTTTGAGTATAAGAGTACCATTACTCACCAAAGATCAAGCTTTTCTTTTTCTCTTTCCTTCTCAAAGTCACCGAAAATAGAGGGATAGAGAGAGATTATGAGAGATGAGGAAGATAATAATGATAAGTGTAATTTTTCCCTTTGCCCATACTCCCCACCGAATAGGAGAGAGAAGAGAGAGAAAAGGTGGGTGTTTGACTTTTGGCATCATCCTATGGTTCACAAATTGCCACTTGGCAACATCTTGCTCACTTCCTCTATGAGCTCACATAATTTCAAGGCATACAATCCGACCCATTGACAATGAATCTCAACCATTGATCTCTAATCACCAATGAGTTTTTTCTTTGGTAACTGACCAATTGGTCGGTAAATTTCCAATTTTACCATTTTGCCCATGGTTTCACTATGATTATTAAATCATCACTATGAACATTTATATTACATTTGCATCACATTTCTCCAAAAGTGTTTAATTACACTAATTACAATCAATTTTGAAGTCATCATCCCCTTATCCCAAATTGGGTCATTACACTTAAGGTTTTCATTTCCCAAACTTACAAAACCAACAATCCAACCCTAAATAAAACCAAGAATCACAACAACAACATCAATACACCAAGGATTTGAGATTTTTGAAGTTACCTTTTGATTCTTAGTGTTTCTCTCTCTAGGCTAACCACCCTCTCTCTCTCTTCCTTGAGATTTTACTTGCTAAACCATTATTTCTATGAAGGAGAGATTAGAAGAGCTATTTTACATGAAAGGAAGCTTAATCACAAGGACTATAAGCTTACCTTTGAGTTTTCTTCCTTGAGCTCTCCTTCTCTCTTTCTTGGTGTGTTGGGATGGAAATGAGGCAAGAAAGATAAAGCAAAGGCTTTCTAAAATATCTTCTTTCTTTCCCTAATTATTATGATCCAAATATAAGATTTTTATGACACACTTTATACTTGAATTTATCCCTTAACAACATAAGTCATAATCGTTCATTAGCATTGAACTAAATTCTCTTCCCCTTGGTTGGCCCTAGATGACGCCTAAAGGCTCTTCATGCACACCATTTGGGCTTTAATTCCATTTATCAAACCACATGTACAATAAATACTATTTTACTCTTAATTTGAACAAGTGCACAAACTTTATCAATTATAATTAAATCCCTTGCCTTAAGATAATGACACTTGGCACATTTAGGATTATAAATAATTATTTCCCCTCTTATTTCTCTTAATTGGATGAAAATGATGAGGAATTGGGGAAATAATATTTATTTCATGCATTTCCCAAAGTCTCTTATGTAATTTGTGTCCAATTTCCCATTTACTTTTCAACTTGATTTTCTTGACCAAGAATGTCTTAAATATATCTTTACCCTATATTTTCATTAATTAAATACTGACCTTAAAGAAGAGTATGTCTTTGCCATGGGATATATGCACAACAATTGAAGATTAACTGACCACATTTGCTTTACCTATTTCTGATGCTAATCATTAAAATATAATCAATTTAATTATCATAATTAATGATGAAAATGAGAAATTTATGCATATAGAGTAATCATAATATATATATATATATATATTACACACAAACATTTTTGAAAAATGGGGTGCAATAGGATAAATTTGAGTTAATTTTAAAAACGTAAATATATATTCTAATTACTCTACATGCATGATTTCCTCATATCCATTGTTAATTGTGATGATTAAATTGATTATATTTTGAAGGTTATCCTTAGAAACAGATAAGGGAAATGCTCTGCGATCCATTAATCTTCAGTTAGACTTTGAAAATATCTCTTAAGAGAGATAACCTTGTTGGAGAAATCCTTGAGGCTAATATTAGCCTTAAAGAATCTTCCAACAGGGAAGCTTTTCCCATAGGAAATGTTCACAATAATTGAAGATTAACTGATTGCAAATTGTAATATCCCAAATTTTGATTAAGGGCTAATCATGATTATTGTGGATAATTATGAATTTAATTGGCATTATTATGTGTTTTATGGCAATATTAATTAATATGTCATAATTGGTGAAAAAATTGGAAGAATGGAATTGTTGGCCATAAGTTAGTGATTAAGGGAAACTTAATTACTAACTAAGTGAAAATGAGAAGTGTAATTTAGTGGCTAATAGAGGGATTAAGTGACTAATTGGTGGTTTACTTTATGAGAACCAACGAAAAGGTGACACTTGGCAAATTGGTGTAGTGGTTGGAGTGAAGAAAAGTCAAAATGGGATATTAATAATATTTTCTCTCTCTTCTCTCCCTTTGTTTCGGCTGACAAGAGAAATGGAGGGGAGTAGTGTCATCATTTTCCTTTCTTCATCACTCCATCTCTCACTCTCACTCTCTCGTTTTCTCTCTCTTCTCTTCTGCATTCGGGCACCATTGTTGGGCAAGAAAGAAGAAGAAAAAGCTTGTGATTTGGGTAAGTAAATGACCTTTAATGTCAAAACTCATTTCATTAATGTTGATCCTTGGAGTAAGAGCTTCATTTTGATGTCTATAGTGTGCCTATTGGTGTTGATTTGTGCCCACACGAAATTTTGGATGTTGGTGAACCAAGAAATCTCTTTGGCAAAGTGAAAGAGGTAAGTGAGACTAATCTATCTATCTATGTTTTATGCCAAATGATTAAGGTTTGAATTTCTGGGATTTTTGGCCCATTTTTGTTGGAATAGGGTCATTGGTAGTTATTAGTATAGAAATAGGTGTTTTGGTATGAGTTTTGGATAGATAGATTAATTGGGGATGGGAATAGTATGTTTGGATGATTTTGGAATTTGGATGATTATGTTTCCCAAAACCAAAGCATGATAATGGAGTAGGATTTGGATAATTCTGATAATTCCATTGGATTCCTTGGGTGTTTTTGTGTGGGAGTAGCTTTGGTAGAAGTTTTGGGTCCATTGGGATCAATTGGGCAAGTATTAAGAAATGTGGTCAGTTTTGCTGCGTTTTCTGGTTTCTAATAAAATCACTCGAGTGAGGGTGAGTTCACTCGAGTGGGGGATGAACATCACTCAAGTGAGGGTGAGATCACTCGAGTGCGTTAGTGTGTTCTTCCATTCTGCTCTCTGTGTTCTTGTGCACTTCCGTGTGTTAAGGCAAGAGTGTAGCCTTACTTGCAAGTGTTGTGAGTTCTCACTCGAGTGAGGCTCCTCTCACTCGAGTGCGGGTGTATTTGACACCATGAACTCTCGTCTCGGGTTGTCACTCTTGGCCAAGTTTCGAGAGTGTGCTTTAACACTTGCGAGTGTTAAGTTGTTACTCGAGTGAGGCCTTCTTCACTCGAGTGCTCCTCTTCTTTGAAATTTCTTGTCCTCTCAGGCAAATACTTTTTGTCCTCACTTTCTAGTACTTGAAGTGCAAACCGTACCATTACTCGAGTGAGGCCTTCTTCACTCGAGTGTCCAAACCAACACTCGAGTGAGGCTATTTTCACTCGAGTGCAGTAGTGAAAAATCAGTTTTTGTGCTTTCAAAAGGGGATCTTTAGAATAGTTCTTCCAACCCTTTAGGAGTTTTGTTAGGGGTATTTAATGACTCTAAAAGAGCAATATTTATAACCAAATTAAGTGTTATGAAGTCATTGAGAATTGGAATAGAGAATTGACTCTTTGTCCCTAATTATGAATATAGGATTTGATATTTGCCCTATTCGGGAGAAACTGGGGCCAGGACACGTCCGAAAGGATCAAGGTAGTGACTCTTCTCTCATGTTGTGTATGATACTTGGTATGCATGTTTCTTATTGTGAATGTGTTATCGGCCATAGGGCATTACAGCGCGAGCAGTTCAGCGTGAGCCGTCGAAGGGGGCAATGCTCATGATAACTACCCCAGCCGTTGTATCTGCTGCTGTAAGTGCCGAGGTTGCGTTATGGAATTGTTGATTCCTGTTTGAGTATCCAGCCCGTGGGGCTGCGTGTTGTGAAATGTTTTATATGGATCCCAGCTGTGGTGATATAAGTGATATGTTCATGTGGATGTGCAATACAACAAGTAGTTCAGCTTGAGCCGTCGTAGGGGGTGATGCCCATGATACCTACCCCGGCCGTTGTAACTGTTGTTGTGATTGTTGTGTGATGTGTAGATGATTTACTTTCATGCTTTGATGTTGTGCATATTATGAGTGATTTGTTACTACGGGGATTCTTTAGAATCTCACTCTCCCAAAAACAAATTTTAGACAGGGCCAAAGGATCGAAAGGAAAGCGGGCAATAAAGAGCAGTTAGAGCTCTAGTTTAGGAGTTTATTTTGGTTAATGGTTATCAATGTAAAATTCATTGGATATTTTGTGGAAATAGTTGTATATTTTGGAAGTATAGTGTGGTTTTGTGTAATCCCCAAGATAAGGGAAAAGAATTATTGGCTTTGTGCCTTTGTATAATCCCTTTACTAATTAATGGAACACAAGTGTGTCAAGAATTTGCATTATACTCTGATATGTATGAATGAAATCAACTTGTACAGGCCATTTATGTTGAAATGTGAGTAAGAGACCATAGTGGAATAGATGTTGTAAAAGTTTTTGAAAACCCTGATTTTGAAAGTTTTATTTTAAATAAGTCCCAAATCACCATACATGGTCTCTAATTCAAACTTAATTATGTTTTTACGAACTAATCCCGGCCAATGGTGCGAAGGGGGTTACACAAAGCAGGTTACCTTACCTGTTTCTGATGTTAACCTTCAAAATCTAATCGATTTAATTATCACAATTAATAATGAAAATGGGAAATTTTTTCATGTAGCGTAATTATATGTATGTATATATATAAAGACACCCACATTTTGAAAAAAATGGGGTGCAATAGGATAAATTTAGTTAATTTGAAAATTGTAAATAGAAATTTTGATTACTCTACATGCATGATTTTATCATATTCATTGTTAACTGTGATGATTAAATTGATTATATTTTGAATGTTAGCCTTAGAAACTGGTAAGGAAAATGGTTTGGGATCAATTTGTCTTCAGGTAGACTTTCAAAATATCTCTTAAGAGAGATAGCCTTGATGGAGAAATCTTTGAGCCTAATATTTGCCTTAAAGATTCTTCCAACAAGGCTATCTTTACCATGGGATATATTCACAACAACTGAAGATTAATTAAACGCAAAGTATTTATCTTACCTATTTCTGATGCTAACCTTCAAAATATAATCAATTTAATTATCACAATTAACAATGAATATGAGAAATTTATGCTTGTAGAGTAATCAAAATATACATACATATTATATATATATATAAACATAGACATTTTTTAAAACTGGGGTGCAATACAATAAATACGAGTTAATTTGAAAAATGTAAATATATATTCTGATTACTCTACATGCTTGAATTTTTTCATATTCATTGTTAATTGTGATGATTAAATTCATTATATTTTGAAGGTTAGCCTTAGAAACAGGTAAGGTATATACTTTTTGATCAATTAGTCTTTAGTTGAACTTTGAGAATATCTCTTAAAAGAGATAGCCTTGTTAGAGAAATCTTAAAGAACTTGTCGTAATTCTTTTTAAGACTACTTTTCGCATATGCAATTCTTTAAAATGATAGACGCGTTGATATTCTAAACTCTTTATATCCTATACATAAGCTATGAATACATTTTATCCTTGCTTCCCCCAGCCATTCATTTTTCTTTCATCCATATGTTATCATGCAGGTAAAGCATTCTTATGATTTCATGTAAATAAGAATGCTTTGGAAATAAATTTACCTGCATAATAACATACAACTGGATGATGTATAAAAGACAAATTAATAGTTCGAAGGAGTGACAAGAGATAAATGTATGTGGCTTGTCTTTGGGATAAAAGGGGTTTATAATATGAATGTACCTATCATTATAAAGAATTACAATTAAGACAAGTTATAAAGAGTTACTTGTACAGGAGGCCAATCACATAATTTGAGGAAATATTAGCTTTAGAGAATCTTCCAACAAGGTTGTATTTCCCACGAGGTATATTCACAACAACGGAATATTAACTAATTGCAAAGCATTTGTCTTATCTATTTCTAATGTTAACCTTCAAAATATAATCAACTTAATTATCACAATTAACAATAAATATGAAAAATTCATGCATTTATAGGGTAATTAGAATATGTGTGTGTGTTTGTTTTTACATTTTAAAAAAAAATGGGGTGCAATAGGATATACATATAAGTTAATTTGACTCAAAAAATTTTAAAAATTTCTGAAAAACAAATTAGGACATTTATTCACTAAAACTCAATGAATTTATTCTACGTGAACTCAATATTACATTTAATGCCTTAACTAACTAGTGTGCAAAACATAAAACATAAAACATAAAAAGAAATTAATCTTTATAACATTTAAAGAAAGAAAAAATATATAAAATAAAATAAAGGAGACCACCTATTTAATAATGGATTTTTCTAAGAACTGACCGGTGGCCATCCTAGTTCAAATGGGTATAAAGTTATTCAATTACCATATTCATATTATAAACCTAAATATTTGATAGCTCTCGGTAACTTGATTAATGATTACTCCTATAGTCTAGCAAATAAATATATTTCAAGAAACTATTAAATCTTTGTTTGCATGTAATTCAATCTTAAATTATAAATTAATCTTTCTCTCTTTAAAGAGTACTCTAGTCAAGATTCAAGATATAAAATTGTGCTCTCTCAATCATTACTCATTCAAGATAATCAAGAGACTAACATATTAATAAAAATAATTAAAATTCTAAATATAAAATATAACTAAATAGTGTAACATCCCACTTCTTATTCACCAATATTTCTTGTATGTACTTGTGACATTTAAGGGAATAAAATGGTGAATTAAAAAGCACAGAAAATGACAAAATAAGACAATTAGTGGTCACACACAATATGATTATGTTTGGAACACAAGTTGTCAAAAACTAGATTTGCTGCCAGTGTGTTTTCCTGCAAGGTAGTCTAGTTGTGTGACATTTTTAAATAGGTAAATGATGTTCAATGCCTATGAAAGTTTCCAAAATGAAAGTAGACTTATCAAGCTTTAATTTGATAGATCATATAAGTCATTTAATTTGGAAATGTACACAAAGAGTTATGTATTTTTGAAGTTAGCTAAGTGAGACTGTCAAGTTTCTGTGACAGCGTCCAACAAATGGTGATTCTGAAATTTTGAGCATCCAGTTGGCTAAGAAAATATTTTTCCTTAATAAGGGTCACATAGACTTTGGACCCACAGTATTTGGACATCTGTACAATTATATATGAATTTTCAAACTTTAATGACAATTATGGCAAGGTGAGTACATGTGCGAAATTACAAAAAAATGTAAGGGCAAAATGGTCATTTGACCAATAAAGCAAGAAGCCACTTATTTTTCCCTTTAATTGGGATAACTTTCTGTCAAAAAGGGGAGCAAGAAAGGAAATTAATACTTGGTTCAAATTTAATTAAGAGGAAGCAATATTAGCCAAGTAAATTATAGTTGAAAAGTCAAAAAGCATTACCCATTAGATATTAGTTTCAAGAGATGAATGCAGCTAATTAAAGTAGCATATTTGGTTCCTTCAACAACCCCTTTTTACGTCATATTGGAAGAGAGCAAAGAGAAATAATTATGACCAAGCAAAAGGAGAAGACTTTGGTCACAAAAGGCACATGATCAAAATACAATAAAATATAATATCTTAAGGAGGTGGAAGTGGATATTTTGAGAGCAATTATCCCTTCCCAAAGACCAAACATTTCGGCCCAGAGAGAGAGAGAGAGCAAATGAAGATAGACTAGGTAAGTTTGCAAGCAAATCTCGCTTGTTCTTGTCTCTAATTCATGGAAACTCTCTCCTAATCTCTATTCCTTCTTGAAAAGCATATGTAGCAAGAAAAACTAAGAGAAACAAGGAGGAGAGAGGGGACAGTTTAGCAAGAGAAAGAGGAGGAACAAGAGGTAAGTCATAAAACCTTGTAATCTTGGTTGATTCAAGGTGTTTGATTGTTGTTGTGGTTGTTTGGTGGCTTGCTTTGCTTTGTTTATGATGTTGGGGATGCCAAACCCTAAAGGGTTATGCTGGTCAAATCTTCATTAATCATGATTGATAAGTGGTTAATCATGGATTATAAGTGAAGAGGAAGTGTTTAACCAAGTGGAATCAAGAAAATCCATGTTTCTCTTTAACTTTTAGATTTCGTCCAAGGGCGTTTTTGCCATGTTGGAACTAGAATTTGATGTTTTTGATAATTCCATTGGATTCTACACGAAAAACTGTGTGTGAACACACGTGTTCATGATTTTTGGATGATTGTGTCAAAACCTGGAAATTTTATAAGTTTAGAAGAAATATTGTTTGATTTGATTCCTAGAAACAGTTTTGTTGAGAAATGAATTTCGTTAGTCATACCTAGTCCAAATATTATGAAACTTGACAGGATCCAAGTACACATGTAAGGCTTTAATTTGATAAGTAGAATATAATTTTTGGACTAGTAGATTAAAAGATATGATTTTTCAAAGTGGAGCCCTGCTTCTAGAAGGAAATCTAGAATAGGGGAGGTTTGATGAAATTCTGTGAATAATATAGCGTAATGGTCAAACTTATGTATTTTTCCATAAAAGTACAGTTAAAGAGATTTTATAGAATTTGGAACCAGTCAATTTGGAAGTTCCTAGAACTAATTATGATTTTTCAAAGTTGACTGAAAGTCTGCCAGTTTCTGGAAAACTGTGAAACTACATTGTGCATGATTTTACTATGTAGAAACTGCTAAAACTATGATGGATAACCAACGAACTATGATTAAAGGTAGTAATAGTGCAAGTAATAACCAGTTACTTATTAACTTTAATTGATAGGAATTTATGATAGCCCGAGTCGGATTAAGAGTTTTAGATCGACAGTATAACTGAAAAAGGTTTCAGGTAGTAGCACTTTATTTCATATACTATGTGATTATTCATATGCTTTGTGTATGTCATCTTCCGTGACATTAGCATTGTGTCTGGGACACACATATTAGCTTAGTTGTGGTCTGGGACCCAACGAAAGTGCAAAGTTAAGCCAGATTTGCAAACAGTTGTTTGGCCTTAGACAATGTGCACACAATATTTTATCATCTTACATAACATGTTGCATTGCATATTTATTTTCACATCTTCTATGTCTGATTTACTGTTACTACTGAAATTCGCTCGAATCTCACCCTTTTTTAAAGGTAAAAACATTCCAGCAAAAGGAAGCGGCTTGAAAGGCAAGGCAGTAGCCACCAGAGAGTAAGCATCCTAGTGCAATCAGAAGTTGCAATTGGTTATCTTAGATGTAGTTTTAATTGATTTTGGAGACTTTGTACATATTTTTCAAACCATAGGGGGGATTTTCCTGTATTGTAAACAAGCACCTATAATCAATATGTTTCCCTTATTTCTGTATGCTTACAAAACTGTGCGCTTATTACTCTGCGAATATCGAAATGTTAAGGGATTTGACAAAAAACAAAAGAACTTAATCTTAAGAGAATCTACTCAGTCTCAAGTTTCAAATATAGAAATTCAAATACTAAACTATAGGAAAAGATATAAATGGACAAAGATTAAAAAGATAACTCTCTTTTTAAATTAGGAACTAAGTCACATAATCCGTCCTTGAGAATTAAGGACTAGCCACACATGATGGTGGATGGGTGAAAGAAAGAAACAATAAGAAGAGAGAAGTTGGGGTGTTATGTGATTTTCAAGGCTAGACGGAGGGTCTATTTATAGCTTTCGGTGGTGTGAATGAGAGGAGTCCGAGATTTAATAGAGGGAAGGCTTGTGATTGGTGGAGAAAAGATAGGAGGTTGGGATTCAATTTCAAATTTAATTTGAATTTGATTTGATATATTTTAAATAGATATTTTAGATCTTTTAACTTTTTTTGGTACATATTTTAATTTAAATATGCTGGCTGCATATTTAATTTAAAATAAAGGCCAATCTTATATGGCAATGGGCTTAAGCGAGTGGATAAGTGGACCCATGGAGTGAAACTTGTGAAAGAATGACTCAACAACTCTACTGTTGAGTGTGAGTGATAATGTATTTATAACTGAACTATTACACAAGTTGCACAAATTAGTTACAGAAACTAAATGCCTAACAAGACACGTGCTATACAGCTGTGTAGAACATACGGGAAGATACACTTAATTAATCACAGGATGATGACACGTGTATAATACTTCCTATCCTAACATCCCCCCTCAAGCGAAGGGTGCATTAGCAATACCAAGCTTGGTTCGAAATGACCAGAACCTAGTGTGAGACAGAGACTTGGTCATACAATCTGCTAACTGATCATTTGAAGGCACATAACCAACAACTACTTTCTTGGCTAGAACTTGATCTCGTATGAAATGAGCATCTAACTCGATGTGCTTAGTGCAAGCATGAAATACTAGGTTACTAGCCAAAGCCTGTGCACTCATGTTATCACACCAAATTTGAGGAACCCTTGTCAAAGGAAATTTTAATTCTTGCAGCAACATTGTGAGCCAAGCTAACTCAGGTGCCAAATCAGTTAGAGCCCGGTATTCAAACTCAGTGCTTGACCGAGCCACCACTCTTTGCTTGTGAGAGTTCCATGACACTAAAGTATTTCCAAAAAATACACAATAGCCACCTACAGAACGTCTGTCATCAGGGCAGCAAGCCCAATCAGCATCTATGTAACCAACAAAGTTTAGATCTTTGCTGTGTCTAATATGTAAGCCAAATGTAGCAGTTCCTTTGAGATAACGAAGAAGTCTTTTTACTACCTTCCAGTGTATGTTAGTTGGGCAATGAAGAAACTGACTGAACCGATTGACTGCAAAAGATATATCAGGCCGAGTTTGGGTTGCATATTGTAAGGCACCCACTGCACTCCGGTATGCTGAAGGATCTTTCAGCTTTTCACCTTCAAAAGCTGATAAGGGTTTTCCTGAGATCATAGGAGTAGGACAAGGAGCACAATACAGCATCCCATATTTTTTGAGTAGATCAGCAATATACTTGGTCTGAGAGAGGTGCAAACCTTCCGCATTTCGTTTCACCTCAATACCTAGAAAATAGTGTAATGAACCCATATCCTTCAAAGCAAAAGTAGTGTGAAGTGCTTGAGTGAAAGCCTTTACCTTAGAGAGATCATTCCCTGTTACTATAATATCATCAACATACACCAATACCATGATGATGCAATTAGACTTATTAAACCAGAACAAAGAGGTATCACTCTTAGCATTCTGGAATACCCAATGCAGTAGAGTGTTTTTGAGTTTGTCAAACCATGTTCTAGGTGCTTGTCGAAGACCATAAAACGCCTTGTCAAGTCTACAAATATAATTTTGCTTGGTGTTGTCTACAAAACCTTCGGGTTGCTGCATATAAACAACATCATTAAGAGTACCATTGAGAGAGGCATTATTGATGTCTAATTGATTAATGCACCAGCCTTTTGCTACTGCAATAGAGAGAACTAGTCGTACTATATATGCTTTTATAATAGGGCTGAACGTTTCATGATAATCAACCCCAGGGCTTTGTTGAAAGCCTTTTGCCACTAGCCTTGCTTTAAGTTGTTTCAAGCTACCATCAAGGTTAAATTTATTGCGGAATACCCATTTGCAACCAACAATACTTTCTTTTCCAGTATGTGGAACTAGAGTCAAGGTTTTATTTCTCAACAGTGCTTCATATTTAGCCTTCATTGCATTATGTCATTGAGGATCTCGTAAGGCATTTGCAGCAGAGGTCAGTTCAGGATCAGCTTCAAGTTCTTGCTTAGCTAGGCCGACAAAAGGATACTTTGGTTTAGCAATCCCTGCTTTACTTCTTGTAACCATGGGATGAACATTAGGGAAAGGAGAGCTGTGGGCGTCAAGAGGACTTGCTGAAGTAGGAGTCCTGACAATAGGAACAACATCATTGTAAGACTCAATAATAGGACATTGAGAAACTGAATCTGTGGTTGTGGTGTGATCTGCTTGAGGTAATGAAGACAATGATAAGTGCACATCTAATGGAGCCGGCATAGAAACAGAAGTGGGAGGAGGAGCAACAATAGGTGGTAGATTTAAAAATGATGCATCAACCTCACGAGAAGTCTCTGACTGCTTTGTATTAAGAAAACCATCCTTAAAAGGAAACTCAACTTCATTAAACACCACATGTCTGGATACAAAAATTCTACCAGTAGAACTAAGACATTTGTAACCTTTATGATCACTACTATAACCCAAAAAAACACACTTCATAGTGCGAAACTACAACTTATGGGCATTATAGGGGCGCAAACAAGGGAAGCATGCACTGGCAAAAACCTTCAAAAAATGCATATCAGGATCAGTATGAAAGTGAGCAGTATAAGGAGAAGAACCTGCTAATACTTCTGAAGGAAGGCAATTTATAAGATAGATTGCACATTGAAAAGCTTCATACCAGTAATACAGAGGCATTGAAGCTTGTGCTAATAGACTTAGACCAAGCTCAACAATGTGTCTATGTTTACGTTCAGCACGCCTATTCTGATTTGATGTATATGGGCAAGAATGCCGAAATTCAATGCCATTAGTAGAGAGAAAATCAGAGAAGGCACGGTATTCACCACCCCAATCACTTTAGACAGTTTTGATTTTTCTATCAAACCTATTTTCAACAAGAGCTTTAAATTGTAAAAAAGCATGAAATGCTTCAGACTTCTTTCTAAGTGGATATAGCCACGTAAATCGACTACAATCATCTATAAAATGAATATAGTAGTGAAAGCCAGAGGTACTAGAAATGGGAGTCGGGCCCCATATATCAGTATGAATCAAGTCTAATACATTTTCAACATGAGATACAGATCGTTGGAAAGGTAATAAATGTGATTTGCCATATTGGCATGCATCACAGAAAACATGTGAACTCTTTGAACTCTTGATATTACAAGAATTGAGAACTTTATTCAAAACAGAAACAGAAGGATGTCCTAGTCGCCTATGCCACAGTTGAACTTGATTGTTATCCACATCTTTAACTGCTAATGCTACGGCATCAAGAGGTTGGACCATTTTGTAAGATCCATGCCTAAGCTTGCCCTGACTCAAAATCTTCTTGGAAGCTTGATCCTTCACATAACAACCATTTTGATCAAATTTGACAGTCATATTGTTGTCAGAAGCTAGCTGAGCTACACTAAGCAGATTATGTTTAGAACCAGGAACATAAAGAACATTAGACAGAACTAGTGACTTCGAGGACTGATTACAAGGCAAGGAAGAAGAACCAGTGCTGATTATAGGTAATTTATTGCCATCATATCCAACCAGATTTGTCTTACCACCAGTATGAGTGGAATCATGCAGAAGTTGAGGATTATTGACCACATGATTAGTAGCACCACTGTGTTGAGCCAAGCTGGATCAGCTACTGTTTCAGTAGATGCCACATACGCTGCTGGCTGAGAAGCATGCTGTGACCTTGGAACTGAATTATTTGTATGCAGGCGAACATTCTTGTCAAACCTGAAATAGCAATCAGATGCTATGTGGCCAGTTTTACCACAAACTTGGCACACAGGACGATTTCAATCTCCAAAACCACGTCCTCTGGTGTTACGACCTCCACGAGTGTTGGAATGTCCACGACCTCGTGAGTGCTCAGACGTGTCTGCTCTAGCTAAATTTACAGAAGGATTAGCTAGAGAAAGATTATTCATGCCACGATAAAGCTCAAGCCTACACTCAAAAGCAAGCAATTCAGATTGTAAACCAATCCAAGATAAGTCAGTGCGAGACATTAATGAGCACACAATAGAATTATATTCCAAATCGAGACCAGACAGAGTAATAGTGACAAGTTCATCGTCTGGAACTGAAGAACCAATGAGACTTAATTGATCAGCCAAATACTTCACTCGAGCAAGATACTCATCCATTCGCATTGAGTTCTTTCGGATTCTTTGTAGCTCTGATTTGTTAACTAAGATCCTTGATCTTGTGTCGGCACCAATCAAATATCTGGCAGCCTTCCAGAGTTCGTGTGAGGTACTGCATCGAACCAGCTGATTGCCAATTTACGGAGTCATGCAAGACAGTAACCAACCAAAGACAGTTTGATCGGTAGCAATCCACTCTTCATACTGTGGATTGACTTCATCACCAGTGAGCAATGCGCCTGGACACAGTTTGGTTCCAAGAACATATCCATCGAGACGTTGGCCTCGAAGTAGAGAAAGCACCATGGAACTCCAAAAAAGATAGTTACTACAATCGAGTTTGACCGAAGAAGAAGAAGTTGTGGATGATGAAGCGGAAGTAGAAGAAAGAGACGGAAGGGAAAGAGATTTGGAAAGAGAGATGGAAGAAGAGGAAGGATGGCTCAGGATCGGAGACGAATCCATTGAGAAAAACGAGGGAGGGAGAGATGAGAAGAAAAACGAAGGCTCGTGATACCAAGTGAAACTTGTGAAAGAATGACTCAACAACTCTACTGTTGAGTGTGAGTGATAATGTATTTATAACTGAACCATTACACAAGTTGCACAAATTAGTTACAGAAACTAAATGCCTAACAAGACACGTGTTATACAGCTGTGTAGAACATACGGGAAGATACACTTAATTAATCACAGGATGATGACACGTGTATAATACTTCCTATCCTAACACATGGAGTGTTTAAATTCATATAGATCAAATTTTGACATTGTTTTGGGCCCTTTCTGGCATATGTTTGTTTCTAATTATCCCTTGGTTGGTCCCCATCAATACCGCTTGGGACTTTGGCTGTCCAAACCCATAAATTACAGATCCACTTTTGACATTATGTTTGGATGGAGAGAAAATCAAAGGGGGAAAAACAGAGAGAAGAAAAGTGGAGAGATAATATTATCACCCTTGTGTTTGGATAAAGGGGCAAAAAGAGAGGGGGAAAGAAAATATATGACCTGTAAAATGATAATAATATCCATATGGAATTTTTAACTCATTTTTCAAATAATGCAATGAAAAGTAAATTCAAAAATACTTACAGCGTCAGATTAAATATTGAAATAAAATTTATTTTTATATTTTATTTTAAAATATAAACTCCATTATATTATCAAAATTGTCCTTTATTATTATGTATGAAGAAATTAAAATTTTTGTGATAAATAAGGATATAATAAAATATGTTAATAAGTAATATTTTGAATTTCTAAAAAATTATTTGCTAAAAAGAAGAATTTCAAAAAAAATTATAAATGAATTAAATATTATAATTACTGTTACTAAATATTATAAATTAATTGTTTCCATTTAATATTAATAATGCTTGAATTATACTCCTATATCAGAAAACGAGCATATAAATAAATTGCCGTTAAAAGAATTAACGTGGTCTGGGCCAAAAAAAGAGGGTAGAGGTGTCTTTAACACCCCCAATCTATTTTTTGAAGGTGTAATCAGTATCCTAAAATACTTAAAGATGTAATAAGCACCCTAATATATTTTTGAATGTGCAATCAGCACCATATTGTGTTAAAAATAGAGTAATTACACTTCTTCACTAACAGAATACTAACTCTATTTGCCGACACACTCTTTTCTTTCCTCTTTCATCAATTTTCAACATGTTCATCATTTCTTTTAGTATTTAAGGATACAATTTTGCCCCTAATGTATTAAAAATGGAGCAATTGCACCATTTCAAACAAAATATTAACTTAAAGTTTAGGATTTATCTTTTCTATCATAATTCCCCCTATCATTGTGATGAAAGTATTAGCTTTAGTCTTGTTGAATTTCGAGGACTTTTATTTAAGTCAAAATCATAAGGGACTTTTATTTATTGCAAATTATCATTTTCAATCACAGATGCAGGAATATATTAAATTTCTCAAGTGATGGGGTATAATTGCTCCACTTTTAATACATTAGGATATTGATTGCATCTTCAAAAATAATTTAGGGTGCTGATTGCACCTCTAAAATAGTCTAAGGTGTTAATTGCACCTTTAAATACTATAAGGTATTAATTGCATCTGTAAAAATAGATCGAGTTGCTGGATACACCTTTACCCAAAAAAACAAAAACAAATAACGTGATTGCATCCCTGGCCGATTACTGCAATTCAAGTATTCAACATTCGCCGGTTGAGATGCATGCGCGGCATGTCCTGCTTGGTAAACTGTGGTTTTCTCCCCCAAATCTCTCCAATCTGGGGAGAAAATTTGGGGTATAATTGCATGGGTCCCATGCCATTTTTTTCTCCCCCGAACTAAACAAGAGAAAATCCATTTCCCCTTCCATTTTATCCGGTATTTTTCTCCTCCCATAATTTTCTCTCAATACAAACACACTATCAATTTTGCTGTGCCACGTCATTTCTCGTTTGCCCTTGTTTAATTCTCCAATACCTGAAATAGACGGGAATAGACAACTATTTCCATGCATATCCCTTTAATAAAGGGAAATCATAAAAACATGACAATTGTGCCCCTTTTAACATTTACGAATCGATTACTGCAATTAAAACCTATAATTATAATAATATCCCTTAATTAAGCACAAAATACTACCTCCGGACTATATATATAAGACCTAGTTGATTTTTTTTTGCAGAGTCAAAAGAAAGTAAATAAGTTACTCAAATTATATCATTTGTTGTATATGATTAAATTATATATCAGTTTATAAGTTAAACAAATTACTTTGAAGAAAACCAATAAATATAAATACTTTAAAGTGCTTTAATTTACTTCTTTAATCTCCCCAAAAAAATCAATTATATTTTATATTTAGAATCGGATATAATATATAAAAAAATAGGGATTCATCAAATATCTCAAAGAACGAATATAAGCTTTAATAACAAGTGAGCAGTATGGACCTATTATCAATTTTTGCACAAAAATTTGTCATTGTGTGCTATTTGTGACCTCATAGTGACTCTTCCTTGTAAATATGATGTGAAATTGAATTGTAAATTTTCCAAAGTTAGCTATATATTGAGTTGAAATCTTTGAGATTTTGGTGATTACTTTTTTTTTTTTTGGTCATTACATCCTGTTAGTCTATAAAAGAAATTATATTGTTAAAAATCACGGATCGTGTAACTCATTGAATTTCATGCAAATATATAAAACTCAATCTAATTTCTTTAAAATATTTTCATCCAACCAAACATAGGCTCAGTCAAACTTATTGTTTATCATCATCATAAACTAGAGCATATCTTGCCATTTCCAAATTCTCAATCTAAAAAATGGATGAAATGTGGCTTGTCTCAAACTTCACAATGAATCTATGCTGTCTCATTTATGAATAGAAATGAATTATTTTGAGCAAATTATACTTTTGATAAATCTATTTGATCAAAGTCCGTTACCAAAAAAAAAAAAAATCTATTTGATCGAAGTAAAAAAGACTAATAAAATTTACAAAATTTTCCATTGTTACACAAGATAAATGAGATTTGCTGTCTCATTTATGAATAGAAATGAATTATTTTGAGCAAATTATACTTTTGATAAATCTATTTGATCAAAGTCCGTCACCAAAAAAAAATCTATTTGATCAAAGTCAAAAAAACTAATAAAATTTACAAAATTTTCCATTGTTACACAAGATAAATAAGATTTTATAAATTGGAACTAGTCTAAGCGTTAAACGTGTAATGGGATATTATGTAGTATTCAGAGTTCAAATCCCCATGTAAAATATTAAAGAAAAAAAAAAGCCTTATCCAGTTGATGATGTCAACTACAAGGAACAATGTTATCATACTCTATCAATAACCAAATCTTTATGTAAAAAAATAAAACAGAAAACAAAACAAAGTTAATAGAATAGAAGAGTTGATAAAACCTGTTACTGTTAGTAGTTGAAAAGCCAAAGCTCTCTCCCGGCCTTGAAACTAATTTTTTTTTTTTTTTTGGACTGAGGCCTTGAAACTAATTGATTTCAAATAGCTCCGCCAAAACTGAAATCAAGTGCAGTCAATTGAATTCAAATAGAAGACATGACAAATTCAGAGGAATGCTGAATCATCTGTGTAATTACAACTCTACCATTCAAAAAGTAAGAGTTCCCTAAAGTTGACAATTGGTCAATGTATTCCTGAAAAATGAGACAAAATTAACATTATGGACAAACGCGTATATATATATACACACACCTATCAAAAAATACCCTGTATGGTTCAACAGATTCAGAAGAATGCCTTGTTGCATTGCATGTCCATTGACAATCTCACTGAACTTCTCTGTTACCTTCAATGGTTTGATGAGATGAGAGAGATTTTTGCATTCTTCCTCAATGTGACTTCAATCTTTCAGCAGTTTGATGAGATCAGAAATCACATGAACCTTGGATTTTGAACACCATATGGTCAATTTTTCATGTTGGAGAATGTAAACTTTCAACTTCATCTTCACTATCGTTCTCACTATTATATGTTTCCAGATATGCCTCATCTCCTTCCTCGTTATCTCCAACCTGCATGGAAAGAGGATATTGACTCGTTTTTAACAGAAAAAATATGAATAGTAATATGCAACTCCTCAGAATATCTATTTTCAAAATTCACACAAACTTTCTTTAAAAATGAAAAGTAAATCACACAGATCCTACATAGATATCTTTTTTTATCTGAGTGGAAAGTTCATTTATACTTTGAAGATAGAGGAAAAGTTTTCCTAATTTCAACAAAATTTAAGGGAAGTTTCTAATTTACTTCTTGTTTAAATGGATGTTTGTGTATGTTTTGAAAATATTGGCTTATACTTTCAACAAAATTTAAAGAAAATCTGTGTTGGTTTTGAAAATAGAGGAAATGTTTTGAGTGAATTCAACAAAACTCAAAGGAAGGTATTAGTAGAGTGAGCTCATAATACTTTCTCATATATTCATATCAAAGGATTACAGTGTATTATATAGGCCAGTGAACAGAGTAATCAATGCTGGACTATAATGAGCTATAATGAGAGATTATTACAGTCAATCATAATCTTTCCTAGACCATGTATACTAGAATCAGGGATATGATAGAGCTTAAATCATGGGATTGTAGTCACGGGCTAATTTCCAACACTCCTCCTCAAGTTGGAGAGTATATGTCAAACATTCTCAGCTTGCACCAAAACTCTTCAATTTAGATCTGCCCAGTGATTTGGTCAATACATCTGCAATCTGATCTTCAGACTGTATGTAGGACAATGTCATAATGCCTGCTTCAACTTTCTCTTTAATAAAGTGCACGTCTATCCAACATGCTTTGTTCGATCATGATAAACAGGGTTTCTCATCATTTCAATGCTGAATTGGTTGTCCCACCAGACTTGCATAAGACCCTCATACAGAATTCCTAATTCCTTCAGTAACCTAATAACCCAGAGTCCTTCATATGTTCCGTCATTCACAGCTCTCAATTCTGCTTTTGTACTGCTCTTTGACACAACAGTTTGCCTCTTGCTTCTCCATGTCACTAGATTTCCCTACACATATGTACAGTATCCTGACATTGACCTTCTGGTTTCTTTGTCTTTTGCATGATCTGCATCGGTGTAGATCTCTAAGTTTCTGGCCATACACTTTTTGAAGAAGATTCCTCTTCCTGGATTGAATTTCAGATAACTCAAAATTCTGTAGACGGCTGCCATATGTTCTTCTTATGGTTGATGCATGAACTGACTTACTATTCCGACAGCATAGCTAATATCTGGACGTGTGTGAGTTAGGTATATCAGCTTCCTTACAAGTCTTCTATATTGTTTAGAGTCAACTGGGACATTCTCTTTGATTTCTAGACGACAACCTTCTTCCATCGGTGTTCCCTCAGGTTGTGCCCCTAACATTCCTATCTCATGCAACAGGTCTAGGATATACTTCCGCTAGGATACGTTGATGCCCTTTTTGTTCTTGCCACTTCTATACCTAAGAAGCCGAGATCCTTAACCTGAAATTCGGTGGACAAATCTCTCTTCAGTTGGGCAATAGAGCCTTCATCATTCCCAGTAATGACTATATCATCCATGTAGATGATCAGGATAGTGATTCTTCCATCATCATGCTTGATAAACAATGTGTCGTCCGCTTGCCCCTGGTTGTACCCAAGTTTCTTTATTGCTTTGTTGAAGTGGCCAAACCATGCCCTTGGGGATTGTTTTAGTCCATACAGTAACTTGTTAAGTCTGCAAACTGAGCCGTTTGGAGCTAGGACTCCATCCGGAACCTCCATAGACCTCTTCCTCCAAGTCACCATTCAGAAATGCATTCTTTATGTCTAATTGATGCAATGACCAATCCAAGTTAGCTGCTATTGACAACAATACTTGGATTGTGTTGAATTTGGCTACTGGAGCAAAGGTCTCCTGGTAATCAATTCCATAGGTCTGTGTATATCCATTCACAACTAGTCTTGCGTTCTACTTGTTGATGTTGCCATCAGAATTGAACTTCGGGGTAAAGATCCACTTACATCCTACAGGCTTCTTTCTCGAAGGGCAAGGTATGATTTGCCACGTTTTACTTTCCTCCAGTGCTTTTAACTCCTCTTCCGCAGCTTGTTTTCACTTTGGATTAGCCATAACTTGTTGGAAGGTGTCAGGGATTTCAATCTAAGCACTATTTACAACAAAACTCTGCATCTTGGCAAACAGGTTACTATATGAAACAAATCGTTGGATTGGATGCTGAGTATAAGACCTTACCCCTTTTCTCAGTGCAATAGACCAGCCCATCTCTTCAGGATCTATTCTCGAGTCAGATTCATGGTCATTCCTCAGAGTGGGATTGACGTTTCTCTCTGCCTCCTGAGACTTTTTCCTGGCATCTCCTTCTAATCCATCTTTTACATCCATCCCAGTCATAATCTCGACCTGTGTTTCCAGTTCATTAGGGTTGGTATTACGAGGTGTAGGAGGTAAGGTATCCAAGTTTGGTGGCAACGTCTCATTGGCATCAAGGAAGGTAGGTAAGGTATCAGTGGTTTCTAGGGTAATAGGTAGGGCATCAGAAGTTTTAGAAGTTGATTCATGTGAAATTAGCCATTTAATAACTGAGTACTCCCCCTAAACAAGTAATTTGGGATAGTATGCATCCTCCTCATAGAACATGATGTCTTTCGAGACATATAGCTTCATTGAAGTCGAACAGTAACACTTGTACCCTTTTTGTGTAGAGGAGTAACCAAGGAAGATGCATTTCTTGGAATGGGCATCAAACTTACTCCTATCAGGGGTATGGACAAAGACAACACACCCAAACACTTTCTAAGGTAAGGGGTTTAAAAGAGGGAAATTGGAAAAGGTGTTAAGTTTTTGGACAGGCGTGGCATAATTAAGAACCTTGGAGGGCATTCAGTTGATGAGGCAAGCCGCAGTTAGGACTGCATCTCCCCAGAAGGTTGTGGGTACATTTCTTTCCATTAGCAAAGTTCGGGTTACCTCTAATAAGTGACGATTCTTTCGTTTGTCAACCCCATTCTGCTGAGAGGTATAAGGATAGGACATTTGATGGTGAATTCCTTGTTGATCAAGAAATTCTTTAAAGGTACAACTTAGGTATTCCCGACCATTATCACTTTGGAAGACTTTGATAGAGGATTGAAATTGGGTTTGTACAAATTTGTGAAAACTTTGGAAAACTTGAACCACCTCGGACTTTTCTTTCATCAAGTAAACCCACGTGAGTCTTGTGTGATCATCAATGAAAGTAACAAACCATTTCTCATTTTTCTGGGTGGTTGTTCTTGTTGGGCCCCAAATGTCACTATGGATGAGTTGGAAAGGAGTGGTGGGTTGGTAGGACTATTTTGGATAGGAGGATCATGTTTGTACAGCTAATTGGCAAGTTTCACAATGAAAAGGAACCAAATCTTTATTGAATAAACTTGGAACACATGCCTCATATAATCAAAACTAAGATGTCCTAAATGATAATGCCATAAAAGTACATCTTTGTCTTGAGAATTTGAGCTGACTAGAGCTTTCTCTGCGTTCCAAATCGCTTTTATTCTCCATCTCCGATCTCTCCAAGTAGAAATGTCCATCCCACTCTTTAAGTCCCAATCGTCTTTCTCGAGTGTAAATCCTAAAACAAACACATATCATCATCAAATATCACTCGGCATATATGTCCTTTCGTTAACTTGCTCACTGATATTAAATTACAGGTAAGTGCTAGAACAAATAGAACATGGTGATTGCTTAGTGAATTGGATAGTGTGACGGTGCCAATTGCTTCAACTTTGGTGAATACCCCATTAGCAGCTTTGACACGAAGGTTCTCAGGACGCAGTTAAAGAGTTGTAAATAAGGTTCGATTACCCGTCATATGATCCGTGGCTCCTGAATCAACTATCCATGTATCGTTGCTAGTCCGTATAGTATTGAGGGCTATAATAGAATTACCTGATTGTATCAGGTTAACACTCGATAAAGAGTTGGACTTATTCTGTTTTTCAAGTATCCGACGAAGCATTTGCAGTTCTTCATGACTTATTGAAGTAGTAGCCTCAACCTTCTGTTCAGTTGAGGTAAGATGACCCTGTGGTTTGCTGGTGGATGGTTTGCCGTGCAGTTTTCAGCATTCCTCCTTGATGTGACCCTTTTTCTTGCAATAATGGCATCATTTGTTTTTCCGTTCCTCCTGTGGCCCGCATACTGCAAGTGCTGAACTCTCAACTGGACTTGGGCTACTTCGGTTCAAGAGTTTCCTACTTTCTTCAAACTGCACATGATTGACAACATCAAAGAGGTATAGTAGGGATTTTATTCCCATTATTCTGACCTGTATTTCCTCAAACAAATCATTAAGTCCAAGAAGCAAATCATAAACTATCCCTTCTACTATCTTCTTGTATAACTGAGCATCCTCCACATTTTTTCATGGATGCACTTCAAATAAGTCCTGTTGTTGCCAGAGTTTTATCAATGCATTATAGTAATCAGTTACTGTCAGGGTACCTATTGTTAAATCTCAAAGCTGGCGCTACAATTGGATCAAGGCAGTAGTGTTATCAAGAGAGGAATAAGTTCTTCTGGCTACATCCCAAATCTCTTTTGCAGTATTTTCTAGGAAATAGCCTTCACTGATATCAACAGTCATAGAGTTACAAAGCCAAGTTATAACTTGGTTGTTTTCAGCAAACCATGTATCAAAGGTTGGGTCATCTGAGGCTAGTTGTGGTGCTGCCCCATTGATGTATTTCTCCTTTCGCTTTCCACGGATATACCTTAGCACGCTTTGGGACCATTGGAGGTAATTTCTTCCATTAAACCTATGGTTAATGACCATACTTTGAGGTTCTGGAAATTCTGATGCCATTAAGGTGATGCTAGTAGTGGAGGAAATTATGGGAGAAGATGAGTTGTTGGATGAAGAGGTTGTTGAATTTGTACCAGACATGAGTGCAGCAGGATGAAGTTTGGTTTTTGATGAATTTCCAAGGATAGAGCCAAAAAGCTGAGGAAATTTGGAGGGGTTCATGGTTCTAAAAGAAAAGACGCTTGTCGGAAAAGTGCACTGTAGCTGACGGCGTGTGGAGCTCTATGGTGGCGCATGAGAGCCACGTGTTGCTCCAAACGCCGCCGCTCTTCTGGGTTCTGCCAATCAGTGGTCTCCGATCCTCCCTGTGTCGGCGGTGTAGTCTTACTCGCCGTCCTTCACTGGTTTCTAGTTTCCGGTGTCCCTCTCTCTGTTTTTTGTCACTCTCTCTCTGTTATGGCCACTAGTGCTGGCAGAGGGTGACCAGCCAGGGCTCTCTCTCATGCTTAGATACCATATTAGTAGAGTGAGCTCATAATACTTTCTCATATATTCATATCAAAGGATTACAACGTATTATATAGGCCAGTGAACAGAGTAATCAACGCTGGACTATAATGAGCTATAATGAGAGATTATTACAGTCAATCATAATCTTTCCTAAACTATGTATACTAGAATCAGGGATATGATAGAGCTTAAATCATCGGATTATAATCATGAGCTGATTTCCAACAGAAGGTTATGTAATTTACTTACTCATGTTCAAAAAACAGACATGAGTGTATGAGTAGTTCTTTTTTAAGCCATTATATAGCAAAGAACAATTATGACTATTTGGGTGAGTTCGAAAAACATCTATGTAATTTGAATGTCCACAATTGCAAGAGGGAGAGAATTGTAGAAAGAGTGTGAGACCTCAAAGTCATCGTCGTTGTCATCCTCAGTAGCATAAGCACAATCTAATTTGTCATACAATGCTTCGTCTACCTGGTCCTTTACCTTCTCCATTTGATCCTATGAAAAGTGGAACGTGCCAAATGTGAGTGTGGTAGCAAAAAGGGGTTGCCAATGAACAAAAAAGAAAAGAAAAGAAAAGAAAATGGACTTGCAGAATGCGAAGCTAAAAGTATATGAAGATTAGTTAGTCCATACTATTTCTCCTCTGATTTTCGCCACTTTGCTTTGCAAAGAAGAAATATGATTTAAGAGTGCCTGAAATAAACAGAAAGAGATATCTCAGCAAAGACCATTAGCTATAAGCATAAATTCAAAAGCACTCGCACAGCCACACAAAGAAAGAAATAGAGGAATAGATAGAAGGACATATGAATATATTAGATACAGTCTTTCAGAACAAATAGAAAAGTAATTTCTTTTAAGGAAGAAGGGTTACAAAAGGAATGAAGAATGATTAATAAAGCACGGGTTTGTAAAGATACCTCACGCCTTTGGAGCTCAATTGAACGTGCTAGAGCTTTTCTCTTTGTCAAAAGATTCTTCGGTCTCAATGTTGAAGGTCGCTTATAGTCTTTTCCCCGATATACAATTACAGCATATCCTTTTGACACTTTGTCAACCGAAACTAAAATACCTCCAGACTCAGCTTCAAGCGCTAATGCAACTTTCTTTACCTGTTCAAAGTTTTTAGCCTTTACCAGTATCTTGACTAGTTCCCGATACTTCCAGTGCAAGTGCATGTTCTCAACAGTTCCATCAAAAACCCCTCGTCTACCTGCAAGCATAGATTAGATTCTCATAAACAACATATTACTAAGTACCCCTAACTACAGCAAAGTTGTTTTTAAAGTTCTGTTGAAACATAGAATATTGTGATGGGGATTTAACTTTAAGGGCAGGGGCCATCAGGAGAGCATGCAGGAAAGAAATAAAGTAATTTGCAGGGCAGTTTTAGATTTCTGGACTAGATTAACATATTCTGAAAACTATAAAATTTAATTATAAACATATTCTGCTAAGAATTTTTCCCTTTCACATGCATCTAGTTGGCAAAGCAAACCAGTAAGGTCCAAATGTATACAAGTAAGAACAACAACTTCTAGATAAAGTTTTACCGAGGAGTAAGAAAGCTTTCATCCGCAGTCCTAACTTGCGAAACATGAATCTCTCCTCATCAGTTATGCTTTCAGGGTCTGGTTGGTGTTCTGATGGCTTCAAAGATTCCTCCACCTTACCTAAAGCTCGTTCGGCTCTCATTACCTTTCTTTCAGCCTGGAAAAGAAAAAATATTTTGGATCCAGATCAGGAAAAGCCTAAGCTAGCATAACGTAGTGGCATTATCTCCATGCATTCACAGCCCACATGATACTGCTACACCCTTGTCTACATCAAAAGAGCCATTGATACTCTAAAGCTACTACCAATAGCTTTTCCAATCACCTTATAGGGAAAAGGAGACTTCACACTTTAACATTATTAAATTGTTTGGGCAATTCAGTAATTTATTCAAAATATAATGGGTCAACAACCAAATTCTCTTCAGAAGTTTTAGTTTCATCATAGACATCGTAGGTCATTGACAGGATTGTGACAGAAAATGAGATCAATATGAAGTTTGAAACGACAGCAAAAGATTTCCTTGATACAAGAAACTTACAACAGCAAGTTTCTGCTCTAGCTTTTTAACAATTTTGGCATGACGTAGCAGTTCTAATTCTCTCTTAATGTTTTCTTCATGACATTCGTCCAATCTCTTTCCCCACTTAGCATCTGCATCTAAAGTTTCCGCAAGTGTCCCAGTCTCCCCCAATTGTGTAGATGTGCCATTAGTTTGTACAACCAATGAAGATGCTCTCAATCGTGCTTGCTCCTCCTCATCTTGCAGTGCTTTCACCAATTTTTCCCTCTCCAACAAGGTTTGGGCAACATCGGCTGACAAAAAATTCTTCCCCCGATAAAAGACAAGGAAATCTTTATTTCTTGAGAGTAATGTACCTCCTGTTAATCTCTGCAGCCAGAAATAAAAATAATTATTCATTTAACAGATCATCATATTTGTACTTCAGAACAGGCAAAAGAATAATGACTGTGAATATAAAAACAACCTTACGGCTGTGGTTTTTGTGATTATCTACTACCGCATATGAATATGAGATGACAGAAATTTTTATGTAGCTATCTTAAAATAAACTGCAGCCCAAAAAAAACAAGAAGAAGAAGAAGAAGGATTCATCTGACTAACTTCCATTCCCAGGTTAATCTTCATTATGTAGTTCATCCAAAGGTTACATTCAGATTGCTGACAATTTATATTTACCAATCTCCCCAACTATAGTGGAAGGTTGATACTGGAAGTAATTAAATACCAATTGAAAGAATATGCAAGAATATCACACATCTGCTTTTGCAACATAAGCATTTTCTTTTAAGCCCTTGACAGCCATCTACTAAGCAATAGAATGCCCTCAAGAGTCTTGAAATTTCTTTCACCACATCAGAAACTTCTAGACATTTAGGGTCCATTTGGTCGAAAGAACGTATGATGATGAGAAGGAATGGAAAGGACAAGGAAGGAACAAAAAAATGCCGATTGCTAGCATGTTTGATACATAATGGAAAGGAAGATAGTTTGTAGGGTTGATTTATGTTTCCAAAATCCTGCAGCCTATCTTATAATTCTCATGCAATAATGATAGGACTGACATGGTCAAATATGTGTATAAGAGAAGATCTAAGCAGAAACATGCAATGGGGAAAGATGCTTTTGATGACCAGCAATGTTGACTTTTAACTTATTACTATTTTTATGAATATTAGCAGACCTAGTTTACTTTATTCATTCTAGGTATTTAGTAGAATGTTAATGTTGGGTTTCGTGATATCTTTTGGTTCCTTTTGTTCTAGTTATTTAACTGTGGAATACTGAGGAAGGGGGTATGTTTTTGGATGTTAAGACTGAAAGGTGAGGAGAGTGTTGGCCTCTCGAAGTGCTAGGTCTGTATTTTGGAGAAGTATTCTGCTGTAATAGTTTATTATCAATCAAAGTAGTGATTTTCTGGGATCAACCACGTCATTTCTGGTTCCTAACATTTTGGTATCAAAGCGATGCGATTTCAGGGCTAAGACAATGGAACAATTGAGGGAGATATGCAGGAGATGAAGAGTATGATGGCTGAATTGTCAAAAAAAGTGGAAGAGCTGACGACCACCATGAGTATTATGAGGGAAATAGTATTGAGAACAACCGGTGACCACACAACAAAGTGACAACAAATGTCATGGGACCGAATTAGAGGGTGATAAAACCAACGACAACGATTCAAGCATTGGTGATAAGGAATAAGATGTGTAGAAGTACCGAAAGCTGGAACTACCTACCTTCAACAAGGAAGACCCACTAGGATGGTTGTTCTGGATCGAACGCTTATTTCAGATCAGTAGAGTCAGTGGATCCGAGAAACTTGGAGTTGGGGTGGTCTGTTCGGAAGGTCGAGCTTTGAGTTGGTACCAATGAAAGGAAAAATCGTTGGCCATAAGCAACTGCGAGGAGTTTAAGCGAGAGATATTGGAGCGATTTCACTCATCCCAACCTGGAGGGGATTATCGTCTCAATTTTTGCACTCCGGCAGGAACATTCGGTGCTCAAATTCGTGGAGGAATTTGAGAGACTGACAACCCCATTGAAGGATGCAGCAGAAGGGTGTATGATAGGGGCATTTCAAAACGGACTGAAGTCTGAAATTCAGGCAGAGCTCAAGTTAGCAGACATCGCAACTATAGATGATCTGATTAAAAAGGCTTTGAGCGTTGATGAAAAACATCAAATATTGGAGGAAGAAAAGAACACCAGGGCAACGCGGGTCCCACAAGCGGGTATCGGCCCCAAACCCAGTTCGACCCAGACCGTTTTCCCACGGGTCACACCCGTTTTCGAACCTACCCAAGGATTTGCATCCACTCCGACGCTAGTCAGCACCGAAAGTACTCGACGACAAGAAACCAAGAGCATGGACTTGCAAATGTCCAACAATTTCACAGGGGCCTCTTCGGTCCAACAATTTAGGGGATCCCGACGCCTTTCTGATGCCAAAGTAGCACGAAGGAGGGAGTTAGGGTTGTGCTTCAAATGCGGTGACAAGTACAACTCGGCGCACGTGTGTAAGAACCGGAATCTGCACATGGTAGTGCTGGAGATGGACCTCTCGAGAAGGACAGATGAGGACACTAGAGAGGGAGACACGTCTGAACCTTTGAACTCTAAAGCAGGAGCATCAGCCTTCATGAAGCTGTCGCTCAACTCGGTGTCAGGCTTTGGAAGTAACCACACAATGAAGGTACGGGGACTACTCACCAAGGAGGATATTGTAGTTCTGATTAATAGCAGTGCCACTCACAATTTTATCTCTGAGGAATTGCTAAAAAGGGGAGTGGTGGAGGCCGAAGAGGTGGCTGCTTATTCCATCACCGTTGGCAATCGCTATTCTTTGAGACGCCACTATTGCTGCCGAAATGTGAAACTAATTATGCAAGGGATAGAGGTTAGCCAAACCTTCTATCCTTTCCCACTCAAAGGAGTAGACGTGGTGCTAGGTGTGGAATGGCTGAAGTCATTAGGTGAAGTCAAGGTGGATTGGTGGCGCCTAACCATGAAAATAGGGAAGAAAAGAAACAAGGTTTGTTTACAAGGGGAACCATTATTGTCTCAGACCCAAGTTTTGTTCAAATCCCTCCTGCGGTCAATTAAGAAGCAAAAGGGAGGAATATTAGTCGAATTTGGGGGAATGGAACAAGAAGCCGAACTAGGATTATTTATACCTGTGGAAATCAGAGCCTTATTGGCTAAGTATTCAGCCGTCTGCCATAGCTCCGGGATGTTGCCTCCATCTCGTGCACAAGACCACGCTATTGTCATTAAACCAGGGAGCAGCCGCCGAACTTCACCCATATCGCTACCCACATGAGCAAAAAAATGAGATAGAAGCAATGTGAAGGATATGATTCAGGCAGGGATAATTCAAATGAGCAACAGTCCATACTCAAGCCCCATTCTACTAGTTAAGAAAAAAGATGGGAGTTGGCGATTTTGTGTGGACTATCGGGTGTTAAATAAGATAACCATGCCTAACAAATTCCCAATTCCAACCATTGACGAACTACTAGACGAGTTAAGAGGATCGATGGTGTATTCCAAACTGGATTTAAAATCAGGTTACCACCAGATTCACATAAGGGCAGGAGACGAGCACAAAACTGGATTTAGAACCCATGAGGGCCACTACGAGTTCAAGGTGATGCCATTTGGTCTTACTAATGCCCCATCTACCTTTCAATCCTTAATGAATGATATATTTAGGGAGTACTTACGCAAATTTGTGCTATTATTCTTTGATGATATTCTTATCTATAGCATTGATATGCGTACTCACCTAAAGCACTTAGACCAAGTGCTCTCTATTTTGAAGGAGAACCAGCTGGTAATCAACTTGAAGAAATGCAATTTTGCACAACCCAGGGTCGAGTACCTCGGCCATATTATTTCCAGAGAAGGAGTCCAAGCTGACCCGGCAAAAATTGAGAGCATGATTTGGTGGCCGGTGCCTAAAACTATGAAGTCCTTGAGAGGATTCCTCGGGCTGACCAGATACTCTTGGCGGTTTGTCAAGGATTATGGCCGGATTGCCCGTCCACTCACTGATCTGTGAAAGAAGGATGCATTCAAGTGGACCCAAGAAGCCACAACAGCTTTTGAGTGCCTCAAAACAGCTATGACTCAAGTTCTGATACTCGCCATGCCTGATTTCTCCGCACTGTTTGAGCTGGAAACTGATGCCTCTGGGACTGGAATTGGGGCAGTCCTTATGCAAAAAGGACAGCCAATCGCTTATTACAGCCAGAAATCATCAAAGAGAGCACAGCAATGCTCGGTGTACGAGAGAGAATTAATGGCCATTGTGATGGCTGTTGTCTCCATTACTTATGGGGACACCGATTTGTGATCAGAACTTACCAAAAGGCTCTAAAATACTTGTTGGAACAACGGGTGATGGAGCAGAATCAACAGAAATGGGTTTCCAAATTGTTGGGTTTTAATTTTGAAATTATGTATAAACCCGGCAAAGAAAACCGAGCTGCAGATGCACTATCGCGGCAAGAAGAATCCCCAGAATTACATGCATTTTCTCTTTGGCAATACGCAGATTTGGAAAATTGGGAACGAGAAGTTCTGAATGATCCCAAGCTTTGTGACATTATGCATTGGATGATTACCAACCAGGAGAAGGTTGAGGGATACAGTATTGTGAAGGGATGCCTCCACTACCAAGGTCGACTGGTACTGCCTAAAAATTCAGCAAGGATTCCACTACTACTTCGTGAGTATCATGACTCACCAATGGGAGGCCACTCGGACTACATTCGCACTTACAAGTGATTGTCTAATGTAATCTATTGGGAGGGCATGAAGCGGGATGTCCAGCAGTATGTTGCCAAGTGTGGGGTTTGTCAACGAAACAAATACCAAGCTCTTTCCCCAGGGGGGTTGTTACAGCCACTACCGATCCCTCAAGGTGTTTGGGAAGATATTAGCATGGATTTCATCACCGGACTACCCAAATCGAAGCGCTATGACACCATTTTGGTAGTAGTGGACAGGTTCACCAAATTTGCTTATTTCCTTCCACTCTCCCACCCATTCCACGCTAAAGATGTAGCAGAATTATTTGTTAAGGAAGTGGTGAAGTTGCATGGTTTTCTGAAAACCATAGTTTCGGATCGGGATAGGATATTTGTGAGCCAGTTTTGGAAAGAATTGTTCAGGCATGCGGCGGACCCAACTTTGCCTTAGTTCAGCATACTATCCCGAGTAGGATGGCCAAACCGAGGTGCTGAACCAAGGATTGGAAACGTATTTGAGATGCTTTACAAGCAAGAAGCCAAATATGTGAGCTCAATGGTTACCATGGGCAGAGTACTAGTATAATACTTCGTTCTAGAGTGCAGCAGGAATTACTCCCTTTAAGGAATCCACATTCCATGCTCATCCTAAAGATGAGCATGTAATGCTCATCCCCCAATTTCGGGGGTTTTTTATTTTTATTTTTATTTTTGAAAAAATACTCCATGTACAAAAAGTTAATTAGCTTAAAATGCTAGATAGGTGCTATTAAAAAAATATTTCAAGTTATTGGTATTGCAGGAAAAATATTTTTGAATGTAGAATTAGAAATTAATTAATTTGAGATACCGAATGATAAAAATATTTCAAAGTGTAGTATATAATTTAATCCAAATAAATAAGAATACATAAAAAAAAAAAAAATTGCCCTCACCCTAAAATTGAAACGTTCTCATCTTTTGGATGAGCATAGTATGAGGACCCCCCTTTAAGGCTGTCAATGGACGAGATCCACGACAATTTCTCAAGTTGCAGGATGGCCATTGATGCAGTTAATGTACAAATTCAAAACCGCAACACGATAATTGACACTCTACAGGAGAATCTAGTTAAGGCACAAGAACAGCTGTGAAGTCAGGCCAATAAAAGCAGACAAGAGGTGCAGTTTGAAGCAGGGGACTTGGTGTATGTCAAGATTAAACCTTACCGGATGCGCACGATGGCTAAAAGGATTAATGAGAAGCTCAGTCCGTGGTTCTATGGCCCTTTTAAGATATTGGAAAGAGTGGGGAACATCGCATACCAGCTGGATTTACCACCCACAGCGCGAATTCATCCGGTGTTTCATGCATCCAACCTCAAGAAATCTGTCCAGACAGAATTGGTGATCCCTACCATCCATGCAGCCTTAACCGAGCAGTTGGAATTGCTAGTGCAACCACAGGACGTCCGAAAGGTCAGAAGGCTTCTAAATGGTCAGATTGAGGTGCTGGTGCACTGGAAAGACCTACCAGATTTCGAAGACTCCTGGGAAGATGCAGCTACTCTTGCCTTCCAATTTGCCCAATTTCCCCTTGAGGACAAGGTGAACCTCTTAGGGGTGGGTGATGATAGGACCGACGTGGTCAAATACATGTTTAAGAGAAGATCTAAGCAGAAACATGCAATGGGGAAAGATGCTTTTGATGACCAGCAACGTTGACTTTTAACTTATTACTATTTTTATGAATATTAGCAGACCTAGTTTACTTTATTCATTATAGGTATTTAGTAGCATGTTAATGTTGGGTTTCGTGATATCTTTTGGTTCCTTTTGTTCTGGTTATTTAGCTGTGGAATACTGAGGGAGGGGGTATGTTTTTGGATGTTAAGAGTGAAAGGTGAGGAGAGTGCTAGCCTCTCGAAGTGCTAGGTCTGTATTTTGGAGAAGTATTCTGCTGTAATAGTTTATTATCAATCAAAGTAGTGATTTTCTGGGATCAACCTCGTTGTCATTTCTGGTTCCTAACAAATAATAAAGCATAAGCTTGCAAGAAAATGATGTAATTCATGACAAAATCATTAAAGAAGACTTCATAAATTAAGACAGGATACGGATGATGTTACTTTATATGTTACTCTTTAAAACCATCCTTTTAATCTTAACACCCTTTCTCGGGGAGAATTATTACATTCAAATGCAATGGCTGTTCAGAACTGGTTTTGGGCATGTTAACTTAGCATAATGCCGTTACAGCTCCCTGAACCTGACAACCACTGTCACTGACCCTGAACTTAGCTATTGTCCAGGACCTAACCAAAAATACCTTCACAAGTACTCGGTCTGAACCTACATCTAAATCTAATCCAGATACTTGAGACCACCTGAGACCTTTTCAAGTGATGAAACTCTAATTTCTAGAAACCAAGCAATGAAATTAACAGGTTGATCATGACTCTTGCTGTAGAATTTGAAGTGAAAGAGTCTAGAGAACATGAGATACTTCTTATGTATAGAAGTTGTAAGAAATAACAAGGTATTCTAGTATCTTAAGGAACATACATCTGGACCGTCTTAAGGAAAGAAGGATGTCAGGAAGCAAGGCAGTTAATAATCCTAAAGAGGCTGACTATAAACTAAGGCTTCAGAAGGAGAGCCCTTCAGTTGATGTAATTAGATAGCAGAGATTTGTGAGGAAGTTGATTTACTCTAATCACACACATCCAAACATCAGAAACTCCAAATTACATTGTTATTTCATATATCAAAGGGATCAAAAAGATAAAAAAAAACATCGGTGGGTCAATACCAGCTTATTATTAGTAACATTGCGGTAGACTTAGATAACAAAGGGAACTTTAAAAAGAAGAAAAAAAAAGAACTAGTAATTGTGTCTAATGAAATACAGATCCTTAACTAGCGAAAGGGATATTTATTAGAGGCATCAATATGTTCAAAATCTTGAGAATTGAGACAAAACAGCAGCTTCATGCTGGTAAATTATAATTTCTTTCCAATAGATGCTGCTATAAAACACATTCACTAAACATTTTGGATAAGTCACCCATCAGCATCTGCCATGTCAGCTATAAATTTAGGTGAAAGAAGAACAGAAACTATCAATTAAGTCAATAAGGTTATGATTTAACACCTTGATCTCTTCTGCCATTCTCTCACTGGTGGTTAGTTGCACACCACGTTTGAGAGCAACCTTTGCAATCGAAGTTTGTTCCCACAATTTAATCATTGCTGAAGCTAAACCTTGAAGCTGTCTGCTTCTACCTATATAGAGTGAAATAATGAGAAATCAAAATAAAAGTTCTAAACTATGTGTGCGATAAGGGAAACAATAACGCACCTATAGCAAAATGGGGAGGAAGAGTCCTAGCAACTCTTCGTAGATTAGTTGCCTCCCTCAAACCAAGAGAAGATCTCACACCAAAAGGAAGAACTCTGAAGGGAGGTTGAAAACCAGGAGCAGTTGCAGGAAGCATATCTGCATCCACAGGCAGAGGATCACATCCAGGCCAATCCGTGTACCTAGGACCCAGACTATCCAATAATTCGTCTACTTCATCTTCATATTCAAGTTCAGGTTGTGGTACTTCCTTCTGCTCATTTGTAGCTTCCATGTTTTCTAACTGTGCATTCATCCCCATGTCGGGAGAAACATCAGATGCTTTCCCAACATTATCAGAAGGTGGTGGCAAAAGGTTTAAAGGATCCTTGCTTTTCTTGTATATTTGTTTGTTCCATTGTTCTGAAGGCACCTCATAGCTCACACCCCTATATAATGAAACTGAGTTGCCAGATCTCCAAATCACCAGACCACCAGTTTTTCTCTGAACAGGATTTCAAAAATCAACAAGAGAATAAAAAAGTTCATATATTGTCTAAGGAGTCATCCAAAGGAACTTAAGTGATAAAGTACAGGTTAATTAAAATATACATCCTAGTATATTTTCTGACTGACTCTGTACGGGATCATTTTAGAAGCTGAAAGCAAGACAACACAGCAAGGGCAATCGAGAAGTTGTAGCCAATCAACATTCAACTTGATCCCTATGAATAATTGGACTCTTCAAACAAAATTTGTGATTGAGGAAAAGGGCTTCCAAGTTCATGAGTGCATCTGTTGTTTAATATTTGTTTCCATTACCAACTACTTTTATAAAGATACTATTTCACCAAATTTGGTACTAAAGGGGCAGAAAAAAAGGAAAGTCCTCACAAGGTTGTATGCAGATAAGGATAGGGGTAAGAAGTAAACCTCCAGAATCTCATGCATCCTCCTCATGTTAAGTGCAGAAGCGCCTTCAAATTTAAGCCTCACAATCTCTGATGTCTTCCACCTCTCATGGATCATGTCTACAACAGCTTGTGTAACTCCACCACCTCCAATTCTTGTCTTATGCTTTTTCTGAAATGTCAAATTCCTCAACCTCCTCAGTTCTGATTCTGGAAGAGTCATCTCTGCCAAAGATGTCTTACTTCTGCTCCTCTGAGAAATTCTTGAATCTTCCCTTTTCTCCTTCCGCTTTTCCCATGGAAACAGTACCTCCCCCCCATCAGCTCCAAAATTGCCTATCCCCAATGGCGAATCTGGCGAAAACCCACCCCGAGTATTCGGCAACATTCCTTCTTCCACGTTAAATATGTCCTCCACAGACCCTTTTTCTATCACTCTCTCTGTTGTTCTGTCTTCCTTCTCAACACCATCAACATAGCCAAATCTCTTCAATTTCTCCACAATCCTCTCCATTGTACTACCACCTCGACCACGACCAGCACTACCATCATCACTATCCCTATCACTATCGCTCTCACTCCTTAACAAACCCAAATTCGACGACTGCCCATTTTCAGAATCTCGATAATCCGCAGCAGCACGAGGCGGTTTTGGACGAATTTGTTGGTAGGGTTCGTTCCATTTTTTCAACCAACTGTCACTACATAAATTTCTCCGAGAGCTAGATTGGAATACGGGTGTTTTTAAGCTAGCCAAACGAGAATTCCTTGAGGGCCGTTGTCCATCGATTGAAGTAAAAATAACCCAATTTCGTGATGCGAAGGAAGTATGCTTTTCCAAGTGAAGTGCCGAGGAGTACCTGAAGAATTGGAGGCTACAGGATTTTGGAGAGCTCTGAAACGAATCAAACAATGTTCCAGCTGGATGAAGCTGACGACTGGGAGCTAGAGCCATTACAGAGTCGAAGCTACACTTAACATAATCATAGACAAAACTACTTAGAACCTGAATCCGCGAATTGAATTATATAAGTCCCGCTTTATAGACTGGAAATAAAATGGCTTTTGCTTCAGTTGTTTAGCTCTCGACTTGTGCTGTGTTATCCTCGAGGGGTCAAATATTCATTCGTCTCCTTTGGTTACGAACGCCACGGTAGCTTCTGAATATTGGTAAATCTAGGGACAAATAATAGGACGGCCACAAATTTCGTACGGCAAACTTATTTTAATATTGGGATAAAGTAGCTTGCACTCCCATCCGTTGCGCTTGTGCTTATTGAACAATTCTATACTTATTGTTATGAATGCGTGTAATGCCCCAAACTGAGTGTATGGGGTCATGACTCCAAAAATAAAAGTAATTAATATTAAACAAATATTTTTGGAGAATATAATGTGAATTATGACCCGAATTAATAGTAAAAAGTGCCCAAACATTGTATTTAAACCTAATTATGATGATCAAGCTTAAGTTGAATTAAAAGTGATGGGAGAGCGTATGGCAAGGGGGAAGGAAATTAAATAATACCCCAAGTGGCAATCTAGTTAAAATTGTCATAGTCAGAGGCAAAACGGAAAGAAAGAAATTTATTGGCTAATTAGTTAGCAATTGAAGAAGAAATTCACTATCAACTAGAAGAACTAGATGTGTGACTAAATGGTTAATTGAGGTAATTAAAATAACCATATTGTTACATGCTTTTTGATGGAGCCATAGGGTGTGGATACTTGGCACCATTTGGATGAAGTAAGGGAATTGAAAGTCAAATAATTAATTTCAACTCCCTCCCTCTCTCCTCTATGTTTCGGTTGTATGGGCTAAGGGAGCTGAAGTGAATCATTTCATCACGCTTTTCTCTCTTCTCAAGCTCTCAAAGTCGGCCATGGTGAAGGAGGAAAGAGAAAGAAGAGGTGAGTTCTATTTCTTGAGATTTGACTTAGAAGATGACTTTTGTTGTTAAAATCCTCTTCTCTAATCTTGTTCCTCTTGATGAAAACTTCATTTATATGGTTTTTCATTTTCAAGAGGAGGTGTTTTGTGTACTCAAGAAAAACTAGTGGTTGGAGAATCAACGAACCAACTAGAGCAAGTGATAGAGGTGAGTAAGAGCAACTTTTTGATATATATATTGTGGTCATTGGTTGAGAGCTTTTGGCTTGTGGATTTTTGCCCTAATTTTTTTGTAATTAGGGTTTTAGAGGGTTCATGGTGTTTTGTTGATGATAATGGTGTCTTGTGTTATGGTTTGGATAAATGCGATTAATTTGAGACCTGAATGGAAGGTTTGAAAATTTTGGCAATTTGTATTTAATCCTGCCCAAAATAGAACTTATGAATGAAATGTGGATTTGGTTGTTTTAATGTTTCCATTGGATTCTATGTGAAAAACTGTGTGAGAGTAGTCTTGGTTGTGAATTTTGAACCATTGGAAACTTAGATTGAAAAATTGGAAGTTTTGTCAACAAAAACTCTATGCAAGGCAGCTAGTTTGCATGGTAGTTTTGAATGAGTGAATAGTATCTAAAAATTATGAAACTTTCTAGTATAATAGTGCACATGCCAATCTTTAAAATGACAAAAAATGGGTGTTATTCTGATTTGTGTGCTAGAAGTTATGTATTTCCAAAATTTGAGGTTGAAACTGAAAGCTATTCTGTAATAATATGGGAATTCGTTGGATTCTGTATTTTTGTGGTTGTAAATGATAGTGGTTCATATTTTTCCTGTATAGAGGATTTCAAAAGATTCAAGTGGGACTTGGAATGACTCCATTTTGATTTTTGTAGATTTAGTTATGATTTTTGGAAGTTCAGCCAAAAACAGGAATTTTCTTAGCCGTGGCTCAAAAGTTTCTGACATATTTTTGTCCACAACCAAAAAGTTTCTGGCCATTTCTTGGCCACGGCCAACCCCCAATTTCAGCATTTTGGACTTTTGAAAGGTGGTTTTTGATCTAGCTCTCCTCAACCCTTTTAGGCTTTTGTTTAAGCATATCATTACCACCTAAGGGACCCAAATGATAACCAACTCCAAGTGTTTTGTAGTTATTTAAGAATTGGAATAGGGAATAACTCGTTGTCCTTAATTCTGATTAATAGGAGTTAACATCTGCCCTGAGTGTGAGAAACTTGTGCCCGAGCACAAACGGAAAGAATAAGGTAGTGACTTTTTCTTTGATATCATGTATAATGCTTGTATGTTTGTGCTTATTATTGAATTGTGACGAATGTGAATACAACGAAAGTTGTTGTGAATGTGGCAATTGTGTATACAGTTGTGAAAGCTATCGTATATAGCTATGCAAGCTGTCGTATGTGGCTGAGAAAGCCGTCGTATATTGCTATGAAAGCGGTCGAGAATGTCACGGATTGTGACAAATGTGAATGCTGCTATGTATGCTACTATGGATGCTGATGTGAATACTGCTTTGTGATAATTGCTTACATGCTTTGTTAAATTATATATCATATGAGTGAAAATGTTACTACTGAGATTCATATGAATCTCACTCTTTCCAATGACTAACCTATAGTCAAGGCAAGCGGATCAAAAGAGAAGAAAGTAAACAAGGGCGGCTAGTGCTCACGGCTGGGAGTTTAGAGCTTTGTGTTGGTTATCATCTTTTGGATAAATGCATAAGTTGTACATGATGTATTTGTAAGATCAATGTAGTAGTGGTAGATGTACTAACCATAGATTTGTAAATGTTCATGTAATCCTTGGTATGAGAAATAAAGTGGGTGATTATGCCCTGTAGACCCTACTAGTTAATGAATATAACTCGAGATTTCATCGAGAAATTTTATTGAACACTCTGATATTATGAATTGAACAGAACCGAGCAAGCCAAATAGATTAGAAAAGTGAAAGTGAGACCGCATTAAAAATGTTTTGAAAAGTTTTTGAAAACCCATTTTAACACGAGACCGAATCCAATCTTAAAGTCAGGACCTTTAATGAGTTTAAAGTATCCTTTGGTGTCCCGTTTATTTGATGACAAGTTTTCAAACTATATTCATGGCTTTCAAGGAATGGGGTTACAATGTGCTCAAATTAAACCATTCTCTTCAATATATCTAATATATTAAAATCAAGAATTACATATAAAGAATTGGAAAACACTATGATATTGTAATATTCAAAAAAGAAAACATGTGGGGCCCTCTTGAGAAAAAGTGATGGGGAGGGTATTATTAATACCCTTTCCCTTCACTTCTCTCATTCAGTTTCGCGAGCAGCCGAGCGAAGAGCGAACGCAGTTTTAACAGGTTAGGTTTCTAAATTTATGATAATTTTGGTACTTAAAATCACTTCTTTCAATAAATTTTCATCATGAAAGTTATTGTACGTATTTTTATCTTTCTATTGGTGGTAATATTATACTGATTAGCGAGAATTTTGGGATTAGGATTTTGGGAGAATTTTGAGTTTTTACAAAAGATGGTTATAGATGTGTAGAGAATAAATAATAGTTGATTTTAATCGGTTTAGATTTACCATTTGGTTGTTTTATGATTTTTTTAAATTAATTTCGTCTTAAATAAATCATAAATTATGCTTTAGTAACATTTTTGACCGATTAAATTTGGATTAAACAATTTATTTGGGTTATCGGAAGTATTGTTGAAATTTTAATCATTTTAGTTTTGCAGATTTTAAATTATGTAAAATTATAAAATTATGATTTGATATTAGAGTTAGAGAATTATGGTTATTAAATATTTTATTGTGAAATAGAGTTAAGAAATTTTAGAAATTTTGATTTGAAAGGAATTTGAGGAATAGATAAATTGTTGTTATTTTTAAGAAAATTGAGCCAATTATGGGGATTATTATTTGTTGTTTTGTAATAGTTAACAATTATTATAAATTATATTAACATGTAAATATATATATTTATTGTAGAGTGAATTTGAATTTGGCTTGTTGAAGTTAAATTCTCAAGTTTAGTTGTGTCAAGAACTTAAGGGAACCACTTTTCAATTTATCATGTATACTTGTTGAAATGATTATATGTGTATATTGGTATTTTTAGTTGCTATAAATATGTTATATAATTTATATATTAAAAATGTACAATGACAGTATTAATTATGTTTTTAGTATTTTTTTTAGTTAAGCGGGTCTGAATGATTTATTTGAATGATTGATGCTGCATAGCATTAAATATGAAATATATGAATAAATTATTGATATTAAAGATTGTGATGTTGAGATGTTGGATATGGTGAGTTGTGCTTGAGGAGAGGTTTGATTCTTTTATATCACGTGGTATAGCCGCCACCGTGTGCACAGTGGATGGCTTTGGCATTCTCAGGGCCCTTAGTATCACCATTTCCTTTGGAGGAATTAAGGGTCAACTCAAGGGCAGGTGACACCTTTCCATTTTCGACGGAAAGGAAATCCATGATCCGATATGAGTTTTCCAGCCTTTGGCCGGGTTACATCTCATTATTGGAGAGCTTGGTGCAGTCTTGTCATAGAGACTAATCGTATTATATGTTATAGCTCATAGGTTCTATTAGCGGTTAAGGAGGTTATAAGGATGGTTGAGGGAGTTTTATGTATATTGAATTGTTTTGAAATAATAATGTTTTAGGAAGATTAAACTGTATGTTATATGAATATATATATTTTGCCTGCTTAATTATCTTATAATCATTCCTTGCATGCTTGTTAAAATGGAATTGTGGTTACTAAGTCCATGTGACTCACCCTATCGATATTTAAAACTTTTCAGGTGAGAGTTCAGGTGGTGCAACTAAGGGGAAGGCAAATGAGACATGATTTGATACTAATTGTATGTCTCGTTTAATTACAAGAGCATAATGTATATTGCCAAATATAAGGGCTTTTGTGGTATACGTTGCATATGTTGAATACTTCACTGCATATTGTGTTTTGTACTGTGGGCAGAGCCCCATAATATGTTGTATTATGTAATATGTAATGTTTTACTTGGTTTGAAGATTAATTATATGGTAATTAAGAGAGGTCGTTACAGATATTAATAGCCCTACTATAACCGATTAAGGATAATACAACGTAGTTTGTAATAGACACAACAGATATTACAATGAAGCCATAAGATGGAAAAGTACATGTTAAGAATATAAATAAAGTGGTTCTTTAAACTCAGAGCTATGTATACAAACATGCATGAAGAAAAATTTACTTGAATTGTTAACATGGTAAATGGATACTAAGAAATATATATCTTTAATACTTTCAACATGATAGGATAAATTGGATGTTACATTGGTTATATATTGCAAAAAATGATGACAACCTTCATTGCCTACAAGCATTTTTCCTTTTATTTAGTTGACCAGATGAAATATTTGAATATTTTACCTCCAACTGATAGGATTAGCATTAGTATGTACTTTTGGTTGTGTTACTTCTTCAACCCATAATGTTGCAACCATTCCTTTTCATAATGTCTTCATAACTAACTTGTTCCTTGATGCTACAAAAAAACCCAGTTGTGCAATCCTTTGAAATATATAATGTGAAACCATGTTATTAATATTGGTTATATGGCTGATTACTCTTTAGTGGCATGTCCTTATAATATGTTCATTCTATGTTGCATATTCTTTGCAACTACTCCTTTTAATATGTTACTTATATTCCTTATGTATTAGTGAAGAGAAAGGGGTGTCGAGTGGCCAATTCAAACCCATGATTCAAGATTACTATAATCATTTATGAATAACAACATTCCACTTGATGCAACAGATTTTATGATAATTACGATTAGGCAGCAAAGGACCCTAGGTGGGTCAAGGCCATGGAAAATGAAATTAGGGCCCTTGAGTCTAATCATACTTGGAAAATAGTTACATTGTCTAAAGGCAAAAAGTTTATAGGGTGTAAATGGGCATTTAAGGCCAAATATAAGGCTAATAGAAGACTAAATAAGTTTAATGTTGCCTAGTTGCTAAAGGATATAGTTAAAAGGAGCACATAGACTTGTATGAAATTTTTTCACCAATTGTAAAGATTGTGACTATTCGTATTATACTTGTATTAGTTGCTATGAATAACTAGATGTTGTGTCAAATGGATGTAGATAACGCGCTTTTGTAGGGAGACCTTCATTAGGAAGTCTATATGATGATTCCCCAGGGTTTTGAGCAAAAGGGGGAGGCTGGATTCAAAGTATGTAAGTAAGAAAAATTCTTGTATGACCTCAAGTATGCCTCAAGGCAATGGAATGAGAAGTAACTCACTCCTTGCTAAAGGGTGATTTCAAACATAGCAAGTATGATTATGTCATTTTTCCATAAACAAACAAAGGATGGTAAATTGTATGTCCTTACATATGTTGATAATTACTTGGAACAACATAAAGATTATTAATGATGTAAAGAGATACTTGCACAGTGAGTTTAAGATTAAGGACCTTGGAGCAAAAGCATAATATAGAGCTTTCGCATTGGCATCTTCTGAGTTAACATGGATTGTAGGGCTATTTAAAGAGTTGCAGCTTCCAAACATAGAACTGGTAAAAGTATATTATGACAAACGAGCTACAATACGCATAGCTAAGAAATCCGGTCTTCCACGAATGGACCAAATATAATGAGCTAGATTGTCACTTTGTTTAGGAAAAGCTGATGTAAGGAATGATTACATTTCAGCATGTAAACTCTTCTAAACAATTGGCAGATGTTTTAACTAAAGGCCTAAGAGGGCCACACCATGATTATATTATGGGCAAGTTATTAACCTGTGAGTACAGTGTTCTTAACTTAAGGAGGAGTCTTGGAAATGTGTAAATATGTGGAACTGACTTTGTATTCTTGTGTGTATTGGGCTGAGCCCACTTGGTTGGTTAGTTAGTGTTTAGAATAAGGTTTTTGTGGGCTGGGTTTTGTGTATAAATAAGGAGCCATGTACATATTATTGTCATTGTGGTAATTTCATTCTAATAATAATATTCAGTATTCTTCATTGATTTTGGGCCTCTTGGTTTAACAGCTACAGCTGAAATGGTATTAATTGAGATATTTCACTCGACATTGTTCACTGTGAAATTAGATGATTTATAGAAGAAATGCTTAGGTACTCTTGAATAAATTCATGTGTACTTCAGTACCTCAACATTTCTTCTTGTGTATTCCAATCCCCTCATTTTGTTCTCTCTCCCCTTTCTCTTGTACCCCTTCTCCCTTTCACGTTAGCAAGCAGTTCACCTAGCGAATAATTTCACTTTTTGATTAAAAACTTAAAATGACAAATCTAAAACAAAGTGAAAATTGTGCTTCGATTTGTGTACCAGTCTAAACTTTGGGAGTAGATACTCTCAGCGGCACATTCCCTTAGCACCTCTCAAATGTTCAAAATCGTGTCTACCTAGTTCATCAAATGGGTCATAATAGGACACGCCATTAGGCTCTTAAATGCATTTGAATGTCTCAAATGCCAACATATCGATGACGATGAGCTTCTGCAACTCTTAGTAGGAAAGACTTGAAGAAACAAGAGCAAGAGGGTCCAATATCTAAGTTAGCATTTCAATTTTGTTCTGCTATGATAGTTGGCATCTTCCCAAACTTCGTCAAATTTCTCAAATCTATTTTGGCGCAAAGCTCCAATGCTTAGGAGATCTCCTTTGATGCTTCCTTAAATTTTGTTCTGAAAGGTGAGTGTAATTTTTGAATCTCAAAATTATCTATAGCCCACTACTTCTCTATCTACTCTGAATATTAAATGAGTCAAACATAATCGTAATAATACAGTTTTGTGCAAAGTGATCAAATTGAAACTCCACTAGAAAAATGAAACATCTATCTCTAAGAATGATAGATGAGGAAAGGGCTAAAAAGAAATTTAAATTGAGGATACACTCTTAATTTAATATCTATATCAAATAGACAATCATACGGTAAAACTAACACCCAGGTTCAACAATGACCAACTTTGAATCACAAATGGTTATCAAAATTTTGCAACTGTTCATTTGCTCTAGGAACTGAATTTATGATGACCTAAAGTAAAAGAATATTGCATTCCTCAATACAAACACCTGAACGATGAAGCTGTTCTTGGCAAAGTCATGGTGATTCTCTCCCTTTGCTATAGTGTTCGACGGTAGATGAAGGGTGCTCTACAATTCTGTTGTCGAACAGGATGAAAGAGAAGAAAACCAAGTTCTCCGATCACTAGGGTTTGGCATATATGGGAATTCAATGGACGGTTATGATTATATCAAAAATGGACGGTCAGGGTTTAATTTTGAGGATGCTGAGAGATGCTAAGGCTTTGTTTGGTTGGAAGTTTTTGTAAGTTAGGTTAGGTTGGGGGAGGGTTGGAGATTAAAAATGGGTGTTTGGTTGGAAGGAGGGGAGGTGAGAAGAGGGATGCTTTTTTGTCTTGTAGTGGTCACCTCACTTAGATGTTGAACCCTCCAAAATTGGGGTTTTTTCTAGGGGAGAGAATATTTGTGTCAAACTATGACTAAATTACCCATGGCAATTATTTAAAATGCCACTACTGCTCTTGCTTCTAAAAACACTTTTGCCCGCGCCATTCCGTTTGTTGGCATCGTCTCTCCCGCTCGAAATCGCATATTCCTATTGGAAATTGTGCCCTAAGGGCCAATCATTGTACTTTGAACATTATTATTTTAATGAAATTTTCATATTATTTGCATGTTAACTGTGATAATTGTATCCTTGGATAATACATAAAGATTGTCCTAAAATGTTCCTGGTTGGTCATCTATGTGGGAGCAGAGATGAAACAAGACCAGTATGACTTTGATAAGATATGGAGATACGAATCAAAGTCTTAGGCACTTGTAAGAGTACAAGGTGCTGGACCGACCCACTATAAGAAAGCTACATGGATCAAATCATAAGCTTTTCTCATGTATAACCACGTCACAATGCCCTTAGACCTGAGGTCATTATGGATTCCTATATGAGAGTTGCTAAGCTTTGAACTAGTCAAAAGTAACTTTTGACCGGGTGATGATAAAGGCTACAATCAGGCTTAGTGGTTTTTCATGCAGAGGAATATGAATGATCAAGATGGAATTTGTCCCTCACATTAGTAGAGAGATATTACTGGGCCCCTCGATGAGTGAGTCTGAGAAATGTATGGTCATACTATGATGAAAGGAGTTTCTGTCTCTGTTATCAGGCTACTCAGGAATTGAGAAAGTAATGGTCAGGAATAAGAGGATGATATTATCCATGCCTTATTCTTGATCGATATATCGTGTGACAAAAGGGACATGACATGGTTGTATGACAGGTTGCATCGTGATAACGATCCTCATATGAATTGGGTAGTCGTAATGTCTTGCTAGAGGCCACTTGCGACTTTTGGGTTAGTATAGTTATTGGCCCAATGCCAACTTCATATGGGCCTACAAGGTCGCACACAAGAATGGCCCAACACGAGATAATGTTTAATTTATGATGGATGAATTATATATATATATATATATATATAATATAAAATTCATTAATAATATTATATAGATATATATTTTCAAAATATATATCTTTTATATATGTATATGTATATATATATTATATGATATTATTATATTTAATAATATTATATAGATATATATTTTTTCAAAATATATCTTATATATATGTATGTATATATATATTATATGATATTATTATATTGTGTTAGTTTTAAATTTAATTTATTAAGATATATTAAATTTAATAACTAACATGATAAAGATATAGTATCTCAGATTTAATTTATGAAGATAAATTAAATCTAATGGCTCTTTATTTGGATTAAATAAATAGGTTAAATTAAAACTGTTGGACAGATTTAATTTAAACTGAATTTATTTAATTAGCTCATCAAGATAATTAATTGTTAATTAAATTCAAAATTAATGATAATTAATTTTGAAATTTGAAAATAGCCCTCATAGGTTATAAACTTGATAGAGCAGATATATTCATAGGCACATGAGAATTGAGAGCCGCAAGGAAACCCTATGAGATATTAGAAGCGCTAGCACGCAGTCTCGGTTAGAGAGCATTCGTGTGGATACCGATAGAGGGAGCGGACTTGACGTGTTGGCTCCTAGAGATCGTGAAAACTCTGAATCATCAAAAGGTATGAATCCTTCCAACTTGGTTTAAACGCCGTTGATAGATCCTCGATTAGGATTGATGAAAATTTTTAAAATTCTTCTGCTGTGCCTATCGATCCTAACAGTGGCATCAGAGCCAGATCAATTGTGCGTTTAAATTGAGTTTATGATTCTTATACATGTGATATATATGGGATGTGTACGTATGTTTATAAGAAACACTTGAATATGCATGTGATTTGGTTAATACGAAATGAAATTATTTAGAAAAATGTGATCTTGTAATTCCTCTGATTTTCGTTTTTGTTTAAATTGAATCTTAAAATTGTTTCGTTTTCAGTTTTGAAACATGTAATCTGATCACGACATTTATTGCTTTTCATATTGTATGAATTCTTGTTGTGGTTTGTTATTTATCCTTGTTTGGGTATGGTGAACAACATGGCTTTAGAATTTTACAAAGGTTGTAATATTTAAATACGGCCTGCGTGCCGTGCCTTTCTCTAAATACTCTCGATGTACATTCTCTTCTCATCTCACTCCCCTCGAATGTTTAAACGAGGTTTCTCTCAATGTATTTTTTTTATTTAGAGAAGTCCTCTTATTGGCTTGGGAGGATTTTAGGTTAGGTAAGCCATGTTGTGTCACGTTTAAATTATGCTTTTGATAAGGTCATTACATGATTACTTTTACGTTTATATGTATTTATCTGTATGAGATACGACCACAAATGCATCCATATAAACAAAACTAATTAATTAAGCCCTCTGAATCAAATATTAAGTCATAATGCCGTCAATTAATGAATACTTGTCAAAACCTAGATCGCTCAATTGTGGAAACCACCAAAATGGATGCACTTGAGTTATCTTGATGAGACAAGCTTGAGTAATGGTACTGCTCATAATATTCATTACTGTTTTGACTTAATTGAGATTAACAAAACGGTTTTGAATCTAAGAGTTAAACATGTCGGATCATATGATGATTAAATCCCATAAAGATCTAAGAGTTATATGTGATGTAATTGGTAAATAGGTTACCTACCTAAATAACTTGAATTTAAGTGTCTTGCCAAAGCGGACTTAAGTTTAAGCCAAATATGGATCTTAGCCCACTAATTATTATATTGAGGGTTGTTAATTTAGTGGGAGATTACTAACTAACTTTGCATATTTTAATTGTAGAATCATGTCGACTAGTAATACTGCTACACTATCATTGCGATCGGTCCTTGAGAAGGACAAACTCAATAGGATAAAATTTCTTGACTGGTTCAGGAACTTGAGAATTGTTCTCAAGCAGGAAAGAAAGGCTTATGTCCTAGATCAACCCATTCCTGAGGAGCCTGTAGCTAATGCTCCAAGAGCTCAGAGAGATGCTTACACAAAGCATAAGGATGACTCTGTGGATGTAGGTTGCCTAATGCTTGCCACTATGGTTCCAGAGCTCCAAAGAGATCTGGAACTCATGAAGGCTCATGAGATGATTATGCATCTTAAGGAAATGTTCCAGCAACAGGCAAGGCAAGAAAGGTATGAGACCATAAAGGCCTTACATTCCTGCAAAATGGCTGAAGGTGCATCAGTTAGTACTCATGTGTTAAAGATGAAAGGCTATATTGATCATCTTGAAAGGCTTGGATTTCCCATGAGCCAGGAATTAGCTATGGATTTGATCCTCAACTCACTCCTGGAGAGTTATGACTAGTTTGTTATGAACTACAACATGAACAACATAGAGAAATCAATTTCTGAGCCGCATGGGATGCTCAAAACTGATGAGCAAAGCATTAAGAAAAAGCCTAGCACAGTTTTGATGGTTCAGAAAGGAAAGGGTATGAAAAAGAAAGGGAAGGGCAAATGGAAGGGTAATGGCTCAGGTGGTAAGACCAAATAGTCAAACAAGCCTGAAACCAAGCATGCACCCAAGAAGATAAAGCCTCCAAAGGAAGGAGTTTGCTACTTCTGCAATGAACCCGGTCATTGGAAGAGGAATTGCAAACTCTACCTGGAAGATCTGAAAAAGAACAAGAAGGATAGCGAGGCTATCGCTTCAGGTATTTATGTTATAGACATTCATTTTTCTACTTCCTCTACATGGGTATTAGATACTGCATGTGTTTCTCACATTTGTACAAATGTGCAGGGTCTAAAGGACTGTAGAAAGCTAATGGGAATATCTATAACGTAACTACTAAGAGGATAAAATCAAACGATTTGAATTCGACCTACCTATAGCATTGTTGTCTAGGCCACATAAATGAGAAACGCATTTATAAACTCTATCAAGATGGATTTCTAAACTCATTTGATTTTGAATCATATGATACATGCAAATCTTGCTTATTAGGAAAGATGACTAAGGCACCATTTATTGGGCACAATGAGAGGGCTATTGAATTAATTGGGCCTCATACATACAGATGTATGTGGACCATTAAATATAGCTGCCAGAGGAGGTTATGTCTACTTCATTACATTTATAGATGACTTTAGTAGATATGGCTATATCTATCTAATGAAACATAAATATGAATCTTTTGAAATGTTCAAAATATTCCAAAATGAAGTACAAAACCAACTTGGTAAAACAATTAAAGCACTTTGATCTGATCGAGGTAGTGAATATTTGAACCAAGAATTCATGGACCATCTTAGGAGTTGTGGGATAATCTCACAATTGAGTCCTCCAGGAACACCACAATGGAATGGCATTTCTGAATGGAGGAATCGAACACTATTAGATATGGTTCGATCTATGATGAGTCAAATAGATCTTCCACCGTCCTTTTGGGGACATGCCCTAGAGACAGCTGCGTTCACACTATATCGTGTTCCATCTAAGGCAATTGAAAAGACACCATATGAGATATGGACTGGAAAGAAACCAAGTTTATCTTTTCTCAAAATCTGGGGATGTGAGGTATATGTTAAGCAACAAGCCTCTGATAAATTAGCACCCAGATCCATAAAGTGCCTTTTCATGGGTATCCTAAAGAAACAAAAGGATACTATGTCTACAATTCCACCGATAACAAAGTGTTTGTTATTCGAAATGGCAAGTTTCTAGAAAGAGAGTTTGTCTTTAAAACAACCAGTGGGAGCGACGTACATCTCGAAGAAATTCGAGAGCCACAAGATGGTACAAAACCATAGATGGAAATTAGAGAAGACTCACAATAAGTTCCTGAGCCTCCTCAAGTAACACAAGGTCCACGAAGATCTGATAGGACACGGGATCAGCCTCAGAGATATGGATTTCTGATTACTGAAGGCCGTGACGTGTTGCTCATTGAGCAAAATGGGCCCACCACCTATCGAGAAGCCACAGTGGGACCAAACTCTGAGAAATGGCTAAATACCATGAAGTTTGAAATGCAATCCATGTACGACAGTCAGGTATGGACCTTAGTCAATCCACCTGAAGGTGTAAAAATCATTGGGTGCAAATGGGTTTTCAAGGAGAAAACTGACATGGATGGCAATGTAAATGTCTTCAAGGCATGATTGGTTGCAAAAGGATTCACTCAAACTCATGGTGTAGACTATGATGAAACCTTTTCCCTAGTTGCAATGGCTAAATCAATCAGAATCCTTCTTGCCATTGCAGCATATTATGACTATGAAATATGGCAGATGGATGTCAAAATAGCCTTCTTTAATGGAAAGCTGCTTGAGGATGTGTACATGACACAACCTGAAGGTTTTGTGCGTCCAGAGGACTCTAGTAAAATTTGCAAGCTTTAAAGATCCATTTATGGATTAAAGCAAGCATCTCAGAGCTGGAATCATCGTTTTTGATGAAGTAGTCAAAGAGTTTGGATTCATTCAAAACATCGATGAACCTTGTGTTTACAAGAAGGTTAGTGGGAGCATAGTTATATTTCTAGTGCTTTATGTAGATGACATCCTACTCATTGGGAATGATATTCCTACCTTGCAGAGTGTCAAATTTTGGTTAGGAAAGTCCTTTTCAATGAAAGACTTAGGTGAAGCCACCTATATCCTAGGAATTAGGATCTATAGGGATAGATCCAAAAGACTTATAGGCCTAAGTCAGAGCACATACATAGACAAGATACTGCATAGGTTTAATATGCAGGATTCAAAAAAGGGGTTACATGCCCATGTCTCATGGCATCCATCTTAGCAAGGATCTGTGTCCTAGTATACCTGATCAGCGAGATCGCATGAGTAAGGTTCCATATGCCTTGGCCATTGGATCCATCATGTATGCCATGTTATGTACTCGACCGGATGTCTCGTTTGCCTTAAGTATGATCAGTAGATACCAACAAGATCCTGGTGAGGGTCATTGGACTGCCATCAAGAATATCCTAAAGTACTTAAGAAGGACTAAGGACTTATTTTTGGTCTATGGTAGATTGGATGATGAGCTCTGCGTAACCGGTTACACAGATGCAAGTTTCCAAACTGACCAAGACAACCTTAAATCACAATCTGGATATGTATTCCTCCTGAATGGTGGAGTAGTAAGCTGGAAGAGCTCCAAGCAGAGTACTATAGCAGATTCTGCAACAGAAGCTGAGTATATAGCAGCATCAGATACAGCTAAAGAAGCCGTTTAGATCAGAAAGTTCATTACTGAACTAGGGGTGGTGCCTACCATCTCAAATCCAATAGATTTGTTCTGTGACAATAGCGGTGCTATTGCATAGGCCAACGAGCCTAGGTCACATCAAAGGACCAAGCATATACTCAGGCAATTTCATCTTATTAGAGAAATCAATGATAGAGGTGATATAAAGATATGCAAAGTAGCAGGAGAAGATAATGTTGCTGATCCTCTTACTAAGCCACTTGCACAGGCAAAGCACGAGAGTCATGTTAGGGCAATGGGAATTAGGCAAATTAATGATTACACCTAGGGCAAGTGGAGGATGTTGGAAATTGTACCCTAAGGGCCAGTCATTGTACTTTGAGCATTATTATTTTAATGAAATTTCTCCATTCTGTTTTCATATTATTTGCATGTTAACTGTGATAATTATACCATTGGATAATTCATAAAGATTGTCCTAAAATGTCCTTGGTTGGTCATCTATGCGAGAGCAGAGATGAAACAAGACCAGTATGACTTTGATAAGATATGGAGATGCGAATCAAAGTCTTAGGCACTTGTAAGAGTACAAGGTACTGGACCGACCCACTATGAGAAAGCTACATGGATCAAGTCATAAGCTTTTCTCATGTATAACCATGTCACAATGCCCTTAAACCTGAGGTCATCATGGATTCCTACATGAGAGTTGCTAAGCTTTGAACTAGTTAAAAGTAACTTTTGACCGGGTGATGATAAAGGCTACGATCGGGCTTAGTGGTTTTTCATGCAGAGGAATATGAATGATCAAGATGGAATTTGTCCCTCACATTAGTAGAGAGATATTACTGGGCCCCTCGATGAGTGAATCTGAGAAATGTATGGCCATACTATGATGAAAGGAGTTTCTGTCTCTGTTATCATGCTACTCAGGAATCGAGAAAGTAATGGTCAGGAATAATAGAGTGACATTATCCATGCCTTATCCTTGATCGATATATCGTGTGACAAAAGGGACGTGACATGGTTGTATGACAGGTTGCATCGTGATAACGATCCTCATATGAATTGGGTAGTCGTAATGTCTTGCTAGAGGCCGCTTGCGACTTTTGGGTTAGTATAGTTATTGGCCCAATGCCAACTTCATATGGGCCTACAGGGTCGCACACAAGAATGGCCCAACACGAGATAATGTTTAATTTATGGTGGATGAATTTTATATTTATATATATATAATATAAAATTCATTAATAATATTATATAGATATATATTTTCAAAATATATATCTTATATATATATATATGTATATATATTATATGATATTATTTTATTGTGTTAGTTTTAAATTTAATTTATTAAGATATATTAAATTTAATAACTAACATGATAGAGATATAGTATCTCAGATTTAATTTATGAAGATAAATTAAATCTAATGGCTCTTTATTTGGATTAAATAAATAGGTTAAATTAAAACTGTTGGACAGATTTAATTTAAACTGAATTTATTTAATTAGCTCATCAAGATAATTAATTTCAAAATTAACGATAATTAATTTTGAAATTTGAAAATAGCCCTCATAGGTTATAAACTTGATAGAGCATATATATTCATAGGCACATGAGAATTGAGAGCCGCAAGGAAACCCTATGAGACATTAGAAGCGCTAGCACGCAGTCTCGGTTGGAGAGCATTCGTGTGGATACCGGTAAAGGGAGCGGACCTGACGTGTTGGCTCCTAGAGATCGTGAAAACTCTGAATCATCAAAAGGTATGAATCCTTCCAACTTGGTTTAAACGCCATTGATAGATCCTCGATTAGGATCGGTGAAAATTTTTAAAATTCTTCTGCTGTGCCTACTGATCCTAACAATTCCCTCTCCTACTTCACGAACTCTATAGTTGAGCGTGGTCTTCGGCCTCTTCTCCAGCCGCCGTCGCCGCCGACTACCTCTACAACCACCATCATTGGTCGTTGAAGGTTGCTACTGATCCGTTTGCCATGTAGATCGATCGAACTCCTTCGCTAATCTACTCCTTCAACGTCGTCTCAGATCCCTCCTCCACATGCCGCCGCTCTGTTGGTTGCACCTTCGATCAGGTAAATAATACTTTCTCGTAATGATCTTTCTGTATAAAAAAATGATATTGAGTTGTTTCTGGACTTTTTTGCCGTTCACCGCTGACTTGACTTCGCAGGTGAAAGGTTTTTGTTTTGCATCGTATAGATTCCCACTACTCTGTATGTTGTAGCTGCGATAGGTTGAGTTTTTACATAAAATTGTTCATCATAAAATCCCTGCTTCAGTTTTGTACAGAACATCTTATAGTTTGAAATAATTAGTTTCTTAAAATGGCATTAGCTGACATCGAGTTGTTTCTAAACTTCTTTGTCTATGCATTTAAATTAATTTTGTAGCATTAGTTGTAGGTTCCTGATTTGTTCACTCTTGAATCTGAACGTATATTTGGTGAGTTTGGAGCATTTTCTTTGTGCCTACAACTTGTTTAATTATCAGAACATCAAGGCTTCTATCCCTTCCCTTGAGAGAGGGTGAAATTGAGCCAATTCTGTTCCCAAGTTAATTTAATGATCTTTCTAGTTTCCATATGCACCATTTCCCTTACTAGCTAGCCTTGAAAGATTTATGGAAGATGATTACAGTAGAAATGCTAGTTCAGTTTGGTCATGGTTATCACCCACTTAAGCATGTGCATTACAAAGTCAGATCAATGAGGCAATTTATGTTGCTACAACGTCTATCTTTATGTTCTTGTTATGTAAGATATAAACAAAGCTACATATTTCCAGTTGTTTTCCTTTATCGTTGGCTGTAAGGTTTTTATTTTGCCTCATCTATCTCATCCAGAGGCATTTGAAGCTTGAGAGATTTTGCATTTTTTTCGTTTAGTGCCTTATGTTTTGGTCTTGAAGGAGTATTCTTTAACCTCCTTATCTGCACATTTCTTTCACTTTTACAAATAATGATTCAATATTATATTAAAGTGATAGAAGGGAGAATGTAGAGTTTATCAGCACACTTCTTTCACTTCTTTTCCTCCATTTCTTGTAAGTGTCTGGAATAGATTTTTAAAACTATTTTTTTGTCTTCAGGTTTATAAATATAGTTCTGTGTTTAAGATTTATGCTAGTTGTAATTGTAATATTCTCCTTTTTCATAATTGCCAAATGATTCATTTAATTAATCTAATAAAATCTGCCACCCTGCATGTTCTATTTGTAAGATTCATGGCAGTTCTAGTTTTAAGATTCATGCTAGTTGTCATTGTGATATGTCTTAAGTGGTCTAGTATTAATTGGGTGCATGTTGTCTTGGTGTGTTAGATGGAGTCAGCATTTCAAAACAATTTAGTATCGTGTCGTCGATGGCTGGATTTGCGTCAAAAAGCTATAGCACTACTCACGTGTGTCTTTGTCTACCTAGTTATTTGAAGGAGCCATAAAAGAAGAATAACTTATTGCATGAGTTCAGAAAGGAAAGGGTTCGTGAAGAATTAATGAGTCAAATAAGTACTAATAAAAGGAGCCGTAATATTATCCGTATGAGTCCTAGAGCTTTTTTAACATTATGTGGTTTGCTAGAAAGAGAGGGGGGATTAAAAGCCACAAGATGGTCTACTATGGAATAACAAGTGGCAAAAACTCTTTACATATTATCCCATAGAGCAAAAAATCGTGTTGTAAATTTCTTCTTTCGATGATCTGGTGAGACAATTAGTCATCATCTTCATAATGTGTTAAGAGCTATCATTGAAGTAGGAGATAAGTCTGTTATACAACCTGATGGGACAACAGTCCCTCCTAAAATTTGTGCAAATGATAGATTCTACCCCTTTTTTAAGGACTGTGTTGGTGCCATTGATAGAACACATATACGTGTGAAAGTATCTGGTAAGGATGCTCCTCGATATCGTGGTAGGAAAAACTTCCCCATACAAAATGTGTTAGCAACTTGCTCGTTTGATTTAAAATTCACTTATTTGCTCATTGGATGGGAAGGCACGGCATATGATTCTAGGATTATTAAAAATGCATTGGCACGAGAATATAAGCTCATAATTCCTGAAGGTAAATATTACCTTGTGGATGCTGGCTTCATGCTAACTAGTGGATTGATTACACCTTATAGAGGAGTCCGTTATCACTTGAAGGAATATTCAGAAAGAAATCCCCCCTAAAACTATAAAGAGTTGTTCAATTTGAGGCATTCATCGCTACGTAATGCGATTGAAAGAACTTTTAGTATTTTGAAAAAAAGATTTGACATTTTAGCCAATTCATCTGGCCTACGTACAGAGTAAAAGCACAAACGTTTATCATTGGAGCATGTTGCATTCTTCATAACTACTTGATGAGCGTTGACCCTAACGAGGATCTCATAGAAGAAGTAGATCGTGAACTTGCAACTCAATCTAAGTCTATTGATAATAGTCGTGATCGACGTGGTGATAATGACGAGGATGCTAGGGGACAAGTAATTAGGGAGACTATAGCAAATGAGATGTGGATAGATTATCAAAATAGGATGACTTGACATTGAAGTTTATCCTATGATGAACTTGTTCGAAGTTTATTTCAATTTTAAGTGCTCATGTGTTTTAGTATGTCATGGAGTCAAATAAGTTTGAAGTTGGAAGTTTGAATCTTTATGTATTCTTATTTTAAGTTTGGATCTTTATCTATTGTCATTTCAAGTTTTGATATTTATGTATTGTTATTTCAAGTATGGATCTTTACTTTTAATACTTTTTTAATAATATGCCGCCAAAATCAACCAATCAGAAGCCATGTTTGAATTGGACAAAGGCTATGGATGACTACCTTGTTAATGCTTTCTGGGAACAATATAAATGTGGCAACAAGCTTAATGGACAATTCAATTGCACAGCATATGATAATATTGTGAAAGAGATGAGTGCCTTGCTTGCAATTGAATTGGACAAAGACAAAATTAAGAACAGATGGAAAACTTTGAAAAAAAAAATTTCGCTAAATTTTATGAAATTTTTAAAAATGGATTGAGTGGGTTTGGTTGGAATGCATCATCACATACATGGGAGGCTGAGGATGAAGTTTGGGACCAACTTATAGAGGTTAGTATTCCTGAATTCAAATTCTGTTACATTTCCAATTTTGCAATTCTGTTATTTCCAATTCTGCAATATGCCATGTTGTGTCCAGTTCTGCAATTCTCCAATATTTATATATAATGCATATGAAATTCTGCAATAGGCCCTGTTGCTGTCCAAATCTGAAACTCTGCAATATGGCATGTTGCTGTCCCATTCTGAAATTCTGCAATAGGCACTGTTATCACGTTATTTCATAAGCAGTGTTAATTCTATTTGCAATTCCATTTGCTGGCTTCTATTTCATTTTGAATTCTGCAACTCCATTATGCAATTTCACCAAGAATTCACCATCCTCTTTAGTGAATATATCATTTGTGACTTGAAAGAAAATAAGTTTTGATAAATTGTCTCACCAAATAGAAGCATAGAGACTCTTTGAATTTTAGTTCAGTTTCCTACATAGAGAAATCATAACCCAGCAACACCAAACTAGTAAGAACCGAGCTTCAGGGGAGGGCAGCAATAGCATTCTGTAATAGTATTCTGTGCAATTTTGAACTTAAACCTGTAATAGCATTATGTAACCGCATTCTATAATAGCATTATGTGACATTCTGTAATAGCATTCTGTAACCGCATTCTGTGACATTTTGCACTTAAACCTTCTGTGACATTTTGAATCCTGCAATAGCATTCTGTTTTTGAGTTCTGTGACAACCTTATGTGATTAATGCACTTAACCATTGTTTAAATTTTTCCTTTTGAAGTCCAAGCCACAAGCTGCAAATTGGAAAAATGTCCCTTACATAAACTATGAAAAAATGGTACTCTTATATGGTAAAGACAGAGCTTCAGGGGAGGGCAGCCATACACTTGGTGAGATGCGAAAGAGGCGTCACACACTTAATGAGGCAAACTTATTTGATGCAGCCAACAACACTGATAATGTTGGTTCCCAACATGATGTAAATGTAGACAACTTTGAAGCCCTTGATAATAGCACCACTCAAGAGAACTCACCTGGAGTTGCAAGTGGTTCTTCAAGGAAGAAGCAAAAAGTGAATCGCAATAAAGAGAAAGATTCTGACTTGGCTGAGATTAAGGATGTCATGTATGAATTTGCACATGCCATTAACGTTGGAAATCAAGCCATGATTGCAGGAAATGAAGTAATGAAAGAAGCAAATGAAATAGCTAGACAAAGAATGCAAATAGCTAGAGAAATATCAAGAAAGCATCCTCAATTGTCTGGGGAAGAAATCTGGAAATAGATTCAAGATTGTGGCTTCTCAACAACCACTGTCACCAAGATTTATAGAGTTCTTATGGGTGATGGTGACCTACTAAGGACATTTGTTGAATGTCCCCTTCTTGCCCGCAATGACTTATTTATGGATATTATGAAGGACTTAAAGTGATTTAGTTTGCTAAGTACCATTTGTAAACTTTTGATGTTAGCAATATAGTTTGATAACCTTTTGGAGACTAGTTCACCATATGTATATTTTGAATGAATTAGCAACATAGGATTGTACAAGAATTGATCACTATCCTACAGTTTGTTGATTTGGTGCCTTTTGATTACATGTAAATCAATGCCTTTTGTAGATTCTGTTTGGATGTTGTGAAAACAGTTCAAGCCTATTAAGTTTATTAACTCTGTTATTTTGGGAAGTGTTGATGTGAGATCAATGATTTATGTTAGATCATTTATGAGAAACTAATGGATAGTTGTTTTAATTATTTGTTTAAGTATATCTCCTGGATTCTATTGTGGATTCTTTATTATGCATGATTTCTTTTTTGCTATGATGAAAGTGCTGCAACAAACTATTTCATGGACGAAATTTCAGAGTTAGACCTACCTATTATTGTAAGCTATCCATTTCAGCTCTGTTATCATAAAAAATATTATGTTGTACAATTGTGGCTAATCAAACTCAGATCTGCCTATAATTGTTGGTCTTGCATTTCAGCTAGGTTGCAAGAAGTCTAAATGGTTAGATACATTGACATGCAGCTGAAGTTGTAAGTTACTAAATATAATAGAGATGTTAATTGGGTGATTTGAGAGTTACTTGATTCTGATTATAGTTGTAAGTTACTAATTTTGCAACACAATTTCCCTGCTGTCTTAAAGTCTTTTCTGAGAAATAAAATATGTGAAGTATCAAATTATGTTGATAACTGCCTACAGGTTTGTGATTTAGTTAGAATTGGTGATGAAAGGATGAGGACATCATGTGTTAACTAGGAGACAAAGTCTTGTGGCTCGTCCAACTTGACTGCTCATGCTCAAGGGAGTTTGGATACACGATTGATGCATGGAAAGCAAGGCGCATCAGCTAATGAAAAGTTCCCATGTTGTGCTTTTAAAAATTCTTCCAGGTAAAAGGAAAATAATATCATCTAGTTGTAAATACTGGAATTTCGCCTTGCCTTTCAAGTTTCAAGTAGTTTGAATTCACTCCCCAAAATCTGTAAACACAAATGCATTAGCAAAATAGGAGGTGATTATTTTCTAGTGCAAGTTTTGTGTTAGTTGGATCCAACTTAGGCTTTTTTGAGGTTTTCATGGATGTTAATCTTACTGTGTTTGGCCTTGCAACTTCATAACAGTTACACTACCATGCATAAGAATACCACAAAGGAGCAATAAGCTTCTAAGGGAGATCTAAGCAAAGCTCAACTGATGGAAGCACTGTGCCATTCTCAAACACGAGCCAGAGAAGCAGAAGGCGCAGCCAAACAAGCATATGCTGAGAAAGAGCAAGTTGTCAGACTCATTTTTAAGCAGGCATCACAAGATAAAGTGATTCTTTCGTAATAAACATTGCATGCATAACTTGGATTTCATAATATTTTGAAATTGAATTCTATGGTGGCCCGGTTTCTTTCCCTCTTTTTGAACTCTACTTTTGTTTTTAAAAAAAAAAGCTTCAAGAGGAAATTGATTTTGCTTGCCAATCTCTTTATGAGAGAATGAAAGGATTATGTAAGAATGTTCCAAAGTTGATTATTATACCTATATATAGTGCTCTTCTTAGTGAAATGCAATCTAGGATATTTGATCTTGCGCCTCCTGGGAAGAGAAAAGTGGTTGTCGCAACTAATATTGCTGAGGCTTCTTTAACAATTGATGGGATTTTCTATGTTATTGACCATGGATTTACTAAGCAAAATGTATACAACCCAAAACAAGGACTTGATTCTCTGCTTGTAAAGGTTGATTCATGGAGGAAGTATAGAAGAAGAAAAATAAAATAAATCTAAAGTGGAGAATATTTTTAGGGATTGGATAAATCATTTTTATTCTATCTCAAATGTGTATTATCATTTATCATTTCTACTACCATTAATTAATAGTTATTTTCACTGCATTAAATAATTATTTTCTCACTTTTTTTTCTATAAACAAGGATATTTTTTAAAAGTAAGTTATATTTTTTTTATATTTTTATGGTATGTAATTAATTTAAATCCATTTTTTTTTTATTATAACTCATCTTTTTATGTATTATAAAAAGAGAATAATATGTGAAAGAAGTGTATATCATTGTTAGAATAATAATTTTATAAATAATAATTATTAATAAATACATTGTGAAAGAAGTGTATATAATTGTTAGAATAATTATTTTATAAATAATAATTTTACAAATAACTTTTATTAATAAATGCATTATAAAAAAAGAAGGAAAATATGTAGAAGGACATTTTTGTCCACTTATAATTAACTCACCTAACCTAACCTCCTGAACCAAACAAGATATCAAACCTCACCTACCATCTTCTTGAACCAAACAACATTATAACCTCCCATAACCTAACTTAAATAAACCTTACTTAACCTAACTTAGGTTGAACCAAACATAGCCTAAGAGAAATTGCCTCTAAGAGGATCCGGACCCTAAACTTTTGCATAGTAAACAATTCTAAATGGTTTTTCAAAGTGTAGCATTTAGGAAAAAATCTTAAATGACGTGTCTAAATATTTGATAGTTATTAATAAAGCTTAAAATTAAAATAACTATATAATAACCTATTTTTATAGTATTGTATTCGTGTGGAGCATTTGAATTGTCATTTATCATCTCCTCCTAAACACACACTGAGCAAGAAACGTAGTTATATTAGCTTAAGGGATATGATATCGAAGGGTCATTAAATTAATTGAGATAGTAATTCAAAGGTGTTCGTTGTTCAATCATGATTAAGTACATATTTGTTTTAGCTTTTCAAAAGTGTTTTTACAATTTATGAGATAAGTATGTGAGAAGACTTTTGTTTCGATATATAAAAAAAGGGATTTTGTAATAATAATTTAGGGGTTTCTCAAACATGCACTAAATTATGGCCAATCTAATATAATTTAATTAAAATTTACAAAAATTTACATATATAACCTTGGAAAGAGTAATATTTAAATAAAAAGTTATTAATCCACAAGTAAATGTGGCATTCATGTATGTGCCACATGTAATACCCCAAATTTTGAGACTTGAGGCTAGAGAATAAGCCTGAGATTAGTGGATTGCTAAGCCCTGGTTTAGCAAGATCCTAAATTGTGATCAAGGGTTAATGACTCCAAAAGTGGATGTCAATAGTGATAAATGAACCCTTTTGGAGATTTTGGTGTGAGTTGGCACCTGATGTGATTCGTATGCGTTCTGAGCAGCGTCAAAACCCTGTATTTAAGCTCAATTATGGATTAACATCTAAATTGACTTAAAATAGAGGGAAGGCGCATATTGTGGCTAAATGAAAAGATGTGAAGTGTTGGTGGTGATTCAATGAGAATTATCGTAATCAGGGGCAAAACGGCAAAGTTACTGACCAATTTGTCAGTTACCGAAGAGGAAACTCATTGATAACTTCAAGATCAATGGTTGAGATTGATTTGTGTAGAGATCAAAGGGTGGAATCCCATGTGGTTGTGCTCATGTGACTCATGGGATGTGTGTCAAGATAGTGACACTTGGCACTTTGTGAGCCCTTGGATTTTGGTCAAATATTCAACTCATTTTCTCTCCTCTCTATTTGGACGTTTTTGAGGCCCCAAAAACTGATCATCATCTTCATCTTCACTCCCTCTCTCTCTCTCTCTCAACTCCATGGACGCCAAGCACAAGGGGAGGAAAGAGAAAACTAGAGGTGAGATTTTGGTTGGTTTATGGTCCTCTAATGCTCTAATGTCCTTCTATAAAGTTAATCATAGTGATGAGAGCTTCATCTCTATGGTTTTAGATTTGTGAGAGGAGGTGTTTTGTTGCTTGAGCAAAAGTGGAAAGATAGAGAATCAAGGAATTGGTTTGGGAAAGAGGAAGAGGTGAGTATTTGAAGCCTTTTGATCTAAGTTTTGTGATTTGTGGATGAGTTTAGTGAATTTCAAATTTTGCCCTGATTTTCTTGTGATTTTGGATTGGATGAATTGGGTTGTGTTTTATGTTGAAAATGGTGCCATGTTGTGGTATTTGGCCATTGGAATTGGGTTGAGAACTTGGAATGAAAAGAATGACAATGTGTGATTGTGTTGTGGTTTTGTGATGACATGTTATGATTATTGGTAAAACATGTCAATGTGATGTGAATTTGGTTGATTTGGTATTTCCGATGGATTCCTTGTGAAATTTTGTGTGAGAATTATGTTTGATATGAAAATTGGACCATTGGAAGCCAATTGTGCAAATTTGGGAATTCTGTCTTTTGGAAGTTCTGTCTGGGCAGTCTTGTTGTGTGGACGTTTTGATTGGGCAAATGATATTAGAAAATTCTGAAACTTTCCAGTCTTAAATTTCACCTCCCAAGGTTCAAAATTGACATATAATGTGTGCCATTTCGTTTTTGGAACTGGGAGTTATAGCTGTCCAAAGTTTGAGGTCGAAAATGGATTCTGTTTTGGGACAGTCTTGAGTTTTGGGGAATTCTGTATTTTTGTGGTGATTTATAGTAAAGGCCAATATTTTTCCTTGAAAGAGGACTTAAATAGCTTTCATTTGGCTTTGGGATCACCTTATTTCGATTTTTCCTGAATTAGTTATGATTTTTGGAAGTTCAGCCAGAAACTGGATTTTCTTGGGCCCCACCCCGTGGATTCTGGGCCGCAGCCCAAATGTTTCTGAGCGTCTCTGGACAGTTTTGGGCCGCAGCCCAAATGTTTCTGGGCAGTTTTGGGCTGCAGCCCATGGATTTTGGGCCGCGGCCCACCTCCCAAAAATCAGTATTTTACATTTTTAAAGGTGATCTTTGGTCAAGTGTTTCCCAAGCCTTTAGGCATATGTTTAGGCTTTGATTAGCCACCTAAAGGTCATGAATGGTAACCAAATTTAAGTGATATGAAAGTAAGGTTTTGGAATAGAGAATAACCCTATGTCCTTGCTTTGGTTATAGGGTTGATATTCGCTCTGGACGTGGTTTGGTATTCGTTCTGATCGCAAGTAAGCAGAGCTGGAGCATACGTGGAAAGAGAGTAGGGAACTTACCTTCTTGCCTGTATATGATATTGTGTTAATGTGTTGATGCATGTTATTGCTTTGCTTGATTATGTGGAACATGTATGATGTTTGAAGCTCTGTTTCTATTTATGCTATGGCCATGAGTGTGTTGTTGAAACATTGAGCATGCAGATGTGTCATGGTATGGGCATATGATATGTATTGCAAGCATGTCATACATTATACACTTATCATACATGCATTTTGGTATTTGTTTCCTAATGAGATTCTCTCGAACCTCACCCTCCCCTATCAACATTGTAGACAGGGAAGGAAGAGCGAGGATGGGGCAGGCATTCAAGGACGGTGAAGACTCCTTAGAGTATTTGAGTTTGGTAGTTGGTTATCATAGATGTTGGGATAATTATATATGATATGGATGTATATTTGAGTATGTAATCGGATATGTATTTGAGAAAGATTTGTGAAATCCCCATATGAGGGCTTGTAGGGGCGAATATGCCCTGTAAGGCTTTGAGTTAATAAATGGAACCCGGGAGTTGCCGGGATGATATTGTTGTATACTCTGATATTTGTATAAATGTGATATTCCTCGTAATGTAATTGTATTCGAAATTTGAATATGAGACCAGGCGTAAATTATATTTCAAAAGTCATCTGTGAAAACCCTATCGTGAAGATAGGATTTCGAAATGGTTTTGTTTCTTATTGGTCTCTATTTCATCTTAATCGCGTATTTCGGATATAATTACGGTAGGGGGTTACACCACACATAACATAATAAAACATAGAACTAAAGTACTTTCTTCGGTTCTATTTATAAGAGCTCAATAATCAAATTACGCAGTTTAAGAAAATGGTTAAAATTAGTTAAAAATAATAAGTATGTTTTGAAATAAACTTTTTCTCCAAATATATCCTTATTTAAGAGGGGGCAAGTAAGAGAGAGAAATAGAGTATAGTAAATATAAGTATCAACAACCATTTAATTAATGTAATCTATATAATTAATGAAGGGCACAAATGAAAAAACTCATTAAATATTGAGATAACTTTTTTCATACTTTAATAAAAAGGATCAAGATAATTCAAATTTTGAGATTTTATAAAAAGGCAAGAGGGAGTATGAATATAACATATTACTGTTTTTCTTGTTTTTTTCTTTTACAATTAACGTTGTTTTAGGCTTAGCAAGGGGAGAAAAAATATAAAATCAAATCTAGTCAAATTTATTTACCAAATTCAATTTAATTTTAAAGCTCAACTTCGAGTAGAATTGAAATTCAAATTCGGAAAATGACCAAAGTATAAATCTTCAATATATATTTTGGAAACAAGAGCCATGGAACCCAAAAGCACAACTTAATTAGGATCTGTTTGGTTTGAGGGGAGGGGAATGATTGTAACCCACTGCCTTAAAATCCGTAATTATGATTCGAAAATGCGTAATTTTAATAAATTAGAGACCATCGGATAATTTAAAACTCATTCTGAACTCCCTCCTTACGATAGGGTTTTCACAAAATTTTTGAAATTCTTCTCTTATCCTGGTCTTGAATTTAAATCTCGAATATAATTACATATGTAGTTATATCACATTCATATATATATCAAAGTGTAGAACAAAATCTCGGCAAATCCCCGGGTTATATACATTAAAGGGTTCAAATTTTCCTTGATGGGGATTACACCACTACATCTAAAATAATATTCATATACAGTACTCCCAAATCCAAAACAAATAACCAACAACCCTACACAAATATCTCTAAGAGACCCTAACAACTCCAGGTTGTCCCTCTTAAGCCACTTGCCCTGTTTGAAATGTTTGTCATTAGAAAGAATGAGATTCAAAAGAATTCCAGTAGTAGCAAATTATTCATACCACACATAATCATATAGCATGTAAGCAGATCACCACATAGTAGCAGCAACACAAATCACACTCCACCCCCATCCCCTTTTACCGCTGGGAAGGCACACCGTCCTAACCCGAACTGTTGTTAGCGACTCAGGGACTGTTGGCATGGCAGTGCATACACGTAACCTTATGGCGCACATATAGCCTTTCAGCCCACAAATAGCCTTTCGGCTTCCACATATTCACAAATATCACACCCCATCCTCATCCCCTTTTACCACCGAGAAGGCTTACTAACCTTACTCGAACTGTTATTAGTGACTCAGGGACTATTGGCATGGCGACGCAAACACAATTCACATATATTGCAGCATTCGAATCCATCATAAATCAATGATATAACACACATACAATGCATCACATATGGTATAAGAGAAAGAGTCACTACCTTGTTCCTTCCTGACTGGCTCCCGCACAATTTGTTCACGCCTAGGGTAGATGTCGAATGCTATAACCAAAATTAAGGACAACCGATCAATCTCTTTTCAAAACTCTTTGATTTCATAATGTTTAAGTTGGTTATCATTCAAACTCTTTAGGTGGCTATAAGATGCCTAGATACGCGCCTAAAGGGTTGGAAGAAACTACCCCAAAGATCCCTTTTTGGAAGCAAAAGCACTGATTTCTGGCTGACTTACTCGAGTGAAGATGGACTCACTCGAGTGATGTGGGACTTGCACCGGGTGAGGTGGCTCTCACTCGTGAGTATTTGATAGAGAGCACCACCAATGACTTGAAAGTGCTCACAACGCTCGAGTGTAATGACCTGCACTTGAGTGATGACCTCAAATTCACTCGAGTTCCCAAAAGTGAAACACCAAAAGTGTTTGCCCAAGAGCACATTCAACTTAGAAGAGAAAGCTCATTCGAGTACTACCCCTGCCACTTGAGTGAGAGCATAACACTTGCGAGTGTCATATCACACTCTTGGAATTTAGCCTGCGAGTATTTGACCGAGAGCAACCCTTAGCATGAACATACATCTTCACTCAAGTGAACTCAAGCTCACTCGAGTGATGACTTATATCACTCATGGATTGGGAAGTGCACTCGCGCCTCCCACCAGAAAACCCGAGCAAAATGCAGAAGGAAAAGGGAATTTATGTTGCTGCATTCAAGTAAAACCCTTACTCACTCGAGTGACTTTCATCATAACACATAAATGTAGCAACTGATAGAGTTTTTCAGATTTACCAAAACTGATCCCAATAGTTCCAAAACTCATACCAAAGCTCATTTTCTCTCAAAATTCTATAAGGAACTTATTGGTACCCTCAAAACACCCAAATTCCCCTTCCATCAACACATTTTCAACTCTAGCTCACAAGACCACATAAACCACAATTTGCCAAACTTTCTTATTCAATTCCAAACCAAAACAATTGACATTATAACACATCCTAGCATCACTTTCTACACCATACCATTTTAAACTCCTCCATTATCCAATTCTTATGAAATCAGGGAAAAATTACAGAATTTACAAAGCTAAATCAAAAATCATAACAAACATACCAAAATATCACAAATGCTCATATCAACTTGTTCCCAAAGCTAATCCTTTAATTTTCCCACTTTCAAATGTCCACAAGTTCTCAAACTCCTCAAATAAAAAATCAGAAAACATAGGAATGAAGCTCTTGACACTAGGAACATGATTAATGAAGAACTCTTGAGCATTAGAAGCCATTTAGCAAGTCAAGATACTACCTTTCACTTTCTCTTTCTTCCTTGCATTGAGACGGAAATGGAGGCAGATGAGAGAGATGAAAATGATGAAGAAACATATTTTTCATGCCCCTCTCACACACACACAACCGACCTTGAGGGAGAGAGGAGAGAGGGAATAGAGTTTTAACCTTTTGACCAATCCAATGGTCCACAATTTGACACTTGATATAATCCTACTCCCTCTACCATGAACTCATATAAGCCCTTTTACACAAGATTCCACCCTATTTGATCTCTTAACAACAAATCTTAACCATTGATCTCAAGTTACCTATGAGTTCCCTCTTCAGTAACTGACCAATTGATCGGCAATTTACCATTTTGCCTCTGATTATCACAATATGCATTAAACCATCATTGAACACATTTTATATCGCAATTCACCTCATATACTTTAAAAGTGTTTTACTAACATTAATTACACCACTTTTAAGGTCATTCGTCCTTAATTACAATTTAGGATATTAAAGTAATTTTACTTGAAAACCCACATACCTACTCCATTTTTCTTAAGCATTTTAGAATGCCTAAAATTTTTGACAAATTCATCTGTTTACATAAAATGAGTGATGTTTTAATATCTTACAGGCATGAATCTCCTTTACATAATTTTAGCTTATATATATACCTCTATGGTGTTAGCAGTGGCAAGGCCAAGATCGTTGTGACAATGGGAAGTGATGATAACATTTTGAATTGCAGAAGTGTTGGCTTTGATGTCAGCAATCAATTTGCCATACTCACTTGACATACTTATGCCCAGTGTCTACTATGATCACAGTTGTCACCTCTTCCTTTTTGTCCAAATATTTCATACAGAAAGTCCCTGATCTTCGACCTAGCCAAGTCACATTAATTTAACACCATGTTCATATGATCAAAAAAGCCAAAAGAAGAAAGTAAAAGGGAACCAATGGGAATTGAGCTTATAGATAGGGATAATTCCTCACATCGTGGTAAACTAAGGTTTAAATTCCCGCTGACAGATGTGCCCATATTTATCATCAATCTCTTCCTATTGATCCAAGCAGGATCCGAAGTTTCCATGTTATTCGGTTGAATGCCTTCTCCTATGGGTTATCAACCCACTTTTAGTACTAAAATAGTTATCATCAATATCTTCCTATTGATCCAAGCAGGATCTGAAGTATCCACATTATTGGGTTGAATGCCTTCTCCTATGGGTTATCAACCCACTTTTAATACTAAAACAGGTTCTTTACAAGAAAGAATTAAATGGTTCATAACCTCTATTCAATCAAAAGCAATCCAAATAGGTTGTAGAAACAGAAATTTTTTTTACAACTTATTTGGATTTAAAATTATTTTATTCAATAGGATTGTCTCCAATACAATAGGAGAATACTTATGCTTAGGAAAAAAAGTAAAAGACCAGTTCCAACAAGAGAATACTTATGCCTAGTAAAAAAAAAGTAAAAGTGGACAAACAGAAAAACCTAGCAGCATCTTCTGCATAGAACCCTATATCACGGCAGCCCAAACTGCGAGCTAACTTACCATTCTACGAGCAGTTTCAAGAACCTCCTCTTTCATCTTTTTCAACTTATACTTCGTATGAATATCACTGGTCGCTATGAAACATATGAATCCTCGGCCTCTTGGCATACCTGACAGCCTCCTACGCACTCTTAATATCATTCTCAGTACACCTGCAAGCCCCAATTATGACCGGCACATAGCCGCCGTAGGCGGTAGAGCTGACCACATTGTTGCCAACCTCTTGAGCTATGATCTTCACATCATCGAAGTCATCTTTTGAAGAGGCAGGGAAGCCAGCATCGACGACATCAACACCGAGCTTGCCAAGCTGCCGCGCTATCTTTAGCTTCCATTTTGAGTTCATGGAAACTCCGGCGGATTGCTCACCATCACAGAGGGTGGTGTCAAAGATTCGATCGTACAAGGGGTTAGGAATGTGGTTGGGAATGTAAGGAGGGCGGAAAAAGAGAGAGGAATTCATTTAGGAGATGTGGGAGAAGTTTGCGTGGTTTGAGAAATGGAGGGTCTTGAAGCTAAAGGAGGAAATAATGGAACTAAAACTTATAATAAGGAGGGATTCATTATAGGTAGTATTTAATTTATAGAGCAGATATATAGTATTTGTTTTTCTCTTTAATATAAACCACTGTATTAAATTTATTATATGCATATACAATCTACACGTATCTAATTTATTGCTTTTCTTACTTTTCAATTATCACTCGTTCCTCCATGCTCCTTCTAATCCTTATTACAAGACATCTCTAACTCATTCGTAGTTACATATAAAAACAGATAATTACAAATATTAAATTTATTATAAAATTCAAGTGATTTTCAAGATTACTACTATTAGCAACATTAAACTCCAAAATTGGTTAATAACAATTTTCAAACAAATAGTACAAATTGTAATTTATAAAAGGATTAAAGTTTAAAAATATCTATAAATTTTTGTCAAATATTCGATCCTTTGGCACCATAAACTTAAGTGTAAAAGTACCCATGAACAAATTTAAGGATCAAGTTATAATTTAGTTAAAACTATGGAAATCAAAAAATTAATTTCCCCACAATTATTTATGTTTCGGGCGACTTGTGTTCCATTATTGTGCAGTCAATGTTCCGTAAGAATAAAAATAATTAAATTCCCCATAAACATTTACTCTATTCAACCTACTTGCTCAAAAGGTCCTTTTTTTGAGCAATCAAAGGTCCTTAGGTCATAACTTATTTCATACTTTTTTTTGGTCGAAATAACTTATTTCATACTTGAATAAATTAATTTAATAGACCCATATTTGCTTTATCCATCGTATATTGTTTTAGCTTTTTACTACAACGACAAGATTTATTCAAGTGTGAAATTGGCTAAAACTTTTTGTTAATTGCTAAACGATTAGCGAATAGGCGAATAGCATATTCTTCATTGTAAATAGCCTATTAAAGATGTGCCGTAAATAACTGTTTGTTGGTATAATTAAAAATTTATAACTTCAATTTCGCAATTCACAACTTTCCAGTAACTATTTATGACAAAATCTTTGCAATAAAGTTGCCGCTAACGGTAGAGCTTCAACCACTGCCTGTTGTCGGATCATCAGGCACTGGCAGAGTGGCTTTTTTATTCAAAATTGTGAGGGGAAATGTTGTAAAAGTGCAACATTTTTAAATCTCAAATTGGCCCTATAATTCAATTAGAAATTAGTTGAATTAGGTGACCTGATTTTGGATTTTAGTATTTTAAATGGCTTTAAATGGGTTTATCAAACTTAAAAACTAATTGTGCAATATCAACCATATAAAATTATTTAAAGATATAAGGATTAATACTATATTTGATTCCTTAAGTTTTTCCTATTTTAGTTTTGATCCTTCAAGTTTTATACAATGGGTTTTGGTCTCTTTAGGAGCAAAATTGTTTACATTTTCATTAAATTATAGGGACCAATGATTTAAAAAGAATAAAACTTAAGGGACGAAAACCTATGCTGTGAAATTGAGGGACTAGAACTAAAATAATGGAAAACTTAGCATCAAATATTATATTAACCCAAGATTATATTAACTCAGATTTTAAAATTATAAAAACCAAACCAAGCCTTACTAATTACGGGTTTGATCCTTTTGTGCTAGATTGATTTGGTTTGGATTGTTATGGTAAGTTTTGTGTAATTTTCAACACCTTGTAGACTTTTTCTACGGAGAAAATTTCAGTCAACCCTAACACCTTATTATTCAATGCTCCTTCCGTGTGTGTGTGTGTGTGTGTGTGTGTGTGTGTGTGTATGGTCCCATTTTTGAATGAAATTGTCCTTTTTAAGAAGGTTCCATTTGAATTAGTATGAACAATAATACATTTTTACTCATTTTACCCTCAATTAAATTCATACATTGGATTAATTAAAATGTTGACTCTTTCCCTGTTAACATGTGCATGATAGGGTACACAGTGGTACTTATAACGCCTAGCTTTGAAGTTTGATCATCAGCTACCAAAAAATGTGCAAGTACAACTACTAAACACAAGTACAACTAATATATAAATGATTTTTAGAATGTGGAAGAATCGATCTGAATTAATACCCCAAATTTGAAACTTGAGGCTAGAGAATAAGCCTGAATAAGTGGACTGATAAACCCCAGTTTAGCAGGATCCCAAATTTTGATTAAGGGATAATGACTCAAAACGTGGATGTGATTACTGATAAATGAACCCCTTTTGGAGAATACGATGTGATTTGGGATTCGAATGTGATTCGTATGTGTTGTGATTCGTACCCAAACCCTATATTTGAGTTCAATTATGGATTAACATCTAAATTGAATGAAAATAAGGGGGAGGGCATACGTATGGTGTAAATGAATGAGAAAATGTATTTGGTGGTGATTCAGGAGGAACTGTTATAATCAGGGGTAAAATGGTAAAGTTACAGACCAATTGGTCAGTTACCGAAGAGAAAACTCATTGGTAACTTGAAGATCAATGGTTGAGATTGATTTGTGTAATAGATCAAAGGTGGAATCCCATGTGTTTGGGCTCATGTGAGCTCATGGGAGGTTTGTCAAGATGGTGACACTTGGCAAAATGTGGACCCTTGATCTTGGGTCAAGATTTTAACTCTTTCCCTCTTCTCTCTCCCTCAAAGGTCGGCCAAGTGTATTTGGTCCTCAAAATCTGATGCTTCTTCATTGTCTCATCCCTCTCTCCAAAACCTCCATTTTCGTCCAAACCTTGGAGGAAAGAGAAAGCAAGATGTAAATATTTGGTTGCTTTGTGGTCCTCTAATGCTCAAACACTCCTCTATAATATTGTTCATAGTGTTGAGAACTTCATTGCTATGATTTTAGATTTGTGAAAGAAGGTGTTTGGAAACTTGAGGAAAATTGCAAAGATGAAGAATCAAGGGATTTGTTTAGGAAAGAGGAAGAGATGAGTATTTGCTATACTTTGACCTAAGTTTTGTGATTTGTGGATGAGTTTTGTGAATTTTGAATTTTCCCCTGATTTTGTGGTAATTTCAAAATGGAGGAATTGTCTTGTGTATTATGCTGCAATTGATGTCATGTTGTGTTATTTGGCCATTGAAATTGGTTTTGAATGTGAAATGGAAGAATGGCAATGTTGAGGTTGAATTGTGAATTGTGTTGACATGTTGTGATTATTGTGAAAACATGTCAATATGATGTGAATTTTGTTGATTTGGTGTTTCCAATAGAGTCCTTATGAAAATTTATGTGGGAATGGTATTTGATGTGAATTTGGGAACCATTGGTGCAAAATTTAGAATGTTGTCCATTGAAACTCTGTTCTGGACAGTCTGCTTGTGTGAACTTTTTGAATAGGCAAATGATGTCTAAAAATTCTGAAACTTTTCAATCCTAAAGTTTACATTCCAAGCTTCAAAATGGACACATAATTTGTGTCATTTCGTTTTGTAAGCTGGGAGTTATGGTTGCCCAAAGTTTGATGTCGAAACTAGACTTAATTCTGGAGCAATGTAGGATTTTGTGTAATTCTGGAATTTTGTGATGATTTCTAGTAATGGTCCATATTTTTCCAGTAAACAAGACTTAAATAGCTTTCAATAGACTTTGGGATCACTTCATTTCGATTTTTTTGGAATTAATTATGATTTTCTGAAGTTTCCATGGCCGCAGTGCAAAACTTTCTATGCACGTCTTGACCACAGCCAGAAAATCTTGGCTGCAGCCAAAAACCTTCTATGCTATTTTTGGCCACAGCCAGAGAATTCTTGGCTGCAGCCAACCCCTGTTTTCAGCATTTGGTGATTTTGAAAAGTGATGTCCAACCTAGTACTTCCCAATCCTTTCAAGCTTTTGTTGAGCTTATTTTTAGACACTTAAGGAACTCAAATGACAACCAACTTTAAGTGATATGAAAGTAAGGATCTGGATTAGAGATTAACCCTATATCCTTGATTTGGTTTATAGGGTTTGGTATTCGTTCTGATCGTGAGTAGCCAGTGCTGGAGCATACGTGGAAAGAATAAGTGTAGGGAACTTACCTCACCTACATGTATTTGATACTGTGTTGGTGTATTGATGCATATTATTGCTTTTCTTGATTATGTGAAACATATATGAATGATTGAAGCTCTATTTTTATTTATGCTATGGCCATAGTATGTTGTTTGAAACATTGAGCACGCAGATATGTCATTATGTGAGCATGTGTTATTGTGATGCAAGCATGTCATATATTAAGCACTTATCTTGCATGCATATGGGTATCTGTTTCCTACTAAGATTCTCTCTAATCTCACCCTCCCTACCAACATTCTAGATAGGACAAGTGGATCGAGGCAGGAGCAAGTAACCAAGGGTGGCTAAGGCTCCCGTTGGAGTTTGATGTTGGTAGTTGGTTATCATAAATTGGAATATTGTATAATTTGTATTTGTATTTGGAATTGGGAATGTGTATTTAGAATGTATAAGTAGATTTGGAGATAATGTTGTGTAATCCCCATATGGAAATTGTAATGGGCGAATGTGCCCTGAAAATACTTGGTTAATGAATGGAACCCGGGGTTGCCAGGATTTTAGGTTGAGCACTCTGATATATTCGAATGTGATTTATTTCCGCGAAGTAATTGTATTCGAAATTTGAATATGAGACCAAGTGAATTGAATTTTGAATGAAATTTCTGAAAACCTTATCGGGAAGATGGGATTGTAAATGAGTTTTGATTATTATTGGTCTCTATTTCATTTTAATTGTGTATTTCGGATATAATTACGGTGGGGGTTACATGCAAGTACAACTACCAAACACAAGTCCACATTGTTTGTGCAATAATGGACCTACATAATTTTATTAGGAGAAATTTTGCCATTGACATTAATTTTCGGCAAGCTAAAGCTGGGAATATAGGATCCAACTTGGCTTTAACATGGCATAATATATAAAAAAATAGCCTATTTCCTGTATCAAAGCCAACTGAGAGTTAAACATTCATCACAAGTCCATACATGACAAAATAAACATAAATCCACAAGTCATCAGTAGAACTTAAAAATAATCAATAATTAGTTAATATTAATAGTGTTCGAATTTAAAACATGATGTAAAGCCATAAGATTTTCTTGAGCGTGGGTGAGAGACTAAGACTAAGATTGAGGTAGTGAGGTGAGAAGTGGACTGAACGGTGGAGTACTGGAACTGAAGTGACAGTAGGGGCCTTATTTTGGCTGACTTGGGTCTTGGACTCTTGGCTTCTTGCCTTCTTGGGCCTTGGCTCTTGGCTTACATAAAAAAAATATAGCACTAAAGCCAGTAATATGGGGCAGGGTTAGGGTTGGGATTTTCCTAACTCGCAAAAATACGGGCTTGTGGCATGGCTTGTAGATTAGCGGGTTGGCCCACACAATTTTTTTTAATATAATAATTTCACAAAACTTATAAGTTATCTACTCCTACCTTGGTACCTCCCAATTCAAAGCGAAAAAAATCTTAGCCTCCACTCTTCTTCTTTAAACAAAATTATTTTATTTTGGTTTTTTGATGATGATTTTATGTTTTTTGATTACAAACTTTGACAAATTTAATAATTTTATCTCTTGAATTGTGGATCGTGTTTTAAATATTTATAAGAGGAATGATTGATGCTAGGAAGGTAAATTTAATGACTCATATATATGTGTCTCATACTTTCGGCTGTCTTTAAAAAATAGGAAATTGTTTTTTTAAAGAAAAATGAAGGCCTGCAGGCTGGCACACAATCCGCACACTATGGGTTATGCCAACCCGCAAAAGTGTGGCCCAAGGGTTGGTGCGGGCCAGCCAATAACCCATAGATTGGCCCACATTCCTGGCTCTATCTAGCACCATTAAGTTTTTTTGGATGTTAAAATGAACATAAACTTCACAAAATAGGGCAATTTTGACATTACCCCTTAACTCTATTAATGTTGACTAGAGAGAGAAAATATGTTTGACTTCAAATTGTAACATGGCAAGGTAGTGATACTTGTAATACCCTAAACTTTAGGATCGGAGGATTGAGAATAAGCTTGAAATAAGTGAACTGCTAAACCCTAGTTTTGTAGGTGCCCTAAATCTATTCCCTAATGGTTTTATATTTTTAGGGTATTAAAGAAAGAAAAATGGTGAATTTTGGAGAATGTGATTATCCTTCCAGTGAAATTTCCTATGAGGCAGTGAGTTTGTCATGTGGTTTTGGATGACCAAATGATGAGCAAAAATTATGAGATTTTATAGAGTGAAAGTAGACATTCTAAGCTTTAAAATGATTGGTTATATGAATCATTTGAAGCTATATATAAAGAGTTATGAATTTTTGAAATTAGCCCAGAAAAACTGGAAAGTTTCTGGAGCAGTATTAAAAGAAATTAAATCTAGGAATGATGTGCAAATAGACTCAATAAGGGCTCTATAGCCTTTAGAATTACTCTGATATGAGGTCTACAAATTTAGTTATGAGTTTTCAAAGTTAGGGCAAAAAATCTGCCAGAATTTCTGATAAATCTGAAAATAAAGAAATAATATGATGGCAAGTTTTGAAATTATGAGGTACATGAAAAATTCATTTGGGCTTATGGAAGGACCTCCTAGACGTCTTTTACATGGGCCAAGAGCGGGAAAATATTAGTTGCAGTATAATTGGGCTTATGGCATAAACCTTATGTACATAAAGTCCAAAATTTTGGGAATTTACTTAAATAAGTAATTAAAGGCATAAAGTGAATATTATAAAATATTCATCATCTTCCTCATTCAGCCCCAAAACTGACATGAAACAGAAGCCATAGGGAGAGAGAAAGTTGAGAAATTCTAGAGAGAGAAAGAGTTGAGAACTCACGAGGTAGGTTGATTTCTCTGGTGAATTCGTCCCTAGTGAGTATAACTCCGCTCCTAAGCTTTTCTGTCATATATTTTAAGGTGTTGGAAGCTCAAATTTGGCGTTAGGAAGAGCTAGGGTTTTGGCCACACTAGGAAAAGCTAGAGGGAGCTTGAAATAACTTCCGAAACTTCAATCTTTGATTATTCTGGCCACTATGGACAATTTAATCGGTGAAATTTCATTGGATTGTCTTTGTTTGTGAAAATGGAAAATGGGTTGTTGGAAGTGGTATACTACCAAAATTAGTACTAAATGGTAGTTGTAACCTAATTAAATAGTCAAAAAGTGGTTAGGAGTATAAAGAAACACGTCCGAGGAGTCAGAATCCAAAAACCCCAATTTTCCCTAAAGATTTGTGTAATTTGGCTAGGGCTGGTACAAGGGCTTAGAGTTAGATTTTTAATCATTTGATGATTCCATTAAGTTCAGGAGGGAAAATTAGGTGGGGTTATAGTTGGACGCTTTTTCGAAAAAGCCCGAAAAAGCATAATTACAAAAATGCCCCTGAAACCTTAAATAGGGCTGCTAAGAGTATTTATGTCATTTAGTAGTAAATTTGGTAATTCTAAGTCCGGAAATAGATTCTTTGAGAGAAAATATGTCAGAATAACAAATGTCAAAATTTCGAGAAAAGTACGGCCGGGACGGGCCGAGTCCCGGGGGCATTTTGGTAAATTTTCATAGAAGGCTCATATTACCACCAGAAACACTATGGAAGTGTCTAAATAGTACATTTGGAATTGTAGGACCGAGTGCAGAGCCAAGCTGTGACACACATTACGAGGCATGAAGTTCGAGAAGCTTACTTAAGGATAAAAAAGGGCTAAGGTAGGGAATTTACCTCTCCTGCATGTATTTGATATTTGTGCTGATGTATTGATGCATGTTACTTCTTTGTATGATTATCTGAAACATATAAGAATGATTGAAGCTCTGTTTCTAATTATGCTATGGCCATAAGTATGTTGTTTGAAACATTGAGCACGTAGATATGTCATTGTGTAAGCATGAGTTATGTAATGCAAGCATGTCATACATTAAGTACTTATCTTGCATGCAAATTGGTACTATTTTCCTACAGAGATTCTCTTGAATCTCACCTTCCCTTACCAACAAATTAGACAAGTGAAAACAAAAAGTGCACTGAAAGTAGAGAAGAGAACTACATGGGAGGAATGCAGTGGTGGAATGAAGACGGGAAGATGTCTCAATTTCACTGGGATGGGTTTAGATACCCTAGAGCCCTGTGCAGCTACAAGGTTTGTAATTATTATGTATGAACCCCTATGGGAAATTTCTGTAATCATACACATATTATCAGTATATTTCTGCTATTCCTGTGTTTCCCACCGGACCGCATATTGTTTTCCGCGAATACTCTAAAAAACATGAAAATAAGGTAAGGGTGAAACATTTTGGTATCAGGGCCCAAGAGTTGTGGAAGAGCCCAAAGCGGTTCTGGCAGAGCAAGCGGTTCTGGCAATAGGATAATATACTGATAAGATCTTGATTTTATGGTAAAAGGAGATATGCACAGGAGGGCGTCACAAGAGTAGTGAATTTTCTCCTTTTTCTGTGAACCAGCCCCAGAGAAATGGCGAATACCCGAGGGCAGCCAATGTTACCATGCCGGCCTAAGGGTGGTATAAGGAAGTCACAGACATTCAGGAAGTGGATCCGAATGATAACTTAGAGGAGTTCAGGAAGCATATCATGCGGTACGTGTTCAAGTACATGTAATGGCATTGATATACCGTCTAGACACAATTTTTAGTCAGCCAAAGGTAACTAGCACAGGGTTTGAGTCAAGAGTAGTTTCAAGGTACCGGTCGTCCGGAGTAGATAGAGTCGATATCTACATTTAGGCATAGGCACAAAAAAGTTAAGCGTGCTCAACCCAAGGAAATCTCAGGATAGGTGGCCCTTTGGGAAGTTCCTTGTAAATTTGGAACCTTGTGATTAAAGGTTTGAACTTTTAATTAGAAGTTCATAGACGACATAAAGAGTACCTAGATGCATGGAGATAATGATGATGTAAGAATTGATTTTAAATTAGGATAGTTCTGAAGCGGTGAATACTGCCCAGAAAAGTCCATTTTATGGGGTTATGGAAATTTGAAGCATAGTAAATGTTTTGAGGTTTCTCCATGTTAAGTGATGATTCGTAGTAATAATATGGTGTTAAAGGTATGTAGGTATGATGTATGGTAATGCTAAATTTATAGTGATTATGTGGTATATCGATCCTAAAGGATCCAAACTGATGATACTGAATGTTGAGAATAGGCGCTATTGATCTTGACTCTTAGCGAACCTATTGGGTATAATTTAGGGAGATGATTTCCAATTTGTGTGATATTGAGGTTCTAGATTTCATAATAAACCTAAAAGTTCAATTAGAGACCTTAGGCTGTAAAATCCTACATGCCAGATACGTTAAACCAAATTGGAATTGAACTGAAACTGAAACTGATAAATAGTGCCTATGGGTACACTGTGTGACCAAACATGGTGCCTACGGGTACACTGTATGACCGAACATGGTGCCTACGGGTACTCTGAGCATGACTAAACATGGTGACTACGGGTACGATCGAACCAAATTATGAAAAAAGTAGAGGTTGTAACAATGGTATCAGAGCCCAAACAGTTCTGGAGGAGCAAGCGGTTCTAGTAACAGGATAGTATACTGATAATATCTTCATTTTATGGTAAAAGGAGATATGAACAGGAGGGGGCACAAGAGCAGTGAATTTTCTCCCTTTTCTGTGAACTAGCCTGGGAGAAATGGCGAACACCCAAGGGCAGCTAATGTTACTATGCCGACCTATGGGTGGTATAAGGATGTCGTGGACATCGAGGGAGCAGATCCGAATGACAACTTGGAGGAGTTCAAGAAGCATATCATACAGTACGTGTTCAAGTACATGTAATGGCGTTGATATACCATCCAGACACAGTTTTAAGTCAGCCGAAGGCAACTGGCACGGGGTTTAAGTCAAGAGTAGTCTTAGGGTACCGGTGGTCTGGAGCAAATAGAGCCCGTATCTGTGTTTTGGCATAAGCACACAAAAGTTAAGCATGATCAACCTAAGGAAATCTCGGGATGCGTGACCCTTTGGGGAGTTCTTTGGAAATTTGGAACCTTGTGATTAAAGGTTTGAACTTTTAATTAGAAGTTCATAGACGACATAAAGAGTAACTAGACGCATGGAGATAATGATGATGTAAGAATTGATTTTAAATCAAGACAGTTCTGTAGTGGTGAATACTACCCAGAAAGGTCCATTTTATGGGGTTATGGAAATTTGAGGCATGGTAAATGTTTTGAGGTATCTCCATGCTAATTGATGATCCGTAGTAATAATATGGTGTTAAAGGTATGTAGGTATGATGTATGGTAATGCATAATTTATAGTGATTATGCCATATATCGATTCTAAAGGATCCGAACCGATGATATTGAATGTTGAGAATAGGTGCTATTGATCTTGACTCTTAGCAAACCTATTGGGTATAATTTAAGGAGATGATTTCCAATTTTTGTGATATTGAGGTTCTAGATTTCATAATGAACATAAAAGTTCGGTTAGAGACCCTAGGCTGTAAAATCCTACATGCCAAATATGTTAAACTGAACTAAAATTGAAATGGATGAATAGGGCTTACAGGTACACTGCATTATCGAACATAATGCCTACGGGAACACTGCATTATCGAACATAGTGCCTACGAGTACAGTACATGACCAAACATATTGCCTATAGGTACATTACATGACCGAACATAGTGCCTATGGGTACCCTACATGACCGAACATAGTGGCTATGGGTACACTGTATGACCAAACATAGTACCTACGAGTACACTGAGCATGACCGAACATGGTGCCTACGGGTATGCTGAGCATGACCGAACATGGTGCCTACGGGTATGCTGAGCATGACCGATCATGGTGCCTACGGGTATGCTGAGCATGAGCTATCATGGTGCCTACGGGTATGCTGAGCATGATTTATCATGGTGCCTACGGGTATGCTGAGCATGATCTATCATGGTGCCTACGGGTACATTGAACTGAATTATGGAACAAGTAGAGGTTGCAATAATGGTTAGCCCTGAACATTTCCGACCGAATCAAATTACGGAACAAGTAGGGGTTGCAACAATGGTTGGCCCTGAACGTTTCCAATCGAGCTGAATTATGGACCTAGTAGGGGTTACTATGGAGGTCCAGTAGGATCCAACTGAGGAAGAAAGATAAGTGTGGGCAAATAGTGTAGTCCTACCTATAATGTGTTAGATAGTGTGATAACTATATGTGGTAGACCATTGTGTCCATAGGCTGGTAGATGAATTCAGAAATGTGATGGGCAGTGACCCGAGGAATGGGGGTAGTGACCCTCAGCTATATGAACATTATGTTGCATGGCTTGTGAGCCTGCACATAAAAAAGGGACGGATTGGGTGATAAGAAGTGATCCACATGTTCTAGACGTTCAAATTTTGAGGACGAAATCTATTGAACAGAGGGAGAAATGTAACACCCTAAATTTTAAGATCGGAGGCTTGGGCATAAGTTTGAAATAAGTGGACTGCTAAGCCCCAGTTTAGCAAGTATCCCAAATCTATTCCCTAATGGTTCTTATATTTTTTGTGGTACTAAAGAAAGAAAAATGGTGAATTTTGAAGAATGTGATTATGCTTCCAGTGAAATTTCCTAAGAGGCAGTAATATTGTCATATGGTTTTGGATGATCAAATGAAGAGTAAAAATTATGATATTTTAAAGGGTGAAAGTAGACATCATAAGCTTTAAAATGATATGTCATATGAATCATTTGAAGTTATATACAAAGAGTTATGACCTTTTGAAGTTAGCCTAGAAAAACTGGAAAGTTTCTGAAGCAGCATTCAAAAAAATCAAATTTGGGAATAATGTGCTTCCAATTGGCAAAATTCTATATTTTTCCTTGAAAATAGACTAAATAAGGGTTTTATAGCCTTTAAAATTACTCTGATATGATGTCTACAAATTTAGTTGAGTTTTCAAAATTAGGGCAAAAAATATGCCAGAATTTCTGATAAATCTGAAAATAAAGAAATAATGTGATGGTAGGTTTTGAAATTATGAGGTTCATGAAAAATTCATTTGGGTTGATGGAAGGACTCCTAGATGTCTTTTACATGGGCCAAGAGAGGGAAAATATTAGTTGTAATAAAATTGGGCTTATGGCATAAAGCTTATGTACATAAAGTCCAGAATTTAGGGAATTTACTTAAATAAGAATTAAAAGCATAAAGTGAATATTATAAAATATTCATCATCATCATCATTCAGCCCCAAAATTGACATGAAACAGAAGCCATAGAGAGAGAGAGAGTTGAGAAATTCTAGAGAAAGAAAGAGAAGAAAACTCACGAGGTAGGTCGATTTCTTCGGTGAATTCGTACCTAACGTATATAACCCCGCTTCTAAGCTTCTCTTTCATGTATTTTAAGGTTTTCGAAGCTCAAATTTGGTGTTAGGAAGAGCTAGGGTTTCAGAGGTCAACTTAGCTCAAATGTAGCTAAGTTGTCTCTTTAATGGTCAATTTGGAGGAGAAAATTGACACATGTACATCATGTGGGACCCTCAAACTCTGACTTAACGTCCATTTGTACTGAGTTAATAACCATAGTGTTAAAATTGCCCCATTTTATAAAGTTTATGTACATTTTAACACCCGAAAAAACTTAATGATGTCATATGCCTCTTTTACAAAAGTTTGTAGCTACAATTACACCTTTGCCCTATTTTCTATGCTTTGTGTCACACCCTTATCTTATTTTGATTCCCAATGAAATATAAATTCATGATTTGGTGGGCAACACAGGAATAGCATAAATACACTGATAATATGTGCATGATTACAAAAATTCCCTATAGGGGTTTGTATATAATAATTACAAAACTTGAAGCCGCACAGGGCTTTAGGGTATCTAAACCTATCCCAGTGAAATGGAGACATCATCCCATCTTCGTTCCATCACTGCAATCCCCTCATACAGTTCTCTTCTTTATTCTCAGCATATCTTCTGTCTCCTCCTGTCTAAATTATTGGTAGGGGAGGGTGAGATTCGGGAGAATCTCAGTAGGAATATAGTACCAATATGCATGCAAGATAAGTGCTTAATGCATCATATGCTTGCATTACATAACTCATGCTCACACAATGACACACCTGCTTGCTCAATATTACAAACAACATACTTATGGCCATAGCATAAATAGAAAAGAGCTTCAATTGTTCATATATTTTTCACATAAACAAGCAAAGCAATAACATGCATCAATACACTAGCACAATACCAAATACATGCTGGAGAGGTAAGTTCTCTACTTTAACCTTTTTCTTGCCTCAAATCATCCGCCTCGTAAAACGTGCCAAGCTTAGGTTCCTAACTCAATCCTAAAATATCGAATATACAAGAATTAGGTTAAAGCCCATTCATGTACCATTTTAGGAACTTCAATAGTGTTTTTGGGGGTTATATGAGTCTATATTAAAAAATTAATAAAATGCCCCTGAAGATCGGGCCCGGCCCCTCTATACTCGTCTGACTGTACTTTTCTCGAAATTTTGATATGGTCTATTCTGATATATTTTTTCTCAAGGAATCCATTTCTTAACTCGGAATTATCAAATTCAATGTCAAATTGCAAAATTACCCTCAGCAGCCCCACTTTAAGGGTTTCAAGGGCAATTTCGTAATTATCTTCTTCGGGCTTTTCTGAAAAAGTGACCAACTGTAACCCTACCTAATTTTCCCTCTTAAACTCAATGGAATCATCAAATCATTGAAAATCCAACTATAAGGCCCATTCATTTCCCTAGCCAAAATATACAGGTTCTCCGGGGAAAATCGGGGTTTTGCGTTTTCGGCTCCATAAACGTGGTTCTTTCTACTCCTAACCACCTTATTGACTATTCTATTTGGTTAAAACTATAATTTAGTACCAATTTGGGCAGCATAACAGCCTCCAAATCCCATTTTTCATTTTTGAACACAGACAATCCGCCGAAATTTCATAGATTAAATTGTCCAAAACAGCCAGAATAGTCAAAATAGAAGAGTCTGCAAGTTACCTCTGCTCCCAGTAGATTTTTCTCAATGTGACTAAAACCTTAAAGAATAAAGAGGAGTAGCTTAGGGTCGGAGTTATATGCGTTAGGAACCGATTTATCAAAGAAATTACTTACCTTTTTAAGTTTTTCCTTCAATTTCTCTCTCAACAATCTGCTCTTTTTCTCTCTATGTGTAAGGTTGTTTCACGTCAAATATTGACTGAAGAAGGTGGATGATGATTTTAGTAATATATCCCAATTTAATTAATTAATTTTCCCAATTTCGGATTCTTAGAAAATTAAACTTTGAAAAATCATAAATAATTCTAGAAAAATTGAATTAGAGTAATTCTAAAGACTATAGAACACTTGTTGAGTTTAGTTTCAAGAAAAATATAAAATTTTTCCAATTGGAAGCACAAAATTCCCAGAATTAATTTCTTTTAATACTGTTCCAGAAACTTTCAAGTTTTTTTGGGCTAATTTCAAAAATTCATAAATTTTTGTCTATAGCTCTAATTGAGTCATATCACCTATCAAATTAAAGCTTAAAATGTCTACTTTCATCCTACAAAACCTCATAATTTTTTCTTATCATTTGGTCTTTCAAAATCACATGACAATCTCATTGTCTCATAGGCGATTTCACCGAAAACATTGTTTACCTTTAATTTGTAATATCCTATGACCAAAATGAACATTAGTATTGGCCAAATATTATTTTCTTGTATTCCTCTACTTTGGACCTCAATATTGGGCATTCTAGAAAACCCAAAAGTTAATTCCATTTTTGTATACAAATTTCCCATACTTTTTAATTAACCAAATTTTCCATACTCTTTAATTCACCATTTTATTCCCTTTTATACCTCACAGATATAAGAAATGTTAGGAAATAAGTTTGAGACACCTACTAAGCCAGGGTTTAGTAGTCCACTTAATTTAGGCTTATTCTCAAGGCTCAAATTCCAAACTTCGGGATATTACATTTCTCCCCCCGTTCAATAAATTTTGTCCTCAAAATTTGAACGTCTACTATTTTGGGATCCCTTTTTATCACTCAATCCATCCCTTTATCATGTACAAGTTCATAAGTCGTGCGACATAATGATCATATTCAATATATATCTTTCGTATGCAAGCTCATTGATCATGCAACGCAATCATCATTTTCTCATCAAAGTTCTCAGATATTATTTAGCATTCATCATTCATTTAGTACATAGTATGTGGTGTGTAATCAAACACAGGACCCACTGGTCCATTCCCACAGTGCTTGATTTATTAGGCTCACTGCCTCAGCTCACATGTTGTAAGCCTAGTCTCTCGACTACAAGCAGCTGGTACAGTGTAAGCCACTTGGCTATGTTGGGGTATGACCCTCCTGATCATAGATTGATTAGTCGCATCTTTTTCTTTTTCCTATGTATGTGTGTGAAATTCCTATTAGCCTCCACACATTCTATAATACCCTGAATTTTGAGATTTGAGGCTAGAGAATAAGCCTGAAATAAGTGGACTGTTAAGCCCTGGTTTAGCAGGATCCTATATTACGATTAAGGGATAATGACTCTAAAAGTGGAGGTGATTAGTGATAAATGACCCTTTTGGAGAATTTGATGAGAATTGTGATTCGTATATGTGTAACTAGTGCCTAAACCCTGCATTTAAGCTTATTTGTGTGTCAAAGCTTAAGATGCATTGAATGTGAAGGGGAGGGCACATGATATGAAGAAATGAGATATGAAATGTGTTTGGTGTGATTCAAGAGAAATTGCCATAGTTAAGGGCAAAATGGTAAAGTTACCAACCAATTGGTCAATTACTGAAGAGGAAACTCATTGGTAACTTGAAGATAAATGGTTAGGATTGATTTGTGGAGAGATCAAAGGGTGGAATCGTGTGTGTGTGCGCCTATGAGAGCTAATGGGTGGTGAGTAAGATGTTGACATTTGGCAAGTTTTGGACCATAGGATCTTGGGTCAAAGTTTCAAACCATCCCCTCTCTCCTCCCTTCCTCTAAAGTCAGCCAAATGGTTATTGAAGGGCCAAAATGCTGATCTTCATCATCCTCTCATCTCTCTCCTTCATTCTCCATTTTCGTCATGCTTGGGGGAGGAAAGAGAAATGAAAAAGGTGAGTTTTGGCTTGTATAATGTCCTATAAACACCCTTCTCTAATATTGTTCATAGTGATGAGAGCTTTATCTCTATGTTTTTAGATTTGTGAAAGGTGTTTTGAGAGCTTGAGGAATCTTGAAGTTGGAGGAATTAAGGAATTGGCTTTGGAAAGAGGAAGAGGTAAGGATTTGATGCATTTTGACCTAAGTTTTGTGGTCATTAGTTAAGTTTTGTGAATTTCAAATTTTGTCTTGATGTTATGTGATTTTGAAATGGTGGAATTGGATAGTGTAATATAGTGTAAATGGTGTCATATTGTGTTTTGGTGCCATTGGAATTAGTTTGAAACTTTGGATTGGAAAGATTTGCAATATTGAGTTTGAACTGTGAATTGTGTTGACATGTTGTGGTTATTGTGAAAACATGTCAATGTGATATGAATTTGATTGATTTGGTGTTTCCAAGGGCTTCCTTGTGAAAATTTGTATGGAAATGGTGTTTATTGTGAATTTAGGACCATTGGGGATAAATGACCAAAATCTGAAAATCTATCCATTGAAACTCTTTGTTGGGCAGTCTGTTCGTGTGGACGTTTTGAATGGGCAAAAGTTGTCTAAAAATTCAGAAACTTATGTGGTGATTTCTGGTAATGGTTTATATTTTTCCTATAAAGAGAACTTAAATATCTTTCATTTGGCTTTGGAATCACCTCATTTCGATTTTTGTGGAATTAGTTATGATTTTTGGAAGTTTAGCCAAGAAACAGGATTTTCTTGGCCACGGCCAGAAGGATTTTGGGCCGTGGCCCAAATGTTTCTAACCTGTTTTTTGCCACAGCCAGTGGATTCTTGGGCCACAGCCAACCCCCAAAAATCAGTATTTTGGCACTTCTGAAAGGTGATTCTTGGTATAATTTCTCCCAACCCTTTAGGCATGTGTTTGGGCTTTGAGTAGCCACCTAAAGGTGTTAAATGATAACCAACATTAAGTATTTATATGTTGAGGAATTAGAAAAGGAATAACCCTATGTCCTTGCTTTGGTTAGAGGGTTTATGTTCGCCCTGATCGTGGTTCGATATTCATCTGATCGTGAGTAAGCGGTGTTGGAGCATATGTGGAAGACAAGAGTAGGGAACATACCTCTCCTGCATACTCTGATATTTGTGTTAGTGTGTTGATGCATGTTATTACTTTGCTTAATTATGTGAACATATATGAATGATTGAAGCTATGTTTCAATTTATGCTATAGCCATAGGTATATTGTTTGAAGCATTAAGCTTACAGATTTGTCTTTGTGTGAGCATGAGTTATGTGATGCAAGCATTTCATGCATTAAACATTTATCTTGCATGCATATTGGTAATGTTTTCCTACTGGGATTCTCTTAAATCTCACCCTCCCCTATCAACATTTCAAACAGGGTAGTGGATCAAGGATGGAGCAAGTGACCAAGGGCGGCAAGGACTTCCTTTTAGGTTATTTGAGTTTTGGTAGTTGGTTATCATTATAGTTGAGATATCTATATTTGATATGGATGTATATTTGATTATGTATGGAGATGAGATTTGTGTAATCCCCATATGAGGGCTTATAGGGGTGAATATGCCATGTAAGGCTTTGAATAATGTATGGAACCCGGGATTGTCGGGATTATTGTTATACACTCTGATTGTAATGAATGTAATTTATCCGTATAGTAATTGTATTCGAAATGTGAATGAGACTAGGTGTATTAGATTTTGAAAAGTACTTGTGAAAACCCCATCTAGTATATGGGTTTTAAACTGTTATTTGATAATTATTGGTCTCTATTTCACTTTAACTGTGTATTTCAGATATAATTACGTAAGGGGGTTACATATTCAACCTGTCACTATCCACATATACTACTTGTTTGATATACATAGGCTACGCAGTTCATTATTGCATAAAATGTTTGTCTGGTCTTACTACCCAGGGTTATTACCCCATACAAACATATATATATCAGGTCTTACTATCGTTATTCTCTGTTTTGTACTCATGGGCCATCCAACCCATTACTGTACTATTTGTTAGAATCGGTAGGCATAGCGGAAGAATTTTTAAAAAAATTTCACCGATCCTAATCAAGGATCTATCAACGGCGTTTAAACCAAGTTGGAAGGATTCATACCTTTTGATGATTCAAAGTTTTCACGATCTCTATGAGCCAACACGTCAGGTCCGCTCCCTCTACCGGTATCCACACGAATGCTCTCCAACCGAGACTGTGTGCTAGCGCCTCTAATGTCTCCTAGGGTTTTACTTGCGGCTCTTGTAACACCCTGCCTTTAATCATGTAATTATAATTCGATATTAAATAATTAAAGTAGATTAGAGACCTTCGGATAACTTAAACTCGTTTCAATCTCCTACTTTGTGGTAGGGTTTTCACAAAATCATTCAAAATCTCTTTCCTGTTCCTGGTCTCCATTTCAAAATTCGAATATAATCACCTGTGCAGTTTAACTACATTCACGTATGACAGAGTGTAAAACCAATTCCCCGGCAACTCCCGGATTCTATACATATATAACCTGAGGTTTAAGTATCCACTAGGGGATTACATCCAAAATCGAATATACTATTCATATTTCAGATTATACAGTAATCCCGAATTCAAAAGAAATAACCAACATTTCCAAAATCAACATACCCCTAAGGGTCCTAAGTGCTCTGGGTCGGCCTCTTCTCCTTTGAGCCACATGCCCTGTCTGAAAGGCTAGTCATAGGAAGGAATGAGATTCGAGAGAATCTCAGTAGTAACAAACCACTCATACAATGTATAAATACCAATCATGTATATAAATCACAACCAGCAACAACAGCAACATCAATCTCAAAGATACATGGTTTTCACCACAAACGACAGCACTCACGGCTGTATACACAATACGACAGCTCTCGCTGTAATCTTCATCACGACAGCTTACGCTGTAATCACAATAACGACAGCTTGCGCTGTAAACGACAACTATCACCAGCTGCAACCGCAGCAGCATCTAAGAAATCATCACAGAACCATGATAACACACACATACAAAGCATTACACATAGTATAAAAGAGAGAGAGAGTCACTACCTGATCCTTTCGTGACGTCCTTCAGCGTAGTTGGCTCACGAGGGCGGCAAATATCAAAGCCTATAAACAAAATCAAGAATGGTGGATTAATTTCCTACCCCTAATTCCTACTTTCAAACACTTAGAATAGGTTCCATATGAGTCTATAATGAAAATTTACAAAAATACCCCCGGGGACCCGGCCTGGGCCCGCCATACCCGGACCGGTTGCACTTTTCTTGAAATTCTAATCTGGGCTATCCTAACATATTTCCGCCCAAGGAATCCATTTCCGTACTCAAAATTATCAAATTCAATGTCAAATTACGAAATTGCCCTTGGCAGCCCTACTTTTAGGGTTTTAGGGGTGTTTCCGTAATTATGCTTTCTCGGCCTTTTTTGAAAAAGTGCCCAACTGTAACCCCTTCTATTTTCGCCCACTGAATCCAATGGAATCATCAAATCATTGAAAATCCAACTCTAAGACCCATTTACAGCCTTGGCCGAAATATACATGTTCTCCGGGAAAAATTGGGGTTTTACGATTTCGGCTCCGTAAACGCGTTCCTTTCTACTCCTAACCACTTTATTAACCATTACATTAGGTTACAACTAACATTAAGACCCAATTTGGGCAGCATAACCCCTAGGCCACATCATTTCCAAACTTTAAAACCAATGGCAATCCGGCGAAACTTCACCGATTAAATTGCCCACAGCAGCCAGAATAAGCAATATACGAAAGTTTGGAAGTTACCTCAAGCTCCTTCTAGCTTTTCTCAAGAGTGGCTGAAAACCCTAGCCCCTTGAACACCAAATTTTCTTCTCAAACACCTTAAATAACATAGAAGAGAAGCTTAGGAACAAGGTTATACGCGTTAGGAGCTAGATCGTCGGAGAAATCGGCTTACCTTGCGAGATTTCTCCTCTTTCTCTCTCTAAGAGCTCTCAACTTTCTCTCACTATCTTCAGCTGGAAATGGCGTGAAATGGCTGAAGAAGATGAGCAATTTGATTAATAATCCATGCTGACATCATCTTTTAATGAGATGATGTCATAATTCCCATTTTCGGATTTTCTGGCAGATTTTCTGCCCAAACTTTGAAAAATCATAACTAATTCTAGAAAAATCAAAATGAGGTGACTCCAAAGCCAAATGAAAGATATTTAAGTCCTCTTCATAGGAAAAATATTGGCCACTACTGAAAATCACCACAAAATTCTCAGCATTTCAATCTTTGCATATTGTTCCAGAAAATAATTAATTTCGCTGGGCAAACTTCAAAAATCCAAAACTCTTAGGTCACAAATCAAAATGATACAAATTATATGTTCATTTTGAAGCTTGACATGTGAACTTTAATACTGGAAAATTTCAGAATTGTTAGACACCATCTGCTTATTTAAAACGTCCATACAAATTGGCTGCCCTGTACAGAGTTTCAATGGACAGAGTTTTCAACTTTTGCACGATTGTTCCCAATGGTTCCAATTTCACAATAAACACTCTCCCCACATGAATTTTCACAAGGAAGCCATTGGAATCATTAAAATATCCAAATTCCCATCACACATTCTTCAAAAGTGTTTATTCAACAATAATTACATCCACTTTTGAAGTCATTAGCCCTTAATCACTTTTTGGGATATTACAGCTCTCAATTCTCATGTGCGTATGAATATATCTGCTCTATTAAGTTTATAACCTATGAGGGCTATTTTCAAATTTCAAAATTAATCATCATTAATTTTGAAATTAATTAACAATTAATTATCTTGATGAGCTAATTAAATAAATTCAGTTTAAATTAAATCTGTCCAACAGTTTTAATTTAACCTATTTATTTAATCCAAATAAAGAGCCATTAGATTTAATTTATCTTCATAAATTAAATCTGAGATACTATATCTCTATCATGTTAGTTATTAAATTTAATATATCTTAATAAATTAAATTTAAAACTAACACAATATGATAATATCGTATAATATATATATACATATATATATATATAAGATATATATTTCGAAAAAATATATATCTATATAATATTATTAATAAATTTTATATTATATATATAAATATAAATATAAAATTCGTTCACCTTAAATTAAACATTATCTCGTGTTGGGCCATTCTTGTGTGCGACCCTGTAGGCCCATATGAAGTTGGCAGTGGGCCAATAATTATACTAACCCAAAAGTTGCAAGTGGCCTCTAGCAAGACATTACGACTACCCAATTCATATGAGGATCGTTATCACGATGCAACTTGTCATACAACCATGTCACGTCCCTTTTGTCACACGATATATCGATCAAGGATAAGGCAGGGATAATGTCATCCTCTTGTTCCTGACCATTATTTTCTCGATTCCTGAGTAGCTTGATAACAGAGACAAAAATTCCTTTCATCATAGTATGGCTGGCCATACATTTCTTAGACTCACTCATCGAGGGGCCCAATAATATCTCTCTACTAATGTGAGGGACAAATTCCATCTTGATCATTCATATTCCTCTGCATGAAAAACCACCAAGCCCGATCGTAGCCTTTATCATCACCCGATCAAAAGTGACTTTTGACTAGTTCAAAGCTTAACAACTCTCATGTAAGAATCCATGATGACCTCAGGTCTAAGGGCATTGTGACGTGGTTATACATGAGAAAAGCTTATGACTTGATCCATGTAGCTTTCTCATAGTGGGTCGGTCCAGCACCTTGTACTCTTACAAGTGCCTAAGACTTTGATTCGTATCTCCATATCTTATCAAAGTCATACTGATCTTGTTTCATCTCTGCTCCCGCATAAATGACCGACCAGGGACATTTTAAGACAATCTTTATGAATTATCTAAGGATACAACTATCACAGTTAACATGCAAATAATATGATAACAGAATGGAGAAATTTCATTAAAATAATAATGTTCAAAGTACAATGATTGGCCCTTAGGGCATAATACCCAACACTAATTGTCCATCAGGACACTTAGTATATTATTCTAGGCCTCATTGCCTTGTTGGAACACTACCCAGTGTATTCAGCCTTACGATTTATGTCATTCTACTTGTGCAACACTAAGTATCCCGGTGTCACCACCCTATACAAACATGTACACTAGGACATACTAGCAATATATCTATCTATATTTATGCCTGCCTGTCCAGTGTTCAGGACAAATGACCATTTGACCTTCACTGGCCATACTGTGTGCACTATTTGAGATCAAATTACTATTTGACCCTTACTAATCATACTGTGCGTACTATAACATGAATAAGTAAGTAATTCTGTGACGTTGCGATTGTTAAAATGCACATGCCTTTTCTTCACCCTGTTGTATCTGAACACATCCCAATCCATATCTATTTGCATCTGTGTAGACTATAAAGATCGACTGTGGATCTGGGATTGTTAACACTGGTGCGGTTGAGAGGTATTCGCCACCATTCTACCCTACTATACTAAGGCTCATCCCAATCTCTGTTTACATGTGTCACCAGAGACCATATAGGTTGTGTGACTATTGACCATACAGGTCATTACATTGCACACCATGCAAGGTTTAATATTGTACACCACACTGGATGTAATACTGTACATCGCACTGGATGTAATACTATACATTGCACTGGATGTAATACTATAACCACGCAGGGTGTAATACGGTTCATCACACATACTACAACACTATTGACCATCAAAGCCATATTATGTTTTGTGATGATTAACACTGGTACAAACATCAACCTCTCCTGTAAGTTTCAAAATTGCACCTAGATTCACCACACTTCCGCTGCCCACTCTAATGCCTCACGCTATTAAATACAATATAGGTGATGCTACACTTTATGCCCACCCTTGTCTTACTATCTCAATTAGATCCCACTTGGCCTCCGTAGTAACCTGCAATTATCCATAGAAAATGTGATAGATAAATATGCCATGCACCATATAGTATAAAATGAAAATTCACATCAATCCGTGTGAGTACACAAAGTTTAGGGCCAAATACCCAGTTAAAACATCAATCCATGTGTGTACATAAAATGCAAGGCCAACTATCTCATTGGAATACCTATGTGTACCTCAGTCGAGTCCTAGACTACAGCTAGGTAAGACCAGTATACTTCAGTTAGGTCCCAGGACCACAGCTAGGTAAATCGTGTATCATAGTAGGGTCCTTTCGAGGCCAAATGGTACATATACACTTCCCATTGGATGAAACATATATACTTCTCTCACCACAGCTAGATAGTGTGTGTTTATTATTCATACCACAACACATAGCAAACATGCACCATATATAGTTAGTGCAAGCGTTTTACCCAAGAGGGGGGGTGAATTGGGTGATATCAAAAATTTTATTGCCTATATAAAAATTGACTACAAATATAAAGTAGTTAAGATCTAAGAGAAATATCACCAAAGTATATATCGGGAGTTATACTGGTGCAGTCACAACCACTTTGACCTACATCCAGTCCTCAAAGCTTCTCTGAGAGTTTCACTATATCTTCTAAGATTTAGTGGGTTCTTGGCTTGGCACCTCAGTATAGCAAGTTCCTTTACCTGGATACTCGCTCTCCCTTACACATAATCAAATCCCCAACTCAAGGTTCCACAACCTTCAGTTATCTCAATAATGAATATAGAGTTTTGTAATGAAAATCTCTCCTACAGAGTAAATAAATAATCACGGAATTACAAATAATGAGTAAAATAAAAACAGAGTACTAAGAATGTGTTAATCAGTGTATGTTCGTGTGTTCTCAGTTGTTCTTTTCTGTTCTTTGAATCCTCCATATATATAGATGATTTGTGGTGTCCGTTGGAAGCATTTCAAATATGTTCGTTAGAGTCGCGCAGCAACGGTTGACCGTTCTTCTAATTTGAAAACTATCCGTTTACGGTAGGTAGCGGTAGGTGAGCGTTCGGAAGTTTATTTGACTTTCCAATTATAGCATGATCTCTTCATTGTTTCTCTACAAATGTACTTAGAATACTAATACAATGAAGGATTAATCATATAGAAAATAAATCAATAAACATTGGATTAAAATCATGTTTTCTGGACTTCATTACTCGAGTGATAATGCCCATGACTCGAGTAGTCACTCGAGTAATCTCATTAAAAATTAGGCAGAGAGTAAGTAAATGTTTTCTTACTATATTACTTGATTAAGCCTTCAAGTAATCTTTTCAATAATACTTAGCAAACAAGGTTACTCGAGTGATCCCTCAAGGAAGCATCTATTTTCTTCACAGGTTGCTCAAGTGATCCCTCGTGTAAATTTATAATAAGTTTGCAGATTACTTGATTGCTCCCTCAAGTAACAACATCAAATTATTGGCCGAGAGTACCTATGCTTTGCTTACCTGATTACTTGAGTGATCCCTCGAGTAATACTTCAAATAACTCAGCAGATTACTCGAATGGTCCCTCGAGTAAACAGCTTTCTCAAATGGTTACTCGAGTAGCTACTTGAGTAAAGTGTGTCAATTCTTGTTCGAGAGCTACTTGAAGATATTTTTCCTGGTTACTCAAGTGGCTACTCAAGTAATGCCTTTTCTCATATTTTTACTCGAGTGGTTACTCAAGTAAATGGTTCATATAACTTTGCAGATTACTCAAGTGACCCCTCGAGTAACTTCTTCCAAAATTTGGCAGTGCCTCTCTGGAACATTTTCTCCAATATTACTCGAGTAATAGAGTTCATTACTCGAGTTCTTACTCGAGTAACAGAGTTCATTACTCGAGTGCTCACTCAAGTATACCTTTAAAAACTTTGCCAATGATGTTTTTCCTGAGCTCTGTCTCTCAGTTCTTCTTTATTACTCCAGTGCTTACTTCAAGTAAAACTCTTGTCTACCATTTGGTTGCTTTGTTCAAATTCTTTTGTTATCAAATCCTTTTGTATCCAATCTTTGTAATCATCAAAACATATGGGATCTAACAATAATCACATAATGTACGAGAGATAATAGTTAATACATTGGCCTTTCCTGGATAACCTTCCTGATGTTTATTGATCATTGTTTACTGTTCTATTATCTTGCCCTATGTTTGCTGTATTAGGTTAGGTCTAACTTCCTGAACCTGCCTAACATCAGAACCTCTTAGCCTTACCATCTTTGCGTTTTACTATATAAAAACAAGGAAGATGTAAATATCATATTATCACAAGGGAATTTCTGTCATTTTACAAGTATTGGTTACACATGTACTCCTGAAATAACTTATCACAAACATTGATAGTTGTTAAAGAAATCCTGCAACAACCTCCAGCCTCTGAACTACTGCACAATATATGCTTGCCCTTTTTCATAAGATGTACAACAACTTCCTAAGGGGTCACCTATCATAGCATTTCCCTGGGTTGAGCATGCTTAACTTTCGTGTACCCGTGCCAAAACACAGATATCAGCTATATCTATTCCCATTCACTGATAACCCAAGACTACCTTTATCTCGAGAGCCGTGCCAACTGTCGTCGGTTAACTAAACACTGTTTGTGGACTGCATATCAGTGTCGGTACTAGTACCTGAATACATTACCTTGATATATTCCTTCATGTCTACAAAGTTGTCTGTCTGACTCCACTCTGCAATCTCATTCTTCTTCCCGACCAAAACACTATATCCGAAAAGAAGTGCAGTGTTGTGTGGATCCCTATGTCATCCAGAATCGTTGAATTAACTTATCCCCGACCACCGGCCACTGGGGTCAGTTTATCCATGTATACCGTATACTGGGCCACTGGGGTGTTGTACTCATGGACATCCCACAGGTATATGCTTCAGACATCCTCCCATAATCCTCAATCCGGTTGTAAACCATATATCACATATACCGCTCTAACTCCGGGATTAGTAATGAAACCCAGATATGTCTCTATCTTGTCTGTTTGTGGCTTATCTGCTTTACTTAACTACACGCAACTATGGCTGGACGTTGGTCAGCCATAAGGTGATTCTGTTTTAGAATGAGGCTTCATACTTTGGCCTTACTCATACCTGCTCCCTCAGCGTCCAAGTCATCCTTGTACCATCCTCTATCTGGTATGATAACATGCACTGCCTTCCAGGTATTCCACTGTTTCCCCAGGGCGTGTCTATTCCTTTCAAGGTTTGAGAACTAGCCGAAGCAATTCACTTCACTGTTCCCTTATCATTGTATAATCAAGCATATCAGTATGTTGCTAGAACCCCCACATTTACTCTGAGTAGACAATTCTGTGGCCAAAATCCTTGCTCTAATATCAAATGTCACACCCTTATCTTATTTTGACTTGCAGCGGAATATCAATTTGTGGTTTGGTGGGCAATACAGGAATAGTATAAATATACTGATAATATGTATATGATTACAGAAATTCCCCATAGGGGTTCGTATATAATAATTACAAACCTTGAAGCCGCACAGTGCTTTAGGGTATCTAAACCTATCCTAGTGAATTGAAGAAATCTTCCCATCTTCGTTCCACCACTGCAATCCCCTCGTACGATTCTCTTCTTTATTCTCAGCATATCCCCTGTCTTCTCCTGTCTAAATTGTTGGTAAGGGAGGGTGAGATTCAAAGTAGGGAAATAGTACCAATATATATGTAAGATAAGTACTTAATGCATGACATGCTTGCATTATATAACTCATGCTCACACAATGACATATTTGCGTGCTCAATGTTTCAAACAACATATTTATGTCTATAGCATAAATAGAAACAGAGCTTCAATCGTTCATATATGTTTTACATAAACAAGCAAAGCAATAACATGCATCAATACACTAGCACAATACCAAATACATGCTGGAGAGGTAAGTTCTCTACTTTAACCTTTTTCTTGCCTCAAATCGTCTGCCCCGTAAAACATGCCAAGCTTAGACTCCCAACTCAGTCATAAAATATTAAATGTACAAGAATTAGGTTAAAACCCATTCATGTACCATTTTAGGCACTTCCATAGTGTTTCTAGGGGTTATATAAGTTTATATTGAAAAATTACTAAAATGCCCCCAGGACCCGGCTCGACCCCGCCATACTTGGTTTGACTATACTTTTCCTGAAATTTTGCATTGGCCATTCTAAGATATTTTTGCTCAAGGAATCCATATTTTAACTCCGAATTATCAAATTCAATGTCAAATTACAAAATTACCCTTAGCAGCCCCGCTTTCAGGGTTTCAGGGGCATTTTCGTAATTATGTTTTTTTGGGCTTTTCCAAAAAAGTGACCAACTGCAACCGCACCTAATTTTTCCTCCTAAACTCAATGGAATCATCAAATTATTAAAAATCTAACTCTAAGGCCCATTTATAGCCCTAGCCAAAATATATAGGTTCTCTAGAAAAAATCAGGGTTTTCCAATTTCGACTCTGTAAACGTATTCCTTTCTACTCCTAACCACTTTATTGACTATTCCATTAGGTTTCAACTACCATATAGTACCAATTTGGGCAGCATAACAACCCCCACAACCCATTTTCCATTTTTACACACAAAGGCAATCCGCCAAAATTTCACCGATTAAATTGTCCACAACAGCCAGAATAGTCAATATACAAGAGTTTGAAAGTTACCCCAAGCTCCTACTAGTTTTTCCTCAATGTGGCTGAAACCCTAAGTGCTCAACAACATATTTTGAGCTTCAAAACATTAAAGAACAAAAAGGAGTAGCTTAGGGCCGGAGTTATACGCTTTAGGAACTGATTTACCAAAGAAATCACTTATCTTTACAAGTTTTTCCTTCCCTTTCTCTCTCTACAAATCTGCTCTTTCTCTCTCAATGTGCCAAGATGTTTCACGTCAGATATGGGCTGAAGAAGGAGGATGATGATTTTAATAATATATCCCAATTTAATTAATTAATTTTCCCAATTTTGGATTTTTACAAAATTTTGGTAGATTTCTGCCCAAAATTTGAAAAATCATAACTACTTCTAGAAAAATCGAATTGGAGTGATTCTAAAGGCTATAGGACACTTATTGAGTTTAGTTTCAATAAAAAATATAAAATTTTGCTAATTGGAAGCACAACATTTCCAGAATTAATTTCTTTAAATACTGTTCCAGAAATTTTCCAGTTTTTCTGGGCTAATTTCAAAAATTCATAAATTTTTGTGTATAGCTCTAATTGAGTTGTATGACCTATCAAATTAAAGCTTAGAATGTTTACTTTCATCCTATAAAATCTCATAATTTTTTCTTATCATTTGGTCATACAAAATCATATTGCAATATCACTGCCTTATAGACAATTTCACTGAAAACATTGTTCACCTTTAATTTTTAATATCCTATGACCAAAATTAACATTAGTATTGACCAAACATTATTTTCTTATATTTCTCTACTTTGGACCTCAATATTGGGCTTTCTAGAAAACCCAAGAGTTAATTCCATTTTTGTATACAAATTTCCCATACTCTTTAATTTACTAAATTTCTCATACTCTTTAATTCACCATTTTATTTCCTTTAATACCTCACAGATATAAGAAATCTTAGGAAATAAGTTCGAAACACCTGTTAAACTGGGGCTTAGCAGTCTGCTTAATTTAGACTTATTCTCAAGTTTTTAATCCCAAAATTCGAGATATTACAGTTTAGCCTTCAAGTACTCCAATGAGTCAATGGCATGTAAATCGAGCTTTTTAATTAACCTACATTTTTTCCATTTTCATGTTCATTTTTTGTTGAGTTTTTTCCCGAGCTCTTGCTTCTACAAATGCATTGATAACCACAACCACAAATCAGATACTACTTAACATCTATTTAAAACAAGTATTCCTCTCATCAAGCCACAATAATTTTAGTGAGAGGGGTTTTGGTGACTAAAATATGATAAATCCATATGAATGCAGAACTCCCCTCAATTGGGTCTAACAATACTCAATTATGAGTCAATTAGACATCCGTATAAAAAAAATAAGTATTCTTAAAATATGTAGCTAACCATCTGCTTTAAGAATACTTTCTAAAAAAGTAAGGGAAAAAAATAACTTTTGGAAGATCAAGGTTTACACAAAATTACAGTTTTCCTGGAAAAATAGATTAGAAAGCACACCAAAAAAAAAAAAAACGATGTTTGGGGGGTTTGCATTCAGTGTTCTTCACAAGGATGAGCAACTTATCACTCATCATTTCAATAAGATCTAAGACGTGAACAGTCTAGATATAAAATTGTTAATAGCTGATTGTTTTAAATAAGAAATTAATTTTTATGAGAAATGATAATTATAAGATTATTTTTATTTTAAATTTTACATATATCAAATAAAAAATTATTTAAGATACAAAAATTAAATTAAATTAAATCAAGACCGTTTAAAATCAATTTAACAGAGCATATTAGTGTTTAACACATTTTTGCTCATGACACAAAATGTGCTATCGTGTGGGGGGGGGGGGGGGCGGTCCATCTCCCAAAACCACGGTATTATGTGTTAAAAATCGAGTTTTCCTTGAACACGTGTTTGAAAATCATAGTAATTTAGGCCGTTGTTACAACTAGAGGATAAGGTAAATTACTTTCGATCTCCTCTGAAAATTGGATTAGTTAAGTAGCAGTACATGAAGGAGTATACTAAGAGTGTATTTGAATTAGTTTTGTGAATAATTTTTATAATTTACGAGATAAATGTATGAAAGAAGTTTTATTTCGGGTTGCTTAAACCTAGATTTCAAACCTAGATTAGGTGTGTGTTTGTATTAACTTTTTTTAATAATTTTTATTATTTACGAGATAAATATGTGAGAAGAATTTTATCTCAGATTACGCAAATCATGATTTAGGATATTACCAAACACACAGATTTAGAATCTTTTTGACCCAAAATTAATGCAAGGATGCCTCTGGATAATAGGCATGAATTTCTTCGTTGAAGTCAGCTTAGGCGGCTGGCAGGACCAGCCATCAAAATTCAAATCTTTCAATTTCATTTAAACATTGAATTTCTTCGTTGAAGTCAGCTTAGGCGGCTGGCAAGACCAGCAATCAAAATTCAAATCTTTCAATTTCATTTAAACATTCCCCACTCGAATACATCCAATCCTCTGTTCACAATTCTTGATGATAAATACCCTAACCACGAACACCCCTCTCATCATTCAATCATGGAACAACACACTCTCGATTTGGCTCAGATCTCTCTTCGACCATTCGTTCTCTCCGATACAGACGATTTAATGGTCTGGGCAACCGATGAACGAGTGACCAAATTCTGCTCCTGGGAGCCCTACACAAGCAAAGACGCCGCCGTCGATTTCATCCAAAACATCGCCTCCAGTTTCTCGTGGTGCCGAGCGATCTGCGTTGACGAACGTGCGATTGGTTCTGTTTCTGTTAAATCCTACTCAGGGAACGACAAAGCGAGAGCCAAATCCGCTGAATTAGGGTATGTTTTAGGGTCGAATTATTGGGGGAAAGGGATTACGACGAAGGTGGTGAAGATGGTGGTGGAAATGGCGTTCGCAGAATTTCCAGATCTGGAAAGGCTTGAAGCTCTGGTTGATGTTGAGAATGTGGCGTCTCAGAGAGTTCTGGAGAAAGCTGGATTTCAGAGGGAAGGGATTCTCAGGAAGTTCTTGTTCATTAAAGGAAAATCCAGAGATAGGGTTATGTTCAGTGTGCTTTTGGACGAAATATGAGCATGAATTGTTTGATATCTGTTCGTCGTCCTTAGCTTGAAGCGAAGATATTTTGATTTCGGAGTTTAAATGGTCAAAGCAACTGAAGGAAGAGTCGCTATCTGAAACTTCGGAAACCAAACAAGAAGGAAAAGGAGCGAGGAAGCCACGGACTTGTTATTTTGTAGTATGTTCAGACCGTTTTATGAAACTAGATTGTGCTCCCCCAGTCTTTTACCGGATGCTTGTACTTTTGCACCATTTCAAACATTTATTCAATCTCATTTCTTTACATAAATCATTATCTTCATTCTATTACCTATTCCATAAGTGATGATAACATGCTCATAATGTATAAACGTTACAATATTAATAGACATTCAATCATTACTTAACATTTCAAAATACTTTTGAGTGTTAGGTAAGCAAAACACAAGACATGTGGGAGAAGGTAAAAATAGAGATATGATATGCGAAGAGTGTTGGAAGAAGAGAAGTCAAACCCAGGATATGGTGTTTATCTCACAGATTGGATATGACTCTTCATCTAGTGCAAGACATATTAGTGATAGGCAAAAAGGTGAATTTCATAATAAGATGGATCCAATATTACCATTAACATGATAACTGTATATTATGGAATGTAAACGATTATATATAAGATATATCTAAGTTTCCAAAAAAGAGAAATGTGGCAAAAGCAACCCCTGCTTTCATCTTGAATCATTTAGGCAAACATACATTCTGCATAGAGAACTTTGCAATAGCCTTAGTTGGGACACACCACATTGATTAAAAACCTATAGTATATTTAGGAAATACGAATGGCTATAGTAATGGTCAAAAGAGATAAAACAATCTCAACAAATCCCAGTTTCTATTAAGATGATAACAGTGACATTTGATATAGAACTTTGCAATAGCTTAAGTTGCTATTAACATGATAAATGTTTATTGCAGAATGTAAACGATTATATATATATATATATATATCTAAGTTTCTAGAAAAAAGAAATGTGGCAGAAGCAAGTCCTGCTTTCATCATGAATGATTTAGGCAAACATACATTTAGCAACATTCCAGCAACCTTTTGTGCCTTGAAAAGTTAGTCATTACGAAGTTCACTATTAAGGGGTTAATAAGTACGTATTATTACTGCATGAAGATTAGAATATGACACTAAGCTGCCTGTAAAGTATACTGCAAAGTGATTGACATCGTCAACAGGTCATTCCTATCAATTGGAGTTAAAACTCAAGATAAAAAGATAGATTTTATGTTGGACTGTTTTATTGATGGTCAGAACTAATAAGGAAATAGGAATGGCTATGGTAATGGTCAAAAGAGTTAAAAAAATCTCAACAAATCCCAGTTTCTATTAAGATGATAACAGTGACATATGATAGAGAGCTTTGCAATTCAAAAAAAAAAAATGACCCCTACCACCAACCTAGATATTGATAGCATGTAATCACGTTCTAGTTCCATGAAAAAAAAAACCTAGGTATGCCTAAAGCTATATCAAAGTAGCCTATATTAGTTTGCTAAAAATAACGTAATAGCATTTATTGTAATATAGTACATATCCAAACACTACATCACACAGTTCAAGAAGAAAAAGGCACCTCTGCACAATTATGATAAGTTCATACTCACACCACATCTTTCAGAGTGTTGTGGGTTTATTTAAACTTGAATCACAAACTGCGTAAACATAACCCACAAAGCACTGTCTAAACACAGAAATGGAGTGTAAACACAATTTATTATTGAAATAATCCAAGAGTACATAAACAAATGTTGAATCATGATTAGTAGTACAAAATGAGAGAGTCATACTTCAAAACTTCAAGTCTGGAAAGCACTTTAATAAATATGTAAATGCATGTTTGTTGATTTAGATGTTATATTATAAAAGAGATAAGCATTATCACTTGTGTATGCATACAAATGATTTTCAAACTAATTGTAATCATACCTCTATATAATGCAACAAATATGCTGGTCATCAATCAATTTTTTTTCCACCAGGCATACACATACATAGACCAGCTCTATCAAAATTCTGAATAAAAATTCACCTTTTAAACAACATTAATCACAAATTTCAATTTTGTTACATCTTAGAAAAATATGGAAAAAGAGGCATGATTATCTTTGACTTCACATTTGACTAAAATCCCTCTTCAAAACATTTTGACAAACACCTTGTACCCATAAAACTTCTTGTAGGGACGTTCTTTTGGAGGAGAAGCTATGGCTCTTGGTTACAGTGAAGTTGTTGGAGCATTATATATTCATGGAAAGCATAAGAGTACAAAGAGACTTCAAGTGGATATTCTCCATGTTTCTTTGCTGTTCATACACATAAACACCACACTTAACCACACCTATATCTGGCGTTTCACAAGTGACTTGTATCTCAGCACCAATTGTGTAACCAATTAGGAAAAAGTGTTGTCGCCAGGAAAATGGCTCTCATGTCAATTATCTCCTTTTATACCTAATTTACCTAAACAACAGAGGTAAATGACATTTTTCATATTTGAAAACAAAAGATATATGAAGAGAATAAAGAGGAATTGTATGGACTGTGTTAACTTGCGCATGAAAACTGTTTGCTTGATATGCCTATGACTTACATATTTAGTGACACGTAAGCAGATGAATTCAACTCCAAATTTGAAATTCGTTATAGCTTAGAAAAATATGAAGAAAGAAGCATGATTATCTTTGACGCCCATTGGACTAAAATCCCTCTTGAGAACATTTTGACAAACACCTTGTAGGCATAAAAGAAATAAAACACTATCCAACAATATGTATCAAAGACTCCAATCCCCTGTTTTGGATGTACAGCAAAATCGAAAAGAAAAAACAATCCCACGCACACGAACCACTAACAACATGGAGAGAAGAGACGAAGCAATAACACACTTATCATAATAGCCAGCAACATAGAGCAAGCAAAAAACCATAAGAGTAGAAGAATAAGTTTTACGAGAGAGCACCTTACCTATTATATTTACTGTAACAGAAGAAAAATTAAGAAAGGGGAGAATGGAGCTTGATTAGTGGCGCAACCCACACAACGGAAGGAAGTGATGGCAAGCGAAGACTTCAGTAACCATACGGGAAGACGAATTCGATTGCACCTTTGGGTTCTAGAATTTTTTTTCTATTCCCCTTTCCGTGTGAAATCCCACAAGAAAGAAAGAGAAGATCTTCTCCAAGCCTCCATAATTCAGTTGGGTATACACTCCAAGTGCTCTATCTTCTTTACCCACGCACGACAGCTTCATGATTTCTGTAATACCCCAAATCTTAAGGCTTGAGGCTAGAGATAAGCCTGAAATAAGTGGATTGCTAAGCCCCGGTTTAGCAAGATCCCAAATTAAGAGATAATGACTCCAAAAGTGGATGTGGTTAGTGATAAATAACCCTTCTGGAGAATATGAAGTGGATTGTAGTTATTTGTGTTATGAGCAGCGCCAAAACCCTGTATTTGAGATAAATTATGGATTAACATCTAAATTGAATAAAAATAAGGGGAAGGGCGTATGTATGGTGTAAATGAATATGAAAATGAGTTTGATGGTGATTCCAAGGGAATTGCCATAATTAGGGGCAAAACGGTAAAGTTACCGACCAATTGATCGGTTACCGAAGAGGAAACTCATTGGTAACTCAAAGATCAAACGTTGTAATTGATTTGTGTAGAGATCAGGGGATGGAATCCCATGTACATGTGTGTATGAGTCTATGGGAGGTGTGTTAAGATGGTGACAAGTGGCAAAATGTGGACCCTTGAATTTGGGTCAAATGTTCAACTCTTCCCTTTCTCCTCTCTTTCTCCAAGTTGGTTGTGTGTGTTTTGGGGAGCCAAAATCTGAGTTCATTCTCTCTCTCCTCATCAGCTATGGACGCCAAGCTTGGGGAAGGAAAGAGAAATGGAAAAGATTTGGGAAAGAAGGTGTTTTGGGAGCTTGAGGAATCTTAAAAGATAAAGAATCAAGGATTAGCTTTGAGGAAGAGGAAGATGGTTTGTTGATCGCCCTGATCGTGAGCAGCCGAAACTGGAGCTTATATGGAAAGAGGGTAGGGAACTTACCTCTCTTGCATGATTTGATATTTGTGTTTATGTATCGATGCATGTATTGCTTTGCTTGATTATGTGAAACATGTATGAATGATTGTAGCTCTGTTTCTATTTATGCTATGGCCATGAGTGTGTTGTTGAAATATTGAGCATGCAGATATGTCATTATGTGAGCATGTGTTATTGTGATGCAAGCATGTCATGCATTAAACACTCATCTTGCATGCATATTAGTATATGTTTCTCTACTGAGATTCTCTCGAATCTCACCCTCCCCTAACAACATTTTAGACAGGGTAGGTGGATTGAGGATGGAGCAATCAGCCAAGGGCAATGAGGACTCCTTCGGGTTGTCATTCTGATAGTTGGTTATTATAGTTGGGAGTATTATGTATTGGATATTTGTATATGTGGATGAGGATTTAATTATGTGTATTTGAGGTGAGATTTGTGTAATCCCCGTATGAGAACTTGTATATGGGCGTATTGCCCTTTGTAAACCCTTTTGTAAAGATATGAACCCTGGATTGCCAGGATTATTATATTGTGCACTCAGATTTATCTATTGAATGTAAATATCCGCGTGAAGTGATTGTATTCGAAATGTGAACATGAGACTAGGTAAATTGGATTTGTAAAGATATTTGTGAAAACCCTATCGTGAAGATGGGATTTTAAAATGGTTTTGTTTATTATTGGTCTCTATTTCACTTTAATCGTGCATTTCGGATATAATTACGGAAGGGGGTTACAATTTTATTACCAATCGCCACTCGCCATAGATTCTCCATTCACCCCTCCCTCTTTCTCACTCCCTCTTGATTTCTCTCGAAGATGCCTCAAGCTAGATTTTCTTTGTTTTCTATACCCTGTCCGGATTCTGCAACTATAATAGAAATTTCAAAACGGACCCTACAACATCAAAAGAAAGAACAACACAACTTAACTTCAACATGACAGAAACTCAAATACATGCCCTTAGGGAAATCTAGATTGAAGAACACTCTTGAGGCATGGCAAAGGGTTAGTTTCAGAGTTGAACAGTTAGTTATTCAACAGTAAGTTTAATGATAATAGGATAGGGAAGAGACTGAAATACCAAAGGACCAACATCCAAGTCGCAACAGCTCCCTAAGCCACAACGTCTTCTTCTTGCCTGCCATTTCATGGGAGCCATTATTTAAGGAAGGAGGATTTCGATGTGGTTAGATTACAATGACGAAAGGTTGAAGAAGGGCTTATAGATATGGATGCCAATTTGCTTGAGCTCGTGACTTTGCTCTAAGGAAAATGTCAGAAGGGATAATAGATAAGTGAGGTAAAAATAACCCATGACTTTGGACAATTTGAATTTGAAATAAGGTAGTGAGCAGACGGCTTGTTCGCAGCCTGGGACAGAATTTTTTATTCAGTAAAAACAAATGACGGCTTGTGAACAGTAAAATGAATCTTGAGCCATGAATAAGCCTTTAGATGGATCAGCTTAGGGAACATATTTTTATAATATATTGATGATGATGGGTATTAATCTACTGGCAAAAAAAAAGGGTATTAATCGATTGATTTCAAAGGAGCAATGTTAATTAATTTCCCAACTTTTAAATTTTAATTACTTACACAACTATTTAGAGTCTGTTTGATTCGATGGATAGGAGGGGATAGATTTTAATCTTACGTTGTTTGGATTGATAAGAGGAAAAGGGAGGTGATGAATTTTAATGTTATCTTGTTTGGTTCAGGAGGGATGAGAAAGTAAAATATTTTTATATGAATAACTTTACTCTTATTTTATTCAAATTGCTTTCTTTAAACTTTATAATAATAAATGACATTAAATATATAATATAATAATTTTATAATTATTAAAATTAAAGAAATATAACTATAATGCATAATTAACAACTAATATTAGAGGCGGTAATTCGGGCCAGGCTGGCGGGCTGGAAATAAACGAGTTCAGCGGCCTGTTTGATTTCAGCTTGCTGATGGGTTGGCCCGCTTTATTTATTTATTTGTATTTTTTTTCTCAAATATCCTTGGTCCCTTATCTCCTTTCCTTTGATGATGTGTTTAATTAATTCCTCATACTTTTTATTTGACACTTATTTTCATATTATATTTATTTATTCTACTATTATTAAATTTAAAAGAGATGTGTTTTTATAGTTTTGTGATGTGGATAGATGAAAAAAAAAGGAAAGTAAAAATAAAATTGACTTCATAACACAAATGTATAAAAAAAAGAAGTGTGATATGAGCGGGTGAAAAAGAAAGAGAGTAAAAATTTAAAAAAAGAGTGAAATTTAAAAAAAAATTGGCAGGATGGCCTAAACGTTTTGCCAGCCCGTGTAGCCCGTCCCGTCACAACCCGCAACCCCTTGGGCCAACCCGAATTACCACCTCTAACTAATATATATACAATAATATATATTTGATAATTATAAGTACACTTTTATATATATTGAAAATATTATATTTTATAATTTTTTATTAAAAAAGCTTAATATCAATTGTTTTGCTTTCCAAGCCTTTCAACCCATGTGTGTTTTGATTAAAAAAAAAAGAAATCTCTATCCACTTGCTCAATACAAAACCCATATTTGCAATTATGGAGACCCCTTGTTATGAGTGTGAATGATCAATTAAATAGTGTAAGTGTACACTGTCATAATCAAATAATATAGAAGTGAGTAGAGTATCGTTTCCATGAGGATTGATCACTAAGTACCAAAATGGGTAATTTTAATTCTATTTAGTCGATCGATAAATTGGTGATTGAGAGTACAAATAAAAGAAAAATAATTAAATAAAAGTGCAGATGATATGAAAATAAATATGAGAAAAAGTCCTAGGGATTAGATTTCACTTAATAAATTTCGGATTGAATCACTTATCTATTGTAGCCCAATTTATTCCACATGATTGATAGTCGAGTTTCCCTAATTAATTACTAGCCTCTTTCAAGGTCAAGCAATTCTATAATTAATTGCTAATCCAATATATTCCTATATGAATTTAAGCAATTAATTATGCATTAAGATTTATGAAACTCAATAAGACTACACAACTCATATGAATATATTCTTATTTCATATGCAAGTTATGGTTTTAATTATAGGATCTACACACATGCATATCCTTCCGGTCTCAACATGCATATTGTAATCTTTCAAAAGGTGGCCAATCAAATGAAAGCATTAAGAACAATAATTAAAACTCAATCATGAAGGAGAAATTAAAACTAGATTTAATAAGTTAAGATTCAATCCGTCATTAGTAAGCTACGTCATCACCCTAGGAAAATGAAAATTTATCTCACAAAACCAAAATAAATTGACATTATATAAAGCTAGAATGAAATCCTCATAAATACTGCATAAACTTGAATATTAAATTCTCAAACATAAATATACAACCAACAAGATGCATGAAAAATGGACAAATCTAGCCGTCCCTTTAGGAGGTAAAACCTTCTATGTAGGCGGCATGAAAAATGTAATACAATACTAAGCTTTCCATGTAGGAGGCATGCAAAAAGTAATATAATACTAAGCCTTCCATGTAGGAGGCATGAAAAAAATAATACAATACATAAAATTAAAAATAAAAAATAACACAATTTATTTAGAACTGTCAGAGAAATATCTCCACTATATTTCTTCTCTCCTCCTCCTTCCAATTTGCAAAGAAGCACACATATATATATAGGCAAGCGAAGTGCGTCTGTTGCTTTTTCTTTTTTTCTACAGGTGCTACAGTGTTTTGCCTTCTTTTCACGCATGAACATGACTTCTCAGCAAGCCTATGTATTTTTTCCACGACTGCTACAGTGTTTTGTCACCTGCTACAGTGATTCCGTCTGCTACAGTCACCTCCGTCTGTTGCAGTAACGCCTTGCTATAGTGATTTCGTCATGAATAGTGACCGAGCTACAATACTGACCTTTTTTTATATTTTTATTATTTTTTAAATACTATTTATTTTACACCCAAATATATTATATTAAGCTCAAATATCGTCCATAAAATCATCATATAAGGGAAAATAAATATGCAAATATTTCACTTATCACCCCTCCTTCGACATTTGCGTTGAGGAGCAGGCTGTTTAGATGCGAGCAATAATTGTCACAGCATGGCAAAACTGTGCAGTATGCGCTCAAAAAGCCTCTAGAAACAATACTAATGCACAGATCAATCTTTGTAATTGGATAAACATCAGTACCAATAGCTGCTACTTTAACTCCGATAGCTTTTTCGAATGCCATGGCAATGGGTTGTCAAAAGGTTAAGATTATTTTTGATGTTAAAAGCTCTTGGGCATTCAAGAAAATCAGATGGGGGATTGGCAACTGGCAGTTCAAAGGCAAAGTGGGAGCGTGAGGGAGAAAATCAGCAGGGTAGGGTAGGAATATTTAAAATAAGTAAGGGTATAATTGTTACAGCATGGCAAAATATTACCCTCCCCTCCAAATCCCCTCACTTTTAGAGGGGATGGTTATAAGGAGAGGGGAGGGGAAAATTCAAAAAAATTTCTCTCTTAACTCTCATTTGGTATGGCTCAATTTAAAAGAACACTTTGACAAAACTGATGGAGCCGGTTATAAGGGGAAGGGAGGCGAAAATTCAAAAAAAATTTCTCTCTTAACTCTCATTTGGTATGGTTCAATTTAAAAGAACACGTTGACAAAACTGAAGGAGCCAAGATTTACTCCATCGAGCAATTAGTTCCCTTAGTCAAGGAATAACCTCAGTCTCAGTCTATTTTACTAAAATTAAGGAATTGTGGGATGAGTATGGGGCACTTATTGCAGTGCCCACTTGTCAGTGCCATTCGACAGTTGAGTACTGTAAAATGCAGGGAGAACAGAGGTTGTTTCAATTTTTAATGGGGCTAAATGACATTTATCAGCATACTAGGAGTCAGATTTCTTTAATGACACCACTACTATCCCCTAATTAGGTATGTTCTATGGTAATACAAGAAGAAACTCAGCGCCAAGTTACTGCTAATGCGTCTATATTGGCAAACAATTCGGTAAGAGGAGGTAGAGGAAGTGCTAAAGGGCGGGAAGGGGACGCTTTCAGGATCAATGCACCTACTGCAATAGGAGGGGACACTATAGAGATAATTGCTACCAGCTCATAGGTTTTCCTACAAATTCTTCTTTAGCAGGAATATGGGAGAATCAGATGATCAGGCTAACCAAGTATCCAACAAATATTCCTACGAAGGCCTCCTTTAATCAAGACATAGATTCCTCCTTAGCACTTGTGTTCACTCAAGAACAATATAGGTTGATTCTGGAGCTTCTCAAACATGAGTCAGGCCTAAAGGATGTTGTGGTCAGCGTCCAAGCTGTAACCCACTTCACGATCAAGGCTGAGATTAGTTTCGTAAAATCGTAATCAAGTTTGAATTAGAGACCATAAGATGATTTGTGACTTATTTAAAAGTAAATATCCCAAAAATAGGGTTTATAAAAACTTTTCAAAAGTCTGTTAAATAACGGTCTCATATTCACATTTTAGTATACAAATGGCCTATACAAATTGATTCCATTCATTAACATCAGAGTACCCATCAATTAAGGGTTTTACAAAGGCACAAAACCCATAAACTTTTTTCCATTTTACTTGGGGATTACACAAAACTATACTACAAACCCCAATATATACAATTGTTTCCTAAAACATCCAAATAATTTTACATGATAACCAATATCCAAAATAATTTCCTACACTAGAGCTCTATCTGCTCTTCATCGTCCGCTTTCCTTTAGATCCTTCAGCCCTGTCTAAAAATTTGTTTTTGGGAGAGTGAGATTCTAAAGAATCCCCGTAGTAACAAATCACTCATAATATGCACAACATCAAAGCATGAAAGTAAATTATCTATACAACACGCAGCAATCACAACAACAGTTGCAACGGCTGGGGTAGGTATTATGGGCATCGGCCCCCTACGACGGTTCATGCTGAACTGCTTGCTGTATTGCACATCCACATCAACATATCACATATATCACCACAATTGGGATCTATATAAAACATGTCATAACATGCAGCCCCACGGGTTGGATACTCAAACAGGAAACCATGATTCCATAACGCAGCCTCGGCACTTACAAGGATGGATATAACGGCCGGGCTAGGTATCATGAGCATTGCCCCCTACGACAGCTCACGCTGAACTGCTTGCACTTTAATGCCCTATGGCCAATAACACATTTACAATGATAAACATGCATACGAAGTATTATACACAACATGAGAGAAGAGTCACTACCTTGGTCCTTCCGGGCGTATTCTTGTACCGGTCTCTCCCGAGTAGGGCAAATGTCAAATCCTACAATCATAATTAAGGATGAAGAGTTATACTCTATTCCAAGACTTAATTCACTACATAACACTTATATTTGGTTATCATAATTGACCTTTAAGAGGCCACAAATGCCTATAAAAAAAGCCTTAAAAGGTTGGGAAACAATAGGTTGAAGATCACTTTTCAAAAACTCAAAGTCCTAGAATATAGGGGTTGGCTGCGGACAGCCCACCCTTAGGCTACAGCCAAAATATGGTCAGAAGGTCACTGGCCGCGGCCAGCCACCATGGGCCACGGCCAGAATTAGGACAGAAAGGTTTGGGCCGCGTCTAAGAAATTCCCTTATTCTTGGCTGAACTTCCAAAAATCATAACTAATTCTAGAAAAATCGAAATGAGGTGATTCTAAATCCAAATGAAAGGTATTTAAGTCCGCTTTACTAGAAAAATATGAACTATTACTAGAAATCACTATATAATTACAAAATTAGACAAAACTCAATACTGCTCCAAACCAGAGTGCAGTTTTAGTCCCAAGATTTGGCAAAGCATAACTCTCAATTCACAAAACAAAATGACATGAATTATATGTCCATTTTGAAGCTTGGGATGTGAAATTTACGACTGGAAGTTTCATAATTTTTCAAAACCATTTGTTCATTCAAAACTTTCGTGCAAACTGACTGCCCAGAATAGAGTTCACACTTAACAGATTTCCAATTTTCTATCAAAGTATCCAATGACTCTAAAATCAATAACCAAACCTATTCCCATACAATTTCTCATAAGGACCACAATGGCAACCTCAAAATGACCAAAATCACAACCCATTGACATGCCCTATTTTTTCCCAATACACAAAACCAACACAAAGTTGCCAAACTTTACATTTAAGCTTCAATTCAATTCTATTAATTCAAAACATCAAACAAGGCACCATTTCTATGAAAACAACAAACCATACTCCCCATGACCCTAAATAACGAAAATTAGGGCAAATTTTCTAGAAATTCAAGGCCTAACCAATGGCCATAAAACTTATATGAAAATGAAGCTTTCACTTACCTCAACAACTTTCCCAAAGAAGTTCCTTGGTTCTCCAATTTATAGATTTCCTTGTGGCCACAAAACACCACCAATGGCAAATCTAAAACCATGAAATTGAAGCTCTCAACACAAGGAACAAGTTTATAGAAGGGAGTTTTGACATTAAAGGTCATTAGAAGGGTCAAATGGCTCACCTTAAGCTAAAACACTTCCTCCTTCTTGAGCTCCCATGGCAACACAGAAGAGAGAGGAATGAGGGAGATGAAGAGAGTAAAAAGAGATGAAATGATGATAAAATGAACTACTCCCATCCCTCCCATACTTGTGACAGCCACATAGAGAGGAGAGAGAGAAGAGAAAATCATTTAAAAATGTAGCATTTGACTTTTCTACTCCTCTCTCTTCATCCTCACCTTTTGCCACATGTCTCCACCTCATTGGGTCTCATAAAGCAAGTAACTAATTAGTTACTTTAACCATTCCATTAGCCATTTAGTTATACATCTCATTTTTCTTAGTTAGTAATTAATTTCTCCATTAATCACTAACTAATTAACCGATAATTTTCCATTCTTCCACTAATTTTGGCACATTTACTTAAATTGCCACATAACACATAATTAAATTCTTTTCCTCTTCTTTAAGTGCCAATTACCCCTATTTTAGCCCAAATAATTATTTAATCACATAACTATGCTAAAATACAGGGTGTTGGGCATTTCCAGTAATAATTCGGATCTCAAATCCATTTTGATTTACAAAATCATTCATAATAATTATCATTAGCCTTTAATAAAAATTTGGGGCGTTACACAAGCCACCACACTAGGTTTGCTTTCCCATGTACTTAATCATAAGTGGATACTAGATTCAGGTGCAAGTTGTTACATAATAAATAATATGGCTAATTTAGACAAATGCAAACCTTATAGTAGAATAGGGAGATGAGTAAGAATCCCAAATAGTTAAAAAATTAAAGTAACACATGTTGGAGAGGTTCAAATAAATGAGCACATACATCTCATAAATGTTTACTATGCTAGGAAATTTTGTTACAATTTGATCTTTGTAGCTAAATTGAAACTAGATAGTTCATGCATGGTATGTTTCTTTCTTAACATTTGTGTGATGTAGGATGTGATCAGTGGAATGACCAAAGGGATTGGTAGAATTTCGAATGGACTTTATCTCCTCAAGAAATGAAATCTACCTAAGATAATGAATGCTACCATTAAATGTAATAGAGTAAAACCTGATAATGAAACAAGATTGTTGTAGCACTATGGACTAGGACATGCCCCCTTTGATGTTTTGAGACATTTGTACGATGGATATATCAATTGTTGATCATAACAGATGTGAGATTTGCTTACAAGCTCAACATGCTAAATTGCCCTTTGTTTCTAGCACTTCTAAGAGTACGTGCTATTTTGAATTATTGCACATGGATGTGTGGGGCCTATATAAGACACCTATACATCAATGATATAAGTATTTCTTTACCATTGTTGATTATTTTTCTATAGCAACATGGATTTTTCTTATGTTGTTCAAATATGATGCAATTAAATATATAAAGATATTTGTTGCTTATGTGGAAAATCAGTTTTCTACTAACATTAAAATAGTGAGAGCGGATAATGAAACTAAATTTGTTAATCAAGAAGTGTATGAATTGTTTAGCAATAAAGAGATTATCCATAAGAAAAGTTGTCCATATGTGCCATAAAAAATGGAGTTGTTGAAAGAAAGCATCGACATTTGTTAGAAGTAGCTAAGGGCATGATGTTTCATTCTAATCTCCCTATTAATTTTTAGGGTGAAGCAATAAGAGCTACTACGTATATAATGAACCAGATCTCCTCATAAGTCTAAGAATTTGTCACCCCTTATGAACGATTGTATGGTAAGATCCTTGATTTATCTCATTTAAAGGTGTTTAGTTGTTTATGTTTTACTGTAAATATGATCCTATTGACAAGTTTGATGTTAGGTCTAAAGCCAGTGTTTTTATGGGATATCCCTCAACTCAAAAGGGATATAATCTATAATACAGAGACTAAGTCATTGATTGTAAGCAAGCATGTCACCTTCATGGAAGATAAGTTTCCTTTTAGGGATACAGAGTTTAATAAACAAGGGGAAGTAGGACTATAATACTTTGACCCTTTTATTATTGGTCATGATAGTCACCTATTTTCTAACAAAACAGTTCAGAATTACCCTGCATATAGCTCTACTCAACTAGCTTAAAGTAGTATGCCTGCATCATCAAGGGTAAATGAACTAAGCCAGCATGAGATCGACCAACTTACTAGAACAGAACAGATTTAGCACTTGGGAAACAGTCAGCATGTAACCCCCTCAGTAATTATATCCGAAATACACGATTAAAATGAAATAGAGACCAATAATAATCCAATAACATTTACTAACCCATCACTTGATGGGGTTTTCAAAAAAATACCTTTCAAAATCATTTATAAACTTGGTCTCATATTCACATTTCGAATACAATTACTACGCGAAGATAAATCACATTCATATAAATATCAGAGTGCACAACTTAATCATCCCGGCAATCTCGGGCACATACCTTCGCTAAAGATATACAGGGCACAATTGCCTATTACAATTCTTCAAATGGGGATTACACAATCTCATCTCGAATGAGTCCTGCCGCTCCCTCCACGAGCCACTTGCCCTGTCTAAATTGTTGGTAAGGGAGGGTGAGATTCGAGAGAATCTCAGTAGGGAAACATTATCAATATGCAGGCAAGATAAGTGTTTAATGCATGACATGCTTGCATCACATAACTCATGCACACATACAATGACAAATCTATAAGCTCAATGCTTCGAACGATACACATATGGCCATAGCATATATTGAAACATAGCTTCAAATCATTCATACATGTTCCACATAATCAAGCAAAGCAATAACATGCATCAACACATTAATACAGTTATCAGAGCATGCAGGAGAGATAAGTTCCCTACCTCCAGTCTTTTCTCCTCGATTTGCGTGCCAGCAACTCGGGGCTTCACATTCGATCCTACAATGTCAAATCTACTATTTAGACACTTCCATAGTGTTTCTGGGGGTTATATGAAGCTATATGGAAAAATTACTAAAATACCCCCGGGGACCCGGCCCGGCCCCGCAGTACCCGGTCTAGCTGTACTTTTCCTGAAATTTTGACATGGGCTATTCTAACATATTTTCGCCCCTGAACTCAATGGAACCATCAAATCATTGAAAATCCAACTCTAAGACCCATTTCTAGAGCTGGCCGAAATTCTCAAGTATTCTGGGAAAAATTGGGGTTTTTCGGTTTCGGCTCCGTAAACGCGTTTCTTTCTACTCCTAACCACTTTATTAACCATTACATTGGGTTAGAACTACCATTTAGTATCAATTTGGGCAGCATAACACCTAGGCCAACCCATTTTCCAAATTTACAAACAAAGACAATCCGGTGAAATTTCACCGATTAAATCAACCACAGCAGCCAGAACAATCAAACATTGAAGTTTCGGAAGTTACCTCAAGCTCCCTCTGGCTTTTACTCAATATGGCTGAACCCTAGCCCCTTTTAAACAATGGAAATTGAGCTTCCAACACCTTAAAGAACATGAAAGAGAAGCTTAGAAGCAAGGTTATACGCGTTAGGAGCTAGATCGTCGGAGAAATCGGCTTACCTTGTGAGATTCCTCCTCTTTCTCTCTCTAAGAGCTCTCAACTTTCTCTCACAAGTTTCAGCTGGTTCATCACGACAGAAAATGATAGCTGAAGAAGATGAGAATATATTTAATTCCATGCTGATGTCATCTTTTAATGAGATGATGTCATAATTCCCATTTTCGGATTTTCTGGCAGATTTTCTGCCCAAACTTTGAAAAATCATAACTAATTCTAGAAAAATCTAAATGAGGTGATCCCAAAGCCAAATGAAAGGTATTTAAGTCCTCTTTATAGGAAAAATATTGGCCATTACTAAAAATCACCACACAATTCCAGAATTACACAAATTTCATCACTGCCCCAAAACAATTCCATTTTTGACCTCAAACTTTGGACATTCATATCTCCCAGTTCACAAAATGAAATGGCACAAATTATATGTCCATTTTGAAGCTTGAGATGTGAACTATAAGACTGGAAAGTTTCATAATTTTCTGACATCATTTGCCTAGTCAAAACATCCACACGATAAGACTGCCCAGACAGAATTCACACTGGACAGCATTTCCAATTTTGCAACCAATGTGTCCAATCCAATTTAAAACAATTCCAATGATTAAATACCACAACATGACACCATTTCCATCACAATACCCCATTCAATTATTCCCTCTATTCTAAGTCAATTTGAATGTTAATCCACAATTGAACTCAAATATAGCGTTTTGGCGTTGCTCATAACACAAGCGACTACAATCCACTTTATATTCTCTAAAAAGGTTCATTAATCACTAACCACGTCCACTTTTGTAGCCATTAACTCCTAATCATAATTTGGGATCTTGCTAAACCGGGGCTTAGCAATCCACTAATCTCAGGCTTATTCTCTAGCCTCGAGTCTCAAAATTCGGGGTATTACACAGCACCAAGTCAGGTCTATAAGAGATAGACACTTATTGAGCAGGTTTAATGACTATCACTGTGAATATGTTCACTCTTCTTCTAATAGGCAAGTAGAAGAACATTCATACTTGGTAAATAGATCCACCCTGTTAGATGCAGTAAGTTATAATAGTTTATCTATGCACTATCAATATTTCCTTGGTTCTATTGATAGGGAAATTGAGCATGATAATTATGATTAGGCAGCAAAGGACCCTAGGTGGGTTAAGGCCATGGAAAATGAAATTAGGGCCCTCGAGTCTAATCATACTTGGAAAATAGTTACATTGTCTAAAGGCAAAAAACTTATAGGGTGTAAATGGGCGTTGAAGGCCAAATATAAGGCTAATGGAAGCCTAAACAAGTTTAAGGTTGCCAAGTTGCTAAAGGATATAGTTAAAAGGAGCATATAGACTTGTATGAAACTTTTTCACCAGTTGTAAAGATTGTGACTATTCGTATTATACTTGCATTAGTTGATGTGAATAACTGGATGTTGTGTCAAATGGATGTGGATAACACGCTTTTGCAAGGAGACGTTCATTAGGAAGACTATATGATGATTCCCCAGGGTTTTGAGCAAAAGGGGGAGGTTGGATTCAAAGTATGTAAGCAAGAAAAATCCTTGTATAACCTCAAGTACGCCTCAAGGTAATGGAATGAGAAGTAACTCACTCCTTGCTAAAGGGTGGTTTCAAAAAGAGCAAGTATGATTATGTCATTTTTCCATTAACAAACAAAGGATGGTAAATTGTATCTCTTGCATATGTTGATGATTACTTGGAACAACATAAAGATGATTAATGATGTAAAGAGATACTTGCACAGTGAGTTTAAGATTAAGGACCTTGGAGCCTTAAAGTAGTTTCTAGGATTGGAATTGGCTCTCTCTAACAATGGTATACTTCTAAATCAAAGAAAATATGCCACTGAACTTGTTGATAAATGGGTTTAGAGGAATAAGAACCAGGTTTCACTCCCTTTGAGCATAATCTCAAGCTCACTACAGAAGAAATGAAGGATGATCACTACCTTCAAGAACCAGGAAGCTACAAAAGGCTTATAGGTTAATTATTGTATCTTAGTTTGACAAGGTGAGATGTTTCATTCACTATGTAGATGTTATCTCAATTCATGCAGACATCCAAAGAATCACATATGAATGTAGCCTTGAGATTGGTGCAATACCTGAAAGACACCCCAAGTCAAGGCATCTTTCTTTCGGTTGCTAGTCCTATGAGCCTATAATGTTTTTGTGATTCAGACCATGTGGGATGCAAGGACACTAAGCATTCAATTACCAAATATCTAGTCAGATTAAGAGGTTTGTTAATATGTTGGAAATCTAAGAAACAGAGTATAGTTTCCACTTCATCTGAGAAGCATAATATAGAGCTTTGGCATTGGCATCTTCTGACTTAACATGGATTGTAGGGCTATTTAAAGAGTTACAACTTCCAAACATAGAACTGGTAAAAGTATATTATGAAAAATGAGCTACAATACATATAGCTAAGTGTTGGAAATTGTGTCCTAAGGGCCAATCATTGTATTTTGAACATTATTATTTTAATGAAATTTCTCCATTCTATTATCATATTATTTGCATGTTAACTGTGATAATTGTATCCTTGGATAATTCATAAAGATTGTCCTAAAATGTCCCTAGTCGGTCATCTATGCGGGAGCAGAGATGAAACAAGATCAATATAACTTTGATAAGATATGGAGATACGAATCAAAGTCTTAGGTACTTGTAAGAGTACAAGGTGCTGGACCGACCCACTATGAGAAAGCTACATGGATCAAGTCATAAGCTTTTCTCATGTATAACCATGTCATAATGCCCTTAGACCTGAGGTCATCATGAATTCCTATATGAGAGTTGTTAAGCTTTGAACTAGTCAAAAGTCACTTTTGACTGGGTGATGATAAAGGCTACGATTGGGCTTCGTGGTTTTTCATGCAGAGGAATATGAATGATCAAGATGGAATTTGTCCCTCATATTAGTAGAGAGATATTACTGGGCCCCTCGATGAGTGAATCTGAGAAATGTATGGCCATACTATGATGAAAGGAGTTTCTGTCTCTATTATCAGGCTACTCAGGAATCAAGAAAGAAATGGTCAGGAATAAGAGGATGACATTATCCATGCCTTATCCTTAATCGATATATCGTGTGACAAAAGGGATGTGACATGGTTGTATGACAGGTTGCATCGTGATAACGATCCTCATATGAATTGGGTAGTCGTAATGTCTTGCTAGAGGCTGTTTGCGACTTTTGGGTTAGTATAGTTATTGGCCCACTACCAACTTCATATGGGCCTACAGGGTCGCACACAAGAATGGCCCAACACAAGATAATGTTTAATTTAGGGTGGACGAATTTTATATTTATATATATATAATATAAAATTCATTAATAATATTATATAGATATATATTTTCGAAATATATTATATATATATATATGTATATATATATTATATTATATTATTATATTGTGTTAGTTTTAAATTTAATTTATTAAGATATATTAAATTTAATAACTAATATGATAGAGATATAGTATCTCAGATTTAATTTATGAAGATAAATTAAATCTAATGGCTCTTTATTTGGATTAAATAAATAGGTTAAATTAAAACTATTAGACAGATTTAATTTAAACTAAATTTATTTAATTAGCTCATCAATATAATTAATAGTTAATTAATTTGAAATTAATGATGATTAATTTTGAAATTTAAAAATAGCCCTCATAGGTTATAAACTTGATAGAGCAGATATATTGGTATACACATGAGAATTGAGAGCCGCAAGAAAACCCTAGGAGATATTAGAGGCGCTAGCACACAGTCTCGGTTGGAGAGCATTGGTGTGGATATTGGTAGAGGGAGCGGACCTGACGTGTTGGCTCTTAGAGATCGTGAAAACCCTGAATCATAAAAGGTATGAATCCTTCCAACTTGGTTTAAACGCCGTTGATAGATCCTCGATTAGGATTGATGAAATTTTAAAATTCTTCTGCTGTGCTTACCGATCCTAACACTGAGAAATTTGGTCTTCTACGAATGGACCAAATATAATGAGATAGATTGTCACTTTGTTTAGGAAAAGCTGATGTAAGGAATGAATACATTTCAGCATGTAAAATCTTCTGAACAATTGGTAGATGTTTTAACTAAAGGCCTAAGAGGGCCACACCATGATCATATTATGGACAAGTTAGGAACCTGTGAGTACAGGGTTCCTAACTTGAGGAAGAGTCTTGGGAATGTGTAAATATGTGGATCTGACTTTGTATTCTTGTGTGTATTGGGCTGAGCCCACTTGGTTAGTTAGTTAGTTTTTAGAATAAGGTTTTTATGGGCTGGGTTTTGTGTATAAATAAGAAGTCATGTACATATTATTGTCGTTGTGGTAATTTCGTTCTAATAATAATAATCTTTAGTATTCTTCATTGATTTTGGGCCTCTTGGTTTAACAAGTACACCTGAAATGGTATTAATTGAGATATTTCACTCGACATTGTTCACTGTGAAATGAGATGATTTACATAAGAAATGCTTAGGTACTCTAGAATAAATTCGTGTGTACTTTAGTACCTTAGTATTTCTTCCTGTGTATTCCAATCCCCTCATTTTGTTCTCTCTCCCCTTTCTCTTGTACCCCTTCTCCCTGTCACGTTAGCAAGCAGTTCACCTAGCGAATAATTTCACTTTTGGATTAAAAACTTAAAATGAAAAATCTAAAACAAAGTGAAAATTGTGCTTCGATTTGTGTGCCAGTCTAAACTTTGGGAGTAGATACTCTCAGCGGCACATTCCCTTAGCGCCTCTCAAAAGCTCAAAATCGTGTCTGTCTAGATCATTAAATGGGTCATAATAGGACACGCCATTAGGCTCTTAAATGCATTTGAATGTCTCAAATGCCAACATATTGACGACGACGAGCTTCTACAACTCTTAGCAGGAAAGACTTGTAGAAGCAAGAGTAAGAGGGTCCAATCTCTAAGTTAGTGTTTCAATTTTGTTCTGCCATGACAGTTGGCATCTTCTCGAACTTTGTCAAATTTCTCAAATTTGTTTTGGTTCAAAGCTCCAATGCTCAGGAGATCTCCTTTGATGCTTCCTTAAATTTTGTTCCGAAAGGTGAGTGTAATTTTTGAATCTCAAAATTATCTATAGCCCACTACTTCTCTATCTACTCTGAATATTAAATGAGTCAAACATAATCGTAATAATACAATTTTGCTGCAAAGTGATCAAATTGAAACTCCACTGGAAAAATGAAACATCTATCTCTGAGAATGATAGATGAGAAAAGGACTGAAAAGAAATTTAAATTGAGGATACACTCTTAAATTTAATATCTATATCAAATAGACAATCATACGGTAAAACTAACACCCAGCTTCAATAATGACCGGCTTTGAATCACAAATGGTTATCAAAATTTTGCAACTATTCATTTGCTCTAGGAACCGAAGTTATTATGACCTAAAGTAAAAGAACATTGCATTCCTCAATACAAGCACCTGAATGATGAAGCTGTTCTTGGCAAAGTCATGGTGATTCTCTCCCTTTGCCGTAGTGTTCGACGGTGGATGATGGGTGCTCTACAATTCCGTTGTCAAACAGGATGTAAGAGAAGAAAACCAAGTTCTCCGATCACTAGGGATTTGGCACATGTGGGAATTCAATGGACGGCTACGATTATACCAAAAATGGACAGTCAGGGTTTAATTTTGAGGATGTTGAGAGATGCTAAGAGAAATTGCCTCTAAGAGGATCCGGATCCTAAACCTTTTCATAGTAAACAATTCTAAATGGTTTTCCAAAGTGTAGCATTTAGGAAAAAATCTTAAATGATGTGTCTAAATATTTGATAGTTATTAATAAGGCTTAAAATTAAAATAATTATAGAATAACCTATTTTTATAGTATTGTATTCGTGTGGAGCATTTGAATTGTCATTTATCATCTCCTCCTAAACACACACTGAGCAAGAAACGTAGTTATATTAGCTTAAGGGATATGATATCGAAGCGTCATTAAATTAACCGAGATAGTAATTCAAAGGTGTTCATTGTTCAATCATGATTAAGTACATATTTGTTTTAGCTTTTCAGAAGTGTTTTTACAATTTTTGAGGTAAGTATGTGAGAAGACTTTTGTCTCGATATATAAAAAAAGGGATTTTGTAATCATAATTTAGGGGTTTCTAAAACATGCACTAAATTATGGCCAATCTAATATAATTAAATTAAAATTTACAAAAATTTCCATATATAACCTTGAAAGGAGTAATATTTAAATTAAAAGTTATTAATTCACAAGTAAATGTGGCATTCATGTATGTGCCACACATAACATAATAAAACATAGTAACTAAAGTACTTTCTTCGGTCCTATTTAAAAGAGCTCAATAATCAAATTATGCAATTTAAGAAAATGGTTAAAATTAGTTAAAAATAATAAGTATGTCTTAAAATAAACTTTTTCTCCAAATATATCCTTATTTAAGAGGGGGCAAGTAAGAGAGAGAAATAGAGTATAGTAAATATAAGTATCAACAACCATTTAATTAATGTAATCTATATAATTAATGAAGGCACAAATGAAAAAACTCATTAAATATTGAGACAACTTTTTTCGTACTCTAATAAAAAGGATCAAGATAATTCAAATTTTGAGATTTTATAAAAAGGCAAGAGGGAGTATGAATATAACATATTACTCTTGTTTTTTTCTTTTACAATTAACCTTGTTTTAGGCTTAGCAAGGGGAGAAAAAATATAAAATCAAATCTAGTAAAATTTGTGACTCAAGGACTTTCGGCCCACAAATAGCCTTTCGGCTTCCACATATTCAAAAATATCACACCCCATCCTCATCCCCTTTTACCGCCGCGAAGGCTTACTGACCTTACTCGAATCATTGTTAGTGACTCAGGGACTATTGGCATGGCGGCACAAACACAATTCACAAATATTGCAGCATTTGAATCAGTCATAAATCTATGATATAACACACATACAATGCATCACATATGGTATAGGAGAAAGAGTCACTACCTTGTTCCTTCTTGACTCACTCCGGCACAATTCATTCATGCCTAGGGTAGATATCGAATCCTATAACCAAAATTAAGGACAACTGATCAAACTCTTTTCAAAACTCTTTGATTTCATAATGTTTAAGTTGGTTATCATTCAAACTCTTTAGGTGGCTATAAGATGCCTAGATACGCGCCTAAAGGGTTGGAAGAAACTACCCCAAAGATTCCTCTTTGGAAGCAAAAGCACTAATTTCTGGCTGACTCACTCAAGTGAAGATGGCCTCACTCGAGTGATGTGGGACTTGCACTCGGGTGAAGGTGGCTCTCACTCGCGAGTGTTTGACAGAGAGCACCACCAACGACTTGAAAGTGCTCACAACGCTCAAGCATAACGGCCTGCACTCAAGTGATGACCTCAAATTCACTCGAGTTCCCAAAAGTGAAACACCAAAAGTGTTTGCCCAAGAGCACACTCAACTTATAAGAGAAAGCTCACTTGAGTACTACCCCTGCCACTTGAGTGAGAGCATAACACTTGCGAGTGTCATATCATACTCTTGGAATTTAGCCTGCGAGTGTTTGACCAAGAGCAACTCTTAGCATGAACATACATCTGCACTCGAGTGAACTCATGCTCACTCGAGTGATGACTTATATCATTCATGGATTGGGAAGTGCACTCGCACCTCCCACCAGAAAACCCAAGTAAAATGCAGAAGGAAAAGGAAATTTATGTTGCTGCACTCAAGTGAAACCCTTACTCACTCGAGTAACCTTCATCAGAACCCAGAAATGCAGCAACTGACAGAGTTTTTCAGATTTACCAAAATTGATCCCAATAGTTCCAAACTCATACCAAAGATCATTCTCACTCAAAATTCAATAAGGAACTTATTGGTACCCTCAAAACACCCAAATTCCCCTTCCATCAACACATTTTCAACTCTAGCTCACAAGCCCACATAAACCACAATTAGACAAACTTTCTCATTCAATTCTAAACCAAAACAATTGACATTATAACACATCCTAGCATCACTTTCTACACCATACCATTTTAAACTCCTACATTATCCAATTCTTATGAAATCAGGGAAAAATTGCAGAATTTACAAAGCTAAATGAAAAATCATAACAAATATACCAAAATATCACAAATGCTCACATCAACTTGTTCCCAAAGCTACTCCTTTAATTTTCCCACTTTCAAATTTCCACAAGTTCTCAAACTCCTCAAATCAAAAATCTGAAAACAAAGGAATGTTGACACTAGGAGCATGATTAATGAAGAACTCTTGAGCATTAGAAGCCATTTAGCAAGTCAAGATACTACCTTTCACTTTCTCTTTCTTCCTTGCGTTGAGAAGGAAATGGAGGCAGATGAGAGAGATGAAAATGATGAAGAAACATATTTTTCTTGACCCTCTCACACACACACAACCGACCTTGAGGGATAGAGGAGGGAGGCAAGAGAGTTTGAACCTTTTGACCAATCCAATGGTCCACAATTTGACACTAGATATAATCCTACTCCCTCGACCATGAACTCATATAAGCCATTTTACATAAGATTCCACCCTATTTGATCTCTTAACAGCAAATCTTAACCATTGATCTTAAGTTACCTATGAGTTCCATCTTCGGTAACTGACCAATTGATCGGTAATTTACCATTTTGCCCCTGTTTATCACAATATGCATTAAACCATCATCGAACACATTTTATGTCACAATTCACCTCATATACTTCAAAAGTGTTTTACTAACATTAATTACACCACTTTTAAGGTCATTCGTCCTTAATTACAATTTAGGATATTAAAGTAATTTTACTTGAAAACCCACATACCTACTCCATTTTTCTTAAGGATTCTAGAATGCCTAAAATTTTTGACAAATTCATCTGTTTACATAAAATGAGTGATGTTTTAATATCTTACAGGCATGAATCTCCTTTACATAATTTTAGCTTATATATATACCTCTATGGTGTTAGCAGTGGCAAGGCCAAGATCGTTGTGACAATGGGAGCGATGATAACGTTTTGAATTGCAGGAGTGTTGACTTTAATGTCAGCAATCAATTTGCCATACTCACTTGACATACTTATGCCAGTGTCTCCTATGATCACAATTGTCGCCTCTTCCTTTTTGTCCAAATATTTCATACAGAAAGTCCCTGATCTTCGACCTAGCCAAGTCACATTCATTTAACACTATGTTCATATGGTCAAAAAAGCCAAAAGAAGAAAGTAAAAGGGAACCATGGGAATTGAGTCTTATAGATAGGGATAATTCCTCACATCATGGTAAACTAAGGTTTAAATTCCTGCTGAAAGATGTGCCCATATTTATCATCAATGTCTTCCTATTGATCCAAGTAGGATCCGAAGTATCCACGTTATTGGGTTGAACGCCTTCTCCTACGGGTTATCAACCCATTTTTAGTACTAAAATATTTATCATCAATATCTTCCTATTGATCCAAGCAGGATCTGAAGTATCCACGTTATTGGGTTGAATGCCTTCTCCTATGGGTTATCAACCTACTTTTAATACTAAAACGGGTTCTTTACAAGAAAGAATTACTTCTACCAAAGAATGGTTCATAACCTCTATTCAATCAAAAGCAATCCAAAGAGGTTGTATAAACAGAAATTTTTTTTACAACTTATTTGGATTTAAAATTATTTTATTCAATAGGATTGTCTCCAATACAATAGGAAAATACTTATGTCTAGCGAAAAAAAAGTAAAAGACTAGTTCCAACAGGAGAATACTTATGCCTAGTAAAAAAAAAGTAAAAGTAGACAAACAGAAAAACCTGGCAGCATCTTTTGCATAGAACCCTATATCACGACAGCCCAAACTGCGAGCTAACTTACCATTCTATGAGCAGTCTCAATAACCTCCTCTTTCATCTTTTTCAACTTATACTTCGTATGAATATCACTCGTCACTATGAAACATATGAATCCTTGGCCTCTTAGCATACCTGACAGCCTCCTACGCACTCTTAATATCATTCTCAGTACACCTGCAAGCCCCAGTTATGACTGGCACATAGCCGCCATAGGCGATAGAGCTGACCACATTGTTGCCAACCTCTTGAGCTATGATCTTCACATCGTCGAAGTCATCTTTTGAAGAGGCAGGGAAGCCAGCATCGACGACATCAACACCGAGCTTGCCAAGCTGCTGCGCTATCTTTAGCTTCCGTTTTGAGTTCATGGAAACTCTGGCGGATTGCTCACCATCACAGAGGGTGGTGTCAAAGATTCGAACGTACAAGGGGTTAGGAATGTGGTAAGGAATGTAAGGAGGGTGGAAGAAGAGAGAGGAATTCATTTAGGAGATGTGGGAGAAGTTTGCGTGGTTTGAGAAACAGAGGGTCTTGAAGCTAAAGGAGGAAATAATGGAACTAAAACTTATAATAAGGAGGGATTCATTATAGGTAGTATTTAATTTATAGAGCATATAGATAGTATTTGTTTTTCTCTTTAATATAAACCACTGTATTAAATTTATTATATGCATATACAATATACACGTATCTAATTTATTGCTTTTCTTACTTTTCAATTATCACTCATTCCTCCATGCTCCTTCTAATCCTTATTACAAGACATCTCTAACTAATTTGTAGTTACAAATAAAAACAGATAATTAGCAACATTAAACTCCAAAATTGGTTAATAAAATTCAAGTGATTTTCAAGATTACTCATATTAGCAACATTAAACTCCAAAATTGGTTAATAACAATTTTCAAACAAATAGTACAAATTGTAATTTATAAAAGGATTAAAGTATAAAAATATCTATAAACTTTTGTCAAATATTCGATCCTTTGGCACCATAAACTTAAGTGTAAAAGTACTCATGAACAAATTTAAGGATCAAGTTATAATTTAGTTAAAACTATGGAAATCAAAAAATTAATTTCCCCACAATTATTTATGTTTCGGCCGACTTGTGTTCCATTATTGTGAAGTCAATGTTCCATAAGAATAAAAATAATTAAATTCCCCGTAAACATTTACTCTATTCAACCTACTTGCTCAAAAGGTCCTTTTTCTGAGCAATCAAAGGTCCTTAGGTCATAACTTATTTCATACTTTTTTTTTGGTCGAAATAACTTATTTCATACTTGAATAAATTAATTTAATAGACCCATATTTGCTCTATCCATCGTATATTGTTTTAGCTATTTACTACAACGACAAGATTTATTCAAGTGTGAAATTGGCTAAAACTTTTTGTTAATTGCTAAACGATTAGCGAATAGGCGAATAGCATATTCTTCATTGTAAATAGCCTATTAAAGATGTGCCGTAAATAACTATTTGTTGGTATAATTAAAAATTTATAACTTCAATTTCGCAATTCACAACTTTCAATTAACTATTTATACCAAAATCTTTGCAATAAAGTTGCCGCTAACGGTAGAGCTTTAACCACTGCCTGTTGTCGGATCATCAGGCACTGGCAGAGTGGCTTTTTTTATTCAAAACTGTGAGGGGAAATGTTGTAAAAGTGCAACATTTTTAAATCTCAAATTGGCCCTATAATTCAATTAGAAATTAGTTGAATTAGGTGACCTGATTTTGGATATTAGTATTTTAAATGGCTTTATCAAACTTAAAAACTAATTGTGCAATATCAACCATATATAATTATTTAAAGATATAAGGATTAATACTATATTTGATTCCTTTAGTTTTTCCTATTTTAGTTTTGATCCTTCAAGTTATATACAATGGGTTTTGATCCCTCTAGGAGCAAAATTATTTAGATTTCCATTAAATTATAGGGACCATTGATTTAAAAAGAATAAAACTTAAGGGATGAAAACCTATGGTGTGAAATTGAGGGACTAGAACTAAAATAATGGAAAACTTAGCATCAAATATTATATTAACCCAAGATTATATTAACTCGATTTTAAAATTATAAAAACCAAACCAAGCCTTACTAATTACGGGTTTGATCCTTTTCTGCTAGATTGATTTGGTTTGGATTGTTATGGTAAGTTTTGTGTAATTTTCAACACCTTGTAGACTTTTTCTACGGAGAAAATTTCAGTCAACCCTAACAACTTATTATTCAATGCTCCTTCCGTGTGTGTGTATATATACATACATATATATATATAGATATATAAGGTCCCATTTTTGAACGAAATTGTCCTTTTTAAGAAGGTTCCATTTAAATTAGTATGAACAATAATAAATTTTTACTCATTTTACCCTCAATTAAATTCATACATTGGATTAATTAAAATGTTGACTCTTTCCCTGTTAAGATGTCCATGATAGGGTACACAGTGGTATTTATAACGCCTAGCTTTGAAGTTTGATCCTCTGCTACCAAAAAATGTGCAAGTACTACTATCAAACAATGCACAGGTACAACTACCAAACACAAGTACAACTAATATATAAAGGATTTTTGGGATGTGGAAGAATCAATTTGAATTAATACCCCGAATTTTGAAACTTGAGGCTAGAGAATAAGCCTGAATAAGTGGACTGCTAAACTCTGATTTAGCAGGATCCCAAATTTTGATTAAGGGATAATGACTTAAAAAGTGGATGTGGTTACTGATAAATGAACCCCTTTTGGAGAATACAATGTGATTTGGGGTTCAAATGTGATTCGTATGTGTTGTGATTCGTACCCAAACACTGTATTTGAGTTTAATTATGGATTAACATCTAAATCGAATAAAAATAAGGGGGAGGGCATACGTATGGTGTAAATGAATGAGAAAATGTATTTGGTGATGATTCAGGAGGAACTGCCATAATTAGGGGCAAAATGGTAAAGTTACCGACCAATTGGTCAGTTACCAAAGAGAAAACTTATTGGTAACTTGAAGATCAATGGTTGATATTGATTTGTGTAATAGATCAAAGGTGGAATCCCATGTGTTTGGGCTCATGTGAGTTCATGGGAGGTTTGTCAAGATGGTGACACTTGGCAAAATGTGGACCCTTGATCTTGGGTCAAGATTTCAACTCTTTTCCCTCTTCTAGTCCCCAAAATCTGATGCTTCTTCATTGTCTCATCCCTCTCTCCAAAACCTCCATTTTCGTCCAAACCTTGGAGGAAAGAGAAAGCAAGATGTAAATATTTGGTTGCTTTGTGGTCCTCTAATGCTCAAACACTCCTCTATAATATTGTTCATAGTGTTGAGAACTTCATTGCTATGATTTTAGATTTGTGAAAGGAGGTGTTTGGGAACTTGAGGAAAATTGGAAAGATGAAGAATCAAGGGATTTGTTTAGGAAAGAGGAAGAGGTGAGTATTTGCTATACTTAGACCTAAGTTTTGTGATTTGGGGATGAGTTTTGTGAATTTTGAATTTTCCCCTGATTTTGTGGTAATTTCAAAATAGAGGAATTGTCTTGTGTATTATGGTGCAATTGATGTCATGTTGTGTTATTTGGCCATTGAAATTGGTTTTGAATGTGAAATGGAAGAATGGCAATGTTGAGGTTGAATTGTGAATTGTGTTGACATGTTGTGATTATTGTGAAAACATGTCAATATGATGTGAATTTTGTTGATTTGGTGTTTCCAATAGAGTCCTTATGAAAATTTATATGGGAATGGTATTTGATGTGAATTTGGGAGCCATTGGAAGCATTGGTGCAAAATTTGGAATGCTGTCCATTGAAACTCTGTTCTGGACAGTATGCTTGTGTGGACTTTTTGAATGGGCAAATGATGTCTAAAAATTATGAAACTTTTCAATCTTAAAGTTCACATTCCAAGCTTCAAAATGGACACATAATTTGTGTCATTTCGTTTTGTGAGCTGGGAGTTAGCGTTGCCCAAATTTTGATGTCGAAACTAGACCTAATTCTAGAGCAGTGTAGGATTTTGTGTAATTCTGGAATTGTGTGGTGATTTATAGTAATGGTCCATATTTTTCTAGTAAAGATGACTTAAATAGCTTTCAATGGACCTTGGGATCACCTCATTTAAATTTTTTTGGAATTAATTATGATTTTCTGAATTTTCCTTGGCTGCAGTGCAAAACTTTCTGTGCACGTCTTGGCCGCAGCCAGAAAATCTTGGCTGTAGCCAAAAACCTTCTATGCTATTTTTGGCCACAGCTAGAGAATTCTTGGCTGCAGCCAACCCCTGTTTTTAGCATTTGGTGATTTTGAAAAGTGATGTCCAACCTAGTACTTCCCAATCCTTTCAAGGTTTTGTTGAGCTTATTTTTAGACACTTAAGGAACTCAAATGACAACCGAATTTAAGTGATATGAAAGTAAGGATTTGGATTAGAGATTAACCCTATATCCTTGATTTGGTTTATAGGGTTTGGTATTCCTTCTGATTGTGAGTAGCCGGTACTGGAGCATATGTGGAAAGAACAAGTGTAGAGAACTTACCTCACCTGCATGTATTTGATACTATGTTGGTGTATTAATGCATGTTATTGCTTTGCTTGATTATGTGAAACTTATATGAATGTTTAAAGCTCTATTTTTATTCATGTTATGGCCATAGTATGTTTTTTGAAACATTAAGCACGCAGATATGTCATTATGTGAGCATGTGTTATTGTGATGCAAGCATGTCATGTATTAAGCACTTATCTTGCATGTATATGGGTATCTGTTTCCTACTGAGATTATCTCTAATCTCACCCTCCCTACCAACATTCTAGATAGGACAAGTGGATCGAGGCAGAAGTAAGTAACCAAGGGTGGCTAGGGCTCCCGTTGGAGTTTGATGTTGGTAGTTGGTTATCATAAATTGGAATATTGTATAATTTGTATTCGTATTTGGAATTGGGAATGTGTATTTGGAATGTATAAGTAAATTTGGAGATGATGTTGTGTAATCCCTGTATGGAAATTGTAATGGGCGAATGTGCCCTGAAAATACTTGGTTAATGAATGGAACCCGAGGTTGCCATGATTTTATGTTGATCACTCTGATATATTCGAATGTGATTTATTTCAGCGAAGTAATTGTATTCGAAATGTGAATATGAGACCAAGTGAATTGAATTTTGAATGAAATTTCTGAAAACCCTATCGGGAAGATGGGATTGTAAATGAGTTTTGATTATTATGGGTCTCTATTTCATTTTAGTTGTGTATTTCGGATATAATTACGATGGGGGTTACATGCAAGTACAACTACCAAACACAAGTCCGCATTGTTTGTGCAATAATGGACCTACATAATTTTATTAGGAGAAATTTTGCCATTGACATTAATTTTCGGCAAGCTGAAGCAGGGAATATAGGATCCAACTTGGCTTTAACATGGCATAATATATAAAAAAAATAGCCTATTTCCTGTATCAAAGCCAACTGAGAGTTAAACATTCATCACAAGTCCATACATGACAAAATAAACATAAATCCAAAAGTCATCAGTAGAACTTAAAAATAATCAATAATTAATTAATATTAATAGCGTTCGAATTTAAAACATGATGTAAAGCCATAAGATTTTCTTGAGTGTGGGTGAGAGACTAAGACTAAGACTGAGGTAGTGAGGTGAGGAGTGGAATGAACGGCGGAGTACTGGAACTGAAGTGATAGTAGGAGCCTTATTTTGGCTGACTTGGGTTTTGGACTCTTGGCTTCTTGCCTTCTTGGGCCTTGGCTCTTGGCTTACATAAAAAAATATGGCACTAAAGCCAGTAATGTGAGGCAGGGTTAGGGTTGGGATTTTCCTAACTCGTAAAAATGCGGGCTTGTGGCATGGCCTGCAGATTAGTGGGTTGGTCCACACAATTTTTTTTAATATAATAATTTCACAAAACTTATAAGTTATCTACTCCCACCTTGGTACCTCCCAATTCAAAGAGAAAAAAATCTTAGCCTCCTCTCTTCTTCTTTAAACAAAATTATTTTATCTTGGTTGTTTAATGATGATTTTATGTTTTTTGTTTACAAACTTTGACAAATTTAATAATTTTATCTCTTGAATTGTGGATCGTGTTTTAAATATTTATAAGAATGGTTGATGCTAGGAAGGTAAATTTAATGACTCATATATATATGTGTCTCATACTTTACGCTGTCTTTAAAAAATAGGAAATTGTTTTTTTAAAGAAAAATGAAGGCCTGTAGGCTGGCACACAATCCGCACACTGTGGGTTATGCCAACCCGCAAAAGTGTAGCCCAAGGGTTGGTGCGGGCCAGCCAAAAACCTATAAGTTGGCCTACATTCTTGACACTATCTGGCACCATTAAGTTTTTTTGGATGTTAAAACGAACATAAACTTCACAAAATAGGGCAATTTTGACATTGCCCCTTAACTCTATAAATGTTGACTAGAGAGAGAAAATATGTTTGACTTCACATTGTAACATGGCAAGGTAGTGATAATTGTAATACCCTAAACTTTAGGATCGGAGGCTTGAGAATAAGCCTGAAATAAGTGGACTACTAAGCCCCAGTTTAGCAGGTGCCCTAAATCTATTCCCTAATGGTTTTGGGTGTGTTTGGATTGGCGATTGGATAAGTGACTTATTTTTACTTAGACTTATGGAATCTTAAAATTGGAAAAAAGTTAGATGGGTAAAATGATGAGTGTTTGGATTGGCGATTGGATAAGTAACTTATGTAAAAGTGAATGATGTTTGGTTTGGCTTTTGCATAAGTGGCTTTTGTATTATTTAAGAGAGAAAATTGTAAAAATTATGAAAAATAAAAAAATGAAGGGATAATTGTGAAAAAAGAACTCATTGGCAACTTAATTGCCAAATGAGACCTGGAAAGATATCTACACAAGAAGGGATTTTTTCACAATTTTCACAAAAATTAACTTTGAAAATTTGGCAATGGTCAAATACATAATAAAATTACAATAAAAATGCAAATAAGTTAGAAATTATACAAACTTAAATTTTATAAATTATATCAAACTCTAATTTAAATATCAAACCCTAACTCATATTTTCACATTATTCAATATCTAACAAAATAAATTGATTAAAATCTCAATAATCCACATAAATTATTTAAACTAAATTTAATCTGTAAAAACACCATATAGAAACTAATTTATGACAAGTTAATAAAAGAAATTGATTATAAAATCATAAAACAACCAAATAATAAATCTAAACTGATTAAAATTAATTATTAATTATTCTCTACATTTCAACAGTCATATATTGACAAAAATCAAAACTTACCTAAACTTTTATCCCAAAGTATTCTCTAACTAGTAGAAGATTACTATCTAAAGAAAGAGAAAATTATTTAGAACATTTTTCATGAAAGAAGTTTTGTGATTAGAAGTGATTTTAAGTACCTTACTAATCCCCAAAGATATGAAAATACTCCTTAAAACAGAAGCCAATGCACAGGACTCATTCATAAGCTTCAATTCCTAACTTATATCCATCAGAACTTTTTCTAACTTTTTCCTATAAGTCTATCGTGCAACCAAATGCTCTCTTTAAGATAAATCACTGTGTTTGAGCGATTTGGCCACTCAATCGTCCGATTAGGTGTCAAATCGCTCAAACAAACACCCTCTTTATATTTTTGGGCTATTATAGAAAGAAAAATGGTGAATTTTAGAGAATGTGATTATGCTTCCAGTGAAATTTCCTGTGAGGCAGTGATTTTTTCATGTGGTTTTGGATGACCAGATGATGAGAAAAAATTATGATATTTTATAGAGTGAAAGTAGACATTCTAAGCTTTAAAATGATTGGTCATATGAATCATTTGAAGCTATATATAAAGAGTTATGAATTTTTGAAATTAGCCCATAAAACTGGAAAGTTTCTGGAGCAGTATTAAAAGAAATTAAATCTAGGAATGATGAGCAAATAGACTCAATAAGGTTTCTATAGCCTTTAGAATTACTCTGATATGAGGTCTACAAATTTAGCTGAGTTTTCAAAGTTAGGGCAGAAAATCTGCTAGAATTTCTGATAAATCCGAAAATAAAGAAATAATGTGATGGTAAGTTTTTAAATTATGAGGTACATGGAAAATTCATTTAGGCTGATGGAAGGACCTCCTAGATGTCTTTTACATGGGCCAAGAGAGGGAAAATATTGGTTGTAATATAATTGGGCTTATGGCATAAAGCTTATGTACATAAAGTCCAAAATTTTGGGAATTTACTTAAATAAGAATTAAAGCCATAAAGTGAATATTATAAAATATTCATCATCATCCTCATTCAGCCCCATAATTGACATGAAACAAAAGCCATAGAGAGAGAGGGAGTTGAGAAATTCTAGAGAAAGAGAGAGAAGAAAACTCACAAGGTAGGTCGATTTCTCCGGTGAATTCGTACCTAACACATATAACCTCGCTTCTAAGCTTCTCTTTCATGTATTTTAAGGTTTTGAAAGCTCAAATTTGGTGTTGGGAAGAGCTAGGGTTTCAGAGGTCAACTTAGCTCAAATGTAGCTAAGTTGTCTCTTTAATGGTCAATTTGGAGGAGAAAATTGACACATGTACATCATATGGTACCCTCAAACTCTGACTTAACATCCATTTGTACTGAGTTAATAACCATAGTGTTAAAATTGCCCCATTTTATAAAGTTTGTGTACATTTTAACACCCGAAAAAACTTAATGATGTCATATGCCTCTTTTACAAAAGTTTGTTGCTACAATTACACCTTTGCCCTATTTTTTATGCTTTGTGTCACACCCTTATCTTATTTTGATTCCCAATGAAATATAAATTCATGATTTGGTGGGCAACACAGGAATAGCATAAATACACTGATAATATGTGCATGATTACAAAAATTCCCTATAGGGGTTTGTATATAATAATTACAAAACTTGAAGCCGCACAGGGCTTTAGGGTATCTAAACCTATCCCAGTGAAATGGAGACATCATCACATCTTCGTTCCATCACTGCAATCCCCTCATACAGTTCTCTTCTTTATTCTCAACATATCTTCTGTCTCCTCCTGTCTAAATTATTGGTAGGGGAGGGTAAGATTTGCGAGAATCTCACTAGGAAAATAGTACCAATATGCATGCAAGATAAGTGCTTAATGCATCACATGCTTGCATTACATAACTCATGCTCACACAATAACATACCTGCTTGCTCAATGTTACAAACAACATATTTATGGCCATAGCACAAATAGAAAAGAGCTTCAATCATTCATATATTTTTCATATAAACAAGCAAAGCAATAACATGCATAAATATATCAGCACAATACCAAATACATGCAGGAGAGGTAAGTTCCCTACCTTAACCATTTTTCTTGCCTCAAATCATCTGCCTCGTAAAACGTGCAAAGCTTAGGTTCCCAACTCAATCCTAAAATATCAAATATACAAGAATTAGGTTAAAGCCCATTTATGTACCATTTTAGGAACTTCCATAATGTTTATGGGGGTTATATGAGTTTATATTAAAAAATTACTAAAATACCCCCGAAGATCGGGCCCGACCCCGCCATACTCGGTCTGACTGTACTTTTCTCAAAATTTTGATATGGGCTATTCTGACATATTTTTGCTCAAGGAATCCATTTCTTCAGGTTACTCGATGCTTTACTCCAATAATGTTCGCAGGATTTCAAGGACGAGAGCACTTCAAGTTTGCTTACCTAGTTACTCGAGTACCGCCTCGAGTAAACATCTATTTTCTGCATAGCTTACTTGGGTAGATACTTCAAGTGCATTGTATATAATTATGCAGATTACTCGATTACTGACTCGAGTAATCTCCTTCAAGTCTTTGACATAGAACAATTTAATACCTGCATACTTAAGTGGTGCCTCGAGTGAAGTATGATAATAGCATTTCAAATTAATCGAGTATTACCTTCAAGTTTTGCTTAGCACAGTGATTTACTGAGTAACATTGGCAGGATTGAAAATACCGAGAGCAACATACATCTTGAAGCAGGGGACTCGAGTATAGACTTGAGTAACGTTGGCAGACTGAGAGGAACTAGAAGTAATTTTCCTGATTACTCGAGTAACATTGGCAGGCCAAGAGCAACTACAAGTGATTTACCTGATTACTCGAGTACTTACTTGAGTAACGTTGGCAGACCGAGAGGAACTGGAAGTAATTTCCTTGGTTACTCGAGTACTTACTCGAGTAACGTAGGCAGGTTACTTGAGGGTTGACTCTGGTTACTTAAGTTTCTATCTCATTACTCAATTTCTTACTCGAGTAACCCTTTAAAAATTTTGCCAGTGATGAAGTTTCTCAGGTTTTTCTCTTGGCCTTTCTTTATTACTCCAGTGCTTACTTCAAGTAATGATTTGCTCTGTCATTACTTTGTTCAAACTTATTTATTTATCAAATATTTTTCACATCCATTCTTTGTTATCATCAAAACATGTGTGATCTAACAGTAGAATCATGTGTGTGTGTGCCTAATTGAGCTCATGGGTGGTCAGTAAGATGTTGACATTTGGCAAGTTTTGGACCATAGGATCTTGGGTCAAAGTTTCAAACCATTCCCTCTCTCCTCCCTTCCTCTAAAGTAGGCCAAATAGTTATTGAAGGGCCAAAATGCTGATCTTCATCATCCTCTCATCTCTCTCCTTCATTCTCCATTTTCGCCATGCTTGGGGGAGGAAAGAGAAATGAAAAAGGTGAGTTTTGGCTTGTATAATGTCCTATAAAAACCCTTCTCTAATATTGTTCATAGTGATGAGAGCTTCATCTCTATGTTTTTAGATTTGTGAAAGAAGGTGTTTTGAAAGCTTGAAGAATCTTGAAGTTGGAGGAATCAAGGAATTGGCTTTGGAAAGAGGAAGAGGTAAGGATTTGATGTATTTTGACCTAAGTTTTGCGGTCATTAGTTAAGTTTTGTGAATTTCAAATTTTGTCCTGATTTTATGTGATTTTGAAATGGTGGAATTGGATAGTGTAATGTAGTGAAAATGGTGTCATATTGTGTTTTGGTGCCATTGGAATTAGTTTGAAACTTTAGATTGGAAAGGTTTGCAATATTGAGTTTGAACTGTGAATTGTGTTGACATGTTGTGGTTATTGTGAAAAGATGTCAATGTGATATGAATTTCATTGATTTGGTGTTTCCAATGTCTTCCTTGTGAAAATTTGTGTGGAAATGGTGTTTGTTGTGAATTTAGGACCATTGGGGACAAATGACCAAAATCTGAAAATCTATTCATTGAAACTCTTTGCTGGGCAGTCTGTTCGTGTGGACGTTTTGAATGGGCAAATGTTGTCTAAAAATTCTAAAAATTTTCAGTCTTAAATTTCATATTCCAAGCTTCAAAATGGATAAATAATTCATGTCATTTCATTTTTTGAGCTAAGAGATATGATTGTCCAAAGTTTGACGTCGAAACTGGACTCTGTTTTGGAGTAGTGTTGAGTTTTGAGTAATTCTGAAATTATGTGGTGATTTCTGGTAATGGTCTATATTTTTCCTATAAAGAGGACTTAAATACCTTTCATTTGGCTTTGGAATCACCTCATTTCTATTTTTTTTTGAATTAGTTATGATTTTTGGAAGTTCAGCAAAGAAACAGGATTTTCTTGGCCATGGCCAGAAGGATTCTGGGCCGCAGCCCAAATGTTTCTGACTTATTTTTTGCCACAGCCAGTGGATTCTTGGGCTGCGACCAACCCCCAAAAATGAGTATTTTGGCACTTCTGAAAGGTGATTCTTGGTATAATTTCTCCCAACCCTTTAGGCATGTGTTTGGGCTTTGAGTAGCCACCTAAAGGTGTTAAATGATAACTAACATTAAGTATTTGTATGTTGAGGAATTGGAAAAGGAATAACCCTATGTCCTTGCTTTGGTTACAGGGTTTATGTTTGCCCTAATCGTGGTTCGATATTCGTCTGATCATGAGTAAGCGGTGCTAGAGCATATGTGGAAGACAAGAGTAGGGAAGATACCTCTCCTACATGCTCTGATATTTGTGTTAGTGTGTTGATGCATGTAATTGCTTTGCTTAATTATGTGAACATATATGAATGATTGAATCTATGTTTCAATTTATGCTATGGCAATAGGTATATTGTTTGAAGCATTAAGCTTATAGATTTGTCATTGTGTGAGTATGAGTTATGTGATGCAAGCATGTCATGCATTAAACATTTATCTTGCATGCATATTGGTAATGTTTTCCTACTGGGATTCTCTTGAATCTCACCCTCCCCTACCAATATTTCAGACAGAGTAGTGGATCGAGGATGGAGCAGGTGACCAAGGGCGGCAAGGACTTCCTTTTGGGTTATTTGAGTTTTGGTAGTTGGTTATCATTATAGTTGAGATATCTATATTTGATATGGATGTATATTTGATTATGTATGGAGATAAGATTTGTGTAATCCCTATATGAGGGCTTATAGGGGCGAATATGCCCTGTAAGGCTTTGAATAATGTATGGAACCTGGGATTTTTGGGATTATTGTTATGCACTCTGATTATAATGAATGTGATTTATCCGTATAGTAATTGTATTCGAAATGTGAATGAGACTAGGTGTATTAGATCTTAAAAAGTACTTGTGAAAACCGTGTCTAGTATATGGGTTTTAAACTGTTATTTGATAATTATTTGTCTCTATTTCACTTTAACTGTGTATTTCGGATATAATTACAGAAAGGGGTTACATATTCAACCTGTCACTATCCACATATACTGCTTGTTTGATATACATAGGATATGCAGTTCATTACTGCATAAAATGCTTGTCTGGTCTTACTACCCAGGGTTATTACCCCATGGAAACATACATATCGGGTCTTACTGTTGTTGTTCTCTATTTTGTACTCAAGGGCCATCTAACCCATTACTGTACTAATTGTCCATCAGGACACTCAGTATATTATTCTAGGCCTGATTGTCTTGTTGGAACACTACCCAATGTATTCAGCCTTACGGTTTATGTCATTCTACTTGCGCAACACTGAGTATCCTGGTGTCACCACCCTATAAAAACATGTACACTAGGATGTACTAGCAATATATCTATCAGTATTTATGCCTACCAGTCCAGTTTTCAGGACAAATGACCATTTGACCCTCACTGGCCATACTGTGTGATCAAATTACTATTTGACCCTTACTAATCATACTATGCGCACTATAACATGAATAGGTAAGTAATTCTGTGAGGCTGCGATTGTTAAGAAGCACATGCCTTTTCTTCACCCTGTTGTATCTGAACACATCCCAATCCATGTCTACTTGCATCTGTGTAGACTATAAAGATCGATTATGGATCTGGGATTGTTAACACTGGTGCAGTTGAGAGGTATTCGCCACCATTCTACCCTACTACACTAGGGGTCATCCCAATCTCTGTTTACATGTGTAACCACAGACCACAAAGGTTGTGTGACTATTGACCATACAAGTCATTACATTGTACACCATGCAAGGTTTAATATTGTACACCACACTGGATGTAATATTGTACATCACTTTGGATGTAATACTGTACATTGCATTGGACGTAATATTGTACGCCACTCTGGATGTAATACTATACACCACGCAGGGTGTAATACGGTTCATCACACATACTATAACACTATTGACCATTAAAGCCATATTATGTTTTGGGATGATCAACACTGGTACGAGCATCAACCTCTCCTGTAAGTTTCAAAATTGCACTTAGATTCACCACACTTCCGCTGCCCACTCTGATGCCTCAGGCTATTAAATACAATATAGGTGAGGCTACACTTTCTGCCCACCCTTGTCTTACTATCTCAATTAGATCCTACTTGGCCTCTGTAGTAACCTGCAATCATCCACAGAAAATGTGATAGATAAATATGTCATGCACCATATAGTATAAAATTAAAATTCACATCAATCCGTGTAAGTGCACAAAGTTCAAGGCCAAATACCCAGTTAAAACATCAATCCGTGTGTGTACATAAAATCCAGGGCCAACTATCTCATCGGAATCCCTATGTGTACCTCAGTTGAGTCCCAGACTACAGCTAGGTAAGACCAGTGTACTTCAGCTAGGTCTCAGGACCACAGCTAGGTAAATCATGTATCATAGCAGGGTCCTTTCTAGGCCAAATGGTACATATACACTTCCTATCGGATGAAACATATACACTTCTCGCACTACAGCTAGATAGTGTGTGTTGATTATTCATACCAATACGCATAGCAAACATGCATCATATCAATAATTGTTAGTGCAAGCGTTTCACCCAAGAGGGGGTGAATTGGGTGATATCAAAAATTTCGTTGCATATATAAAAATTGACTAGAAATATAAAGTAGTTAAGAGTTAAGAGAAATATCACCAAAGTATATACCGAGAGTTATACTGGTTCATTCATAACCACTTTGACCTACATCCAGTCCTCAGAGCTTCTCTGAGAGTTTCACTATATCTTCTAAGATCAGTGGGTTCTTGGCACCTCAGTACAGCAAGTTCCTTTACCTGGATACTCGCTCTCCCTTACACGTAATCAAATCCCTAACTCAAGGTTCCACAACCTTAAGTTGTCTTAATAATGAATATAGAGTTTTGTAATGAAAATCTCTCCTACAGAGTAAATGAATAATAATTGAATTACAAATAATTAGTATAAGAAAAACAGAGCACTAAGAATGTGTTGATCAGTGTATGTTCGTGTGTTCTCAGTTGTTCTTTTCTGTTCTTTGAATGCTCCATATATATAGATGATTTGTGGTGTTCGTTGGAAGCATTTCAGATATGTCCGTTAGAGTCGCGCAGCAACGGTTGGCCGTTCTTCTAATTTGAAAACTATCCGTTTGTGATAGGTAGCGGTGGGTGAGTGTTCGGATGTTTATTTGACTTTCCACTTATAGCATGATCTCTTCATTGTTTCTCTGCAAATGTACTTAGAATACTAATACAATGAAGGATTAATCATATAGAAAATAAATCAATAAACATTGGATTAAAATCATGTTTTATAGACTTCATTACTCGAGTGATCATGCCCATTACTCAAGTAGTCACTCGAGTAATCTCATTAAAAATCAGGCAGAGAGTAAGTCAATGTTTTCTTGCTATATTACTCGATTAAGCCTTCAAGTTATCTTTTCAATAATACCTAGCAAACAAGGTTACTCGAGTGATCCCTCGAGGAAGCATCTATTTTCTTCACAGGTTACTCGAGTGATCCCTCAAGTAAATTTATAATAAGTTTGCAGATTACTTGATTACTCCTTCGAGTAACAACATCAAATTATTGGCCGAGAGTACCTGTGCTTTGCTTACCTGATTACTTGAGTGATCCCTATAGTAATACTTCAAATAACTCTGCAGATTACTCGAATGGTCCCTCGAGTAAACAGTTTTCTCAAATGGTTACTCGAGTAGCTACTTGAGTAAAGTGTGTCAATTCTTGTTCGAGAGCCACTTGAAGACATTTGTCCTAGTTACTCGAGTGGCTACTCGAGTAATGCCTTTTCTCATGTTTTTACTCGAGTGGTTACTCAAGTAATGGTTCATATAACTTTGCAGAAAACTTGAGTGACCCCTCGAGTAACTTCTTCCAAAATTTGGCAGTGTCTCTCTGGAACATTTTCTCCAACATTACTCAAGTGCTCACTTGAGTAACAGAGTTCATTACTCGAGTGCTCACTCGAGTATACCTTTAAAAAATCTGCTAGTGATGTTTTTCCTGAGCTCTGTCTCTCAATTCTTCTTTATTACTCCAGTGCTTACTTCAAGTAAAACTCTTGCCTACCATTTGGTTACTTTGTTCAAATTCTTTTGTTATCAAATCCTTTTGTATCCAATCTTTGTTATCATCAAAACATATGGGATCTAACAATAATCACATAATGTATGAGAGATAATAGTTACTACATTGGCCTTTCCTAGATAACCTTCCTGATGTTTATTGATCATTGTTTACTGTTCTATTATCTTGCCCTACGTTTGTTGTATTAGGTTAGGTCTAACTTCCTGACCCTGCCCAACATCTGAACCTCTTAGCCTTACCATCTTTGTGTTTCACTATATAAAAACAAGGAAGATGTAAATATCATATTATCACAAGGGAATTTCTGTCATTTTACAAGTGTTGGTTACACAAGTACTCCTAAAATAACTTATCACAGACATTTATAGTTGTTAAAGAAAGCCTGCAACAACCTACAACCTCTAAACTACTGCATAATATGTGCTCGCCCTTTTTCATAAGATGTACAACAACTTCCTAGGGGGTCACCTATCATAGCATTTCCCTGGGTTGAACATGCTTAACTTTCGTGTACCCGTGCCAAAACGCAGATATCAGCTGTATCTATTCCTATACACCGGTACCCCAAGACTGCCTTTATCTCGAGAGCCATGCCAACTATCGTCGGTTAACTAAACACTATTTGTGGACTGCATATCAGTGTCGGTACAAGTACCTGAATACATTACCCTAATATGTTCCTTCATGTCTACAAAGTTATCTGTCTGACTCCACTCTGCAATCTCATTCTTCTTTTGGACCAAAACACTATATCCGGAAAGAAGTGCAGTGTTGTGTGGATCCCTATGTCATCTGAAATCGTCAAATTAACTTATCCCTAACCACCGGCCACTGGGGTCAGTTTATCTATGTATACTGTATATTGGGCTACTGGGGTGTCGTACTCATGGACATCCCACAGGTATATGCTTCGGACATCCTCCCATAATCCTCGATCCGGTTGTAAACCATATATCACATATACCGCTCCAACTCCGCGATCAGTAACGAAACCCAGATCTGTCTCTGTCTTGTCTGTTTGTGGCTTATCTGCTTTACTTAACTACACGCAACTGTGGCTGGACGCTAGTCAACCATAAGGTGATTTTGTTTTAGAATGAGGCTTCATACTTTGGCCTTACTCAGACCCGCTCCCTCGGCATCTAAGTCATCCTTGTACCATCTACTCTTTGGTATGATAACATGCACTACCTTCAAGGTATTCCACTATTTCCCCGGGGCATATCTATTCCTTTTAGGGCTTGAGAACTAACCGAAGCAATTCACTTCGCTGTTCCCTTATCATTGTATAATCAAGCATATCAATATGTTGCTAGAACCCCCGCATTTACTCTGAGTAGACAATTCTGTGGCCAAAATCCTTTCTCTGATATCAAAATGTCACACCCTTATCTTATTTTGACTTTCAGCGGAATATCAATTTATGGTTTGGTGGGTAATACAGGAATAACATAAATATACTAATAATATGTATATGATTACAGAAATTCCCCATAGAGGTTCGTATATAATAATTACAAACCTTGAAGCTGCACAGTGCTTTAGGGTATCTAAACCTATCCCAATGAATTGAAGAAATTTTTCCATCTTCATTCCACCACTGCAATCCCCTCATACGATGCTCTTCTTTATTCTCAGCATATCCCCTGTCTTCTCCTGTCTAAATTGTTGGTAGGGGAGGGTGAGATTCGAAGTAGGGAAATAGTACTAATATATATGCAATATAAGTACTTAATGCATGACATGCTTGCATTATATAACTCATGCTCATACAATGACATATTTGCGTGCTCAATATTTCAAACAACATACTTATAGCCATAGCATAAATAGAAACAGAGCTTCAATCGTTCATATATGTTTTACATAAACAAGCAAAGCAATAACATGCATCAATACACTAGCACAATACCAAACACATGCTGGAGAGGAAAGTTCTCTACCTTAACCTTTTTCTTGCCTCAAATCGTCCTCCCCGTAAAATATGCCAAGCTTAGGCTCCCAACTCAGTTATAAAATATTAAATGTACAACAATTAGGTTAAAACCCATTCATGTACCATTTTAGGCACTTCCATAGTGTTTCTGTGGGTTATATGAGTTTATATTGAAAAATTACTAAAATGCCCTCGGGGGCCGGCTCAGCCCCGCTATATTCGGTCCGACTATACTTTTCCTGAAATTTTGGCATGGGTTATTCTGAGATATTTTTGCTAAAGGAATCCATTTTTTAACTCTGAATTATCAAATTCAATGTCAAATTACAAAATTACCCTTGGCAGGCCCACTTTAAGGGTTTCAAGGGCATTTTCGTAATTATGCTTTTTTAGGCTTTTCCAAAAAAGTGACCAACTACAACCGCACCTAATTTTCCCTCCTAAACTCAATGGAATCATCAAATTATTAAAAATCCAACTCTAAGGCCCATTTATAGCCCTAGCCAAAATATACAGGTTCTCCAAAGAAAATCGGGCTTTTCCAATTTCGGCTCCGTAAACGTATTCCTTTCTACTCCTAACCACTTTATTGACTATTCCATTAGATTTCAACTACCATATAGTACCAATTTGGGCAGCATAACAAACCCCACAACCCATTTTCCATTTTTACACACAAAGGCAATCCGCCAAAATTTCACCGATTAAATTATCCACAACAGCCAGAATAGTCAATATATAAGAGTTTGAAAGTTACCTCAAGCTCCCACTAGCTTTTCCTCAATGTGGCTGAAACCCTAAGTGCTCAACAACATATTTTGAGCTCCAAAACCTTAAAGAACAAAGAGGAGTAGCTTAGGGTCGGAGTTATACGCTTTAGGGACCAATTTACCGAAGAAATCACTTATCTTTACAAGTTTTTCCTTCCCTTTCTCTCTCTACAAATATTCTCTTTCTTTCTCAATGTGCAAAGATGTTTCACGTCAGATATGGGCTGAAGAAGGAGGATGATGATTTTAATAATATATCCCAATTTAATTAATTAATTTTCCCAATTTTGGATTTTTACAAAATTTTGGTAAATTTTTGTCCAAAATTTGAAAAATCATAACTACTTATAGAAAAATCGAATTGGAGTGATTCTAAAGGCTATAGGACATTTATTGAGTTTAGTTTCAATTAAAAATATAAAATTTTGCCAATTGGAAGCACAACATTTCCAGAATTAATTTCTTTAAATACTGTTCAAGAAATTTTCCAGTTTTTCTGAGCTAATTTCAAAAATTCATAAATTTTTGTGTATAGCTCTAATTGAGTCGTATGACCTATCAAATTAAAGCTTAGAATGTCTACTTTCATCCTATAAAATCTCATAATTTTTTCTTATCATTTGGTCATACAAAATCATATTGCAATCTCACTGCCTTATAGGCAATTTTACTGAAAACATTGTTTACCTTTAATTTTTAATATCCTATGACCAAAATTAACATTAGTATTGACCAAATATTATTTTCTTGTATTTCTCTACTTTGGACCTCAATATTGGGCTTTCTAGAAAACCCAGGAGTTAATTCCATTTTTGTATACAAATTTCCCATACTCTTTAATTTACCAAATTTCTCATACTCTTTAATTCACCATTTTATTTCCTTTAATACCTCACAGATATAAGAAATGTTAGGAAATAAATTCGAAACATCTGTTAAACTGGGGCTTAGCAGTCTGCTTAATTTAGACTTATTCTCAAGTTTTTAATCCCAAAATTCGAGATATTATGCTTTAACCTTCAAGTACTCCAATGAGTCAATGGCATGTAAATCGAGCTTTTTAATTAACCTAAATTTTTTCCATTTTCATGTTCATTTTTTGTTGAGTTTTTTCCCGAGCTCTTGCTTCTACAAATGCATTGATAACCACAACCACAAATCAGATACTACTTAACATCTACTTAAAACAAGTATTCCTCTCATCAAGCCACAATAATTTTAGTGAGAGGGGTTTTGGTGACTAAAATATGATAAATCCATATGAATGCAGAACTCCCCTCAATTGGGTCTAACAATACTCAATTATGAGTCAATTAGACATCCGAATAGAAAAAATAAGTATTCTTAAAATATGTAGCTAACCATCTGCTTTAATAATACTTTCTAAAAAAGTAAGGGAAAAAAATAACTTTTGGAAGATCAAGGTTTACACAAAATTACAGTTTTCCTGGCAAAATAGATTAGAAAGCACACAAAAAAAAAAAGAAAAACGATGTTTGGGGGGTTTGCATTCAGTGTTCTTCACAAGGATGAGCAACTTATCACTCATCATTTCAATAAGATCTAAGCCGTGAAAAATTTAATTTAAACGGTCTAGATTTAAAATTGTTAATAGCTTATTGTTTTAAATAAGAAATTAATTTTTATGAGAAATTATAATTATAAGATTATTTTTATTTTAAATTTTACATATATCAAATAAAAAATTATTTAAGATACAAAAATTAAATTAAATTAAATCAAAACCATTTAAAATCAATTTAACAGAGCATATTAGTGTTTAACACATTTTTGCTCATGACACAAAATGTGCTATCGTGTTGGGGTGGCTCCATCTCCCAAAACCACGGTTTTATGTGTTAAAAATCGAGCTTTCCTTGAACACGTGTTTGAAAATCATAATAGTAATTTAGGCCGTTGTTACAACTAGAGGTTAAGGTAAATTACTTTCGATCTCCTCTGAAAATTGGATTAGTTAAGTAGCAGTATATGAAGGAGTATACTAAGAGTGTATTTGAATTAGCTTTTGAGAATAATTTTTATGATTTATAAGATAAGCGTGTGAAAGAAATTTTATTTTGGTTGCGTAAACCTAAGTTTCAAACCTAAACTTATATGTTTGGATTAATTTTTTTTAATAGCTTTTATGACTTAGAAGTAAGTATATGAAAGAAATTTTACCTCAGATTATATAAACTATAGTTTGGGATGTTATCAAACACACCCAAGATTTGGCCAAGATTTGGGATCTTTTTGACCCAAAATTAATGCAAGGATGCCTCTGGATAATAGGCATGAATTTCTTCGTTGAAGTCAGCTTAGGCGGCTGGCAAGACCAGCCATCAAAATTCAAATCTTTCAATTTCATTTAAACATTCCCCAATCGAATACATCCAATCCTCTGTTCACAATTTTTGATGATAAATACCCTAACCACGAACACCCCTCTCATCATTCAATCATGGAACAACACACTCTCGATTTGGCTCAGATCTCTCTTCGACCATTCGTTCTCTCCGATACAGACGATTTAATGGTCTGGGCAACCGATGAACGAGTGACCAAATTCTGCTCCTGGGAACCCTACACAAGCAAAGACGCCGCCGTCGATTTCATCCAAAACATCGCCTCCAATTTCTCGTGGTGCCGAGCGATCTGCGTTGACGAACGTGCGATTGGTTCTGTTTCTGTTAAATCCTACTCAGGGAACGACAAAGCGAGAGCCAAATCCGCTGAATTAGGGTATGTTTTAGGGTCGAATTATTGGGGGAAAGGGATTACGACGAAGGTGGTGAAGATGGTGGTGGAAATGGCGTTCGCTGAATTTCCAGATCTGGAAAGGCTTGAAGCTCTGGTTGATGTTGAGAATGTGGCGTCTCAGAGAGTTCTGGAGAAAGCTGGATTTCAGAGGGAAGGGATTCTCAGGAAGTTCTTGTTCATCAAAGGAAAATCCAGAGATATGGTTATGTTCAGTGTGCTTTCGGACGAAATCTGAGCATGAATTGTTTGATATCTGTTCATCGTACTTAGCTTGAAGCGAAGATATTTTGATTTCGGAGCTTAGGGTGTGCCTGGTTTGGGTTTTTTTTTTTTTTAAAGCTAGGTGAGGTGAGATTAGGCTGAAGGCTGAAAATAAAAAAATCTTATTTAGTTAGAAGTAGGGAAGGCGAGGGAAGTTAAAAAATTTTGTCATATAATGCTCTCCCTCCCCTCTTTTTTCAAACCTCCAACTTTAAAGTTTATTTTAGGTGGGAGAAAATTTGTAACTTACTTTGATCAAATTGCCTATAATAATTTTTCAATATTCTACGTCTAACCCTATAATATAAAAGCCCTTTTCCCCCTCATCAGATGTAATCAATCGTGCTCCACTCCTCTTCTAGAACTTTGGTCCTCTTCTCCTCAAGCGTGGCTTCTTCACTTCGTTCCTCTCCTCCTTCGGTGTCGCTGCCGCCTGCTCTTCAAGCCCCTCAAATGAGATTTTTTAGTTTCAGATTGCCACGCGAAGAAGACACTCTCTATAATCTTCTTTTACATTAAAGTCACAGGTACTCATTTTATTAAAAAACAATTGTAAAAGAAGGAAAAAAATGTATAAAGTGAAAGGGATATATTTATCCAGTTATAATAAGTTCCTCTCATCTATGTTCCTGAGTTAAACAAGAAGTCAAACCTCACATCCCCTCTTCTTAAATCAAATAAAGCTAATACCTCCCTTAACTTAACTTTAATTAACCTCACCTAACCTTACATCGTCGAACCAAACACACCCTAAATAATCAAAGTAATGGAAGGAAGAGTCGCTTTCTGCAACTTCGGAAACCAAACAAGAAGGGAAGGGTTCGAGAAGGCCACGGACTTACTATTTTGTAGTATGTACACAGCATTTTATGAAATGGGTATCAAGATCTGTTTGAGTTAGTGTTTGAGAAGTACATTTGCGTAAATCGAAAAAAAAAACTCTTCTTATATATTTTTCTCGTACATCGTAAATCATGTTGTAAAAACAGTTTTTATTGCTAACCCAAATAAGCACTTAATCGATTGATTTCAAAGGAGCAATTTTAATTAATCTCCCAACTTTTACATTTTAATTACTTAAGCTGTGTTAGGGATCACTTAATTTTAGAGAATAAGTCTTTATTACGCAAGCCGAGATAAAACTCTTCTCACATACTTACCTCGTATACCGTGAATCACAATTTATAAGCACTTATTGCCCAAAATACTAAGGTGTGCTTTTTGGGTTCCATGGCTCTTGTTTCCAAAATATATTTTGAAGATTTATAATTTGGTCATTTTCCGAATTTGAATTTAAATTCCATAAGAAGCTGAGCTTTAAAATTAAATTGTATTTTATAATGTAAGGAAATTCGAATTTGGTAAATAAATTTGACTAAATTTCATTTTAGGTTAATTTTAAAAGAGAAAACAAGAAAAACAACAATATGTTAGTGCCTGTTTGGACTAGCTTTTGAAGAATAGCTTTTATGATTTACGAGATAAATATATGAGAGAAGTTTTGTCTCAGATTACGGAAAAAAGGCTTCTGAAACCACAGTTTTCTAATTTGCTTATATTTACTCTCTCTTATCCTTCTTATAAGATCTTAAAATTTGAATTGTTATGATCCTTTTTATTAAAGCCCGATAAAATTTTTCTCAACATTTAATGATTTTTTTTTCATGTATGCCCCTCATTAATTATATACATTACACTAATTAAAGGATTGGTGATAATTATATTTACTAAACTTTATTTCTCTCTCTTACTTGCCCCCTCTTAAATAAGGATATACTTGGAGAAAAAGTTTATCTCAATACATACTTATTATTTTTAACTAATTTTAACCATTTTCTTAAACTGTGTAATTTGATTATTAAACTCTTATAAATAGGACCGGAGGGAGTACTTTTAGTTACTATGTTTTATTATATTATTTTTGATTTATATATGAATGTCATATTTACTTGTGGATTAATATATTTTTATTTTAATATTACTCTTTTCAAGGTTATATATGGATATTTTTGTAAATTTTAATTAAATTATATTAGATTAGCCATAATTTAGTGCATGTTTGGGAAATTCCCAAACTATGGTTACATAATCTTTTTTCACATAAAACTCTTATCATATACTTACCTCATAAATCGTAAAAACACTTATGAAAAATTAAAACAAATATGTAGTTAATCATGATTGGATAACTAACCTTTGAATTACTATCTCGGCTAATTTTATGACCCTTCGATATCGTATCCCTTAAGCTAATATAACTGCGTTTCTTGCTCAGTGCGTGTTTAGGACGAGATGATAAATGACAATTCAAATGCTCCACAGGAATACAATACTATAAAAATAGGTTATTCTATAGTTATTTTAATTTTAAGCCTTATTAATAACTATCAAATATTTAGACACGTCATTTAAGATTTTTTCCTAAATGTTACCCTTTGAAAAATCATTTACCGAGATGCTTGCTTCCCTTAGAATTGTTTACTATGCAAAAGTTTAGTGCCCATTTGGTTTACGGAATTAGAAGTAATATAATAGAATATAATGTAACAATAATTACATAAATTTGTTTGGTTCGTTATTAAAGAAAAATGATGTACATATATAAAAACGTTTAGTTGGATTATATCAAACATAAAAATATATGAGAAAAATATAGCAATAGACAAAATTACCCATATCTACACATATATGTATAATGTACATATTGGATTTATGATATATATATTTTTTAATTTGTGTAGTGTACACATTGGATTTATAATAATTTTTTAATATTTAATGGTGAAAATATTATATAGGATATAGATTGGGTTCATGGTATTTTTTCAATATTTAATGACATGAATATTATTTAATGGGATATTTTAATTTTTTTAAGTGGTGGAATATAATTTTTTATTTTTTAATGGGGTGATATTTTTTTAATTTATATATAATTAATTAATTTTTAAACATTTAATGGTAGTAATATTTAATATTTAATATTTAATAACATTTTTAAATCAAGCCTTTAGAGATTATTGTGACACAAACGACATTAATCACAACTTCTCTGCTCCAAGAACTCCACAACAAAATGGGGTCGTGGAAAGGAAGAACAGAGTTCTTACAGAGATGGCCAGAGCCATGCTTAATGAGAAGAATGTCTCACAAGTCTTCTGGGGTGATGCAATGAGCACTGCAAGCTACATCTCTAACAGAGTCTACATTAGATCAAAGCCTGGGAAAACATCCTATGAGCTATACAAAGGAAGAAAACCAAATCTTACTCACCTACATATATTTGGCTATAAGTGTTTCGTTCATAATAATGGAAAAGATAACTTAGGTAAGTTTGATCCTAAGGCCGATGAAGGTATATTTTTGAATTATTTTAATAGAAGTAAAGCTTATATAGTTTTCAATAAACATACTTTGTTGTTGAAGAATCCATATATGTTGTATTTGCTGAAAATGAACCTCTGGTCCAACCCGTAGAAGATGAGCCCGAGGTAGTCTTTCAAGAAGAAAGTCAAACTGTTTCTAAAACACCTACTTCTTTAGATAACAAACCTGAAGAAAATAATGAACCCACCAACCAAAGCTAACTAGAGTTTGAAAATACAACAAGAGTCATCCATTAGACCAAGCATAGGTAGCGTTAATGAGGGGATAAAGACTAGGAATAAAATTCTTAATGAAGTAAGTTTATCTGCCTTTATCTTTGAATTGGAACCTTCTAACATTGACAAAGCCTAATCAGACAATGATTAGGTGATAACAATGCAAGAAGAACATAATCAATTTGAAAGAAATCAAGTTTAGAACTTGGTATCCAGGCCTAAGGACCATTCGATCATTGACACTAAATGGGTATTCAAGAACAAACATGATTAATCCACAATCATTATTAGAAACAAGGCAAGATTAGTGATCAAAAGCTATAATCAGGAAGAAGAAATTAATTATGAGGAAACATATGATCCAGTAGCCAAATTGGAAGCCATACGAGTACTTTTAGCCTTTGCGTGCATAAATGGATTCACACTTTATCAAATGGATGTCAAAAGTGCCTTTCTGGATGGATACATCATGGAAGAAGTATAGGTAGAACAATCCCTTTTAATTATTAGGTTTTACTCTATTACATTTAATGGCAGCATTCACTGTCTTAGGTAGATTTCGTTTCTTGAGGAGATAAAGTCCATTAGAAATTCTACTAATCGCTTTGGTCATTCCACTGATCACATCTTGCATCACACAAAAGTCAGGAAAGAAACATGCTATGCATGACGTATCTAGTGTCAATTTAGCGACAGAGAACAAATTGTAACAAAATTTCCAGCATAGTAAACATTTGTGAGGCTTATGTGCTCATTTATTTGAACCTCTACTACATGTGTTACTTTAATTTTCTGACCATTTATGATTCTTACCCATTTCCCTATTCCACTATAAGGTTTGCATTTGTCTAAATTAGCCATATTATTTACTATGTGACAACTTGCACTAGAATCTAGTATTAACTCATGATTAAGTACATGGGAAAGAAAACCTAGTGTGGTGGCTTGGACACTGTCCGCAACATCCTTTAGGTCCAAGTTACATTTGAGAAGCTCCAGAATCCGCTTATATTGCCCTTGAGTGAACACAGGAGCTAAGGAGGAAGCTATGTCTTGATTAAATGAGGCCTTCGCAAGGATATTGCTGGATGCTTGGTTGGCCTGATCATCTGATTGTCCTATATTCCTTGCAAAAGAAGAATTTGAAAGCAAACATATGAGCTAGTAGCAATTATCCCTACGTTGTCCCCTCCTATTGTAATAGGTGCATTGATCCTAAGAGCATCCCCTGCCACACCCTCTAGCACATCCTCTACCTTTTCTTATCTAATTGTTTGACAGCATAGGCGCATCATCAGTAACCTGGCGCTAAGTTTCCTCTTGTATTACCATAGAGTATTCCTAATTAGGGGATGATAGTAGTGTCATCAATAAAATCTAACTCCTAGTATGCTGATAAGTGTCATTTAGCCCCATTAACCTCTATTCTCACTGTATTTTAGAGTACTCAACTGCCGAATGACACTGACAAGTGGGCATTCGGACGAGTGCCCCATACTCATCCCACAGTTCCTTAAGTCTAGTATACTAGACTAAGATTGAGGTTGTTCCTTGACTAAGGGAACTAATTGCTCAATGAATGGAGTAAATCTTGGCTCCATCAGTTTTTTCAAAGCATTATTTTAAATCGAGCCATACCAAATGAGAGTTAAGAGAGAAAACAAGTCTACTAGCAATCTGTTCATCTATAGAATTGACTAAACATGAGAGAACAATAGAATTACACCGATCCCATACCTCTTTCAGATGCTCTTCTTGCTTTTCACTCACACAAGTCCCCTTAACAAAGCCTAATTTGTTTTTCCCATTGAGGGCAAGCTTCATTGCTATACTCCATGTTAGGTAATTATCCGAACTAGTAAGGACCTGAGAAACTAGTTGCGACTTGAGTTTCTGCCAGACGCAAGTAAAGAGGATGATTAAAATCAAACGTTTATGTCTTCCTGTCCGTGGTCATGATGAAGAAAGAAAGATAGTGCTATCGGATGAATAATCTTGGGATCGAAGAGATCGTGAAGAGTAGGAGAGAAAAATACCCATAACTGATTCCTTTACAAATCGTGAAGAACAGGATGTGAAATACCTTTAATATAGTTCTTCTACCTTTCTCTCTGTGTTATCGCTATATCTCAACAATTTTGAGCCAATTTCGTGCTTTGACAGAGACACCCTTATTTGAAAGAAGAATCACTAAATTTCAGGCCGTGGCTACTCGGAGCAACAATGTTTTTTGGCAGCGCCACCAAGAATTGTCGAAGGCAAATCGGAAGACCGGAAATTGCATGCAAGAACAATCAAACTTGAAACGAATCATAGCTGAAGTCAAATTGGAAGGGAAGTGAAGTCGAACTTGAAACTCGAACAAAAAAACGGAACTCCGGTCAGGAATCGCTAAGAATTTTACCGGTGAAAGGTGCGATGAGAGCCTTAATCATGCGGCGGAAGGTACAATAAGAGCCATAATCACGCGGACTCTTCTGATGGTGAAGGCAAGAATCCAAGCGTGGATTAACCGCTGAACCAAAAACCCATAGGCTCTGGTATCATATTAAACCAAGAGGCTTGAAATCACTGAAGAATACTACTATCTCCGGTCTTAAATATAGAACATAGTACAAAAGAGTATATATTATTATTATTAGAACAAAATTACAACAACGACAATAATATGTACAATGCTCCTTATTTATACGTAGATCCCAGCCCACAAAAGCCTTGTTCTAAACACTAAGTAATTAACCAAGTGGGCTCAGCCCAAACACACAAGAATACAGAGTCTAATCCACGTATTTACACATTCCCAAGAATAGCATTTACGTTTTTTTTTACTGTACACATATTCTAAGTGTAGCATTTGTGTTTTATTTAAATGTTAAAAAAATGACTAAATAAGCCTATATATTCTATTGCTTATGAAGGGGGATTACGTATAATCATAATGTAAAAGACTGATTTAAATGTTTGATTAAATTTATGTAAAAGTGTGTTTGTTTTGACAATTGGATAAGTAACTTATTTTTACTTAAACTTATGGAATCTTAAAATTGGAAAAAAGTTAGATTGGGTAAAATGATAATTGGAAAAAAGTTAGATTGGGTAAAATGATTAGTGTTGGATTAGCGATTGGATAAGTAACTTATGTAAAAGTTAGGATGTTTGGTTTGACTTTTGAATAAGTGACTTTTGTATTAATTAAGAGAAAAAAATTGAAAAAATTAAGAAAAATGAAAAAATGAAGGGATAATTGTGAAAAAAGTCATCATTGGCAACTTAATTGCTAATGGGACCTGGGAAAATATCTACACACGGAGGGATTTTTTCACAATTTTTTCAAAAATTAACTTTGAAAATTTGGTAATGGTACAATTTTAATAAAATTATATCAAACTCTAATTTAAATTGGTACACTCTAAAAGTATTTTCTACTGTGCACCTCAAGCTTAAATCTTATAAATTATATCAAACTCTAATTTAAATATTAAATACTAACTCATGTTTTCACATAGCTCAAAATCTAACAAAATAAATTGATTAAAATCTCAATAATACCTCCAATAATCCAAATAAATTATTTAAACTAAATTTAATGGGTAAAAACACTATATAGAAACTAATTTATGACATGTTTATAAAAAAATTGATTATAAAATCATAAAACAACTAATTAATAAATCTAAACTAATTAAAATTAATTATTAATTATTCTCTACATTTCTACCGTCATATATTAACAAAACTCAAAACTTACATAAACTCTTATCCCAAAGTCTTCTCTGATTAGTAGAAGATTACTATCTAAAGAAAGAGAAAATTATTTATAACATTTTTTATAAAAGAAGTTTTGTGATTAGAAGTGATTTTGAGTACCTCATTGATCCTCAAAAATATGAAAATACTCCTATGAATATTTTTTTATACACACACAGGCACATAAGCTCCAATAAGTTTCATTTTGAGGCTTATGACTTTTTCCAACTTATGACTTTTTTCACCTTAAATTCAATCGCTGAAACAAACACCCATTTTTTATCAAAACACTATTCAAGTTCAATTGACCACGGTTCAAATCCAATTTCCCTCCCAAATCGCCGAAACAAACACACGCTATATATTTTGTATAATGTTGATTCCCTTAAATAGATACATCAAAATGAGAAATACTTATATAGTGACATCGTTTGAACCCTATAAAGTGAAAAATATAATAGTTTAGATCATTTTAATCATAGTTAGCTAATGACTCGTATAAAACAATTCACGTTATAATTTTTCATTAAGAAAAATAAATCTATTTATGCTAGTTAGTTGATGTTTTTTTTTTCATATTAAGAGTTTTATTTTTCTTAAAAATAAAATAAGAGGTGAATTGTTTCAGAGCAGTCATTAGCCAACTATGATTAAAATGATTTGATTTGTTATATTTTTCATCTTACAAAGTTTATAGGGCAAAGGTGCAAATTTGACAATGAATAATTTCGCACAAAGCATCCATAAGACTTATATATTTTTGGGCGCACAAATGGCAATAAACTTTTTTTTTTAGCAGATTTAGCAATGTCGTTAAATCTACTTAACTACCGTTACTTTTTGAAATGTGGATTCCAACAAACTTCTCCATCTGTATTATTTTAATATTTTTTTAATGGGAAAATATCACTTAGGCTACATGAAAACAATTTCATTTCAGTTAAGGTCTAAAAGATTTTGAAATCTCACTATAAAGCTTAATTTATTTTTACTGATAGAGCTTAATTTCATTCTAACCCAAGGGATATAGTGATATTTTAGATCTTTTGGGGGTTTTCTGAAATGAAAATTTTTCCATATGGCCTAAGTGATATTTTTTTCATTTAAATAATACAGAGAGAGAAGTCTATTGGGACCCACATTTCAAAAAGTAATGGTAGTTAAGTTTTTTTTAACGGCGTTACTAAATCTGCTCCAAAAAAAATAGTTTATTGCCATTTTTGCACCCGAAAAATAGATAAGTCTTATGGATTCTGTTAGGATTGGCAGGTACAGTGGAAGAATTTTAAAATTTTACCAATCTTAATCGAGGATCTATCAATGGCGTTTAAACCAAGTTGGAAGGATTCATACCTTTTATGATTCAGGGTTTTCACGATCTCTAAGAGCCAACACGTCAGGTCCGCTCCCTATACCGGTATTTACACGAATGCTTTCCAACTGAGACTGCGTGCTAGCGCCTTTAATGTCTCCTAGGGTTTCTTTACGGCTCTCAATTCTCATGTGTATCTCAATATATCTGCTCTATCAAGTTTATAACCTACGAGGGCTATTTTCAAATTTCAAAATTAATCATTATTAATTTCAAAATTAATTAACTATTAATTATCTTGATGAGCTAATTAAATAAATTCAGTTTAAATTAAATCTATCCAACAGTTTTAATTTAACCTATTTATTTAATCCAAATAAAGAGCCATTAGATTTAATTTATCTTCATAAATTAAATCTGAGATACTATATCTCTATCATGTTAGTTATTAAATTTAATATATCTTAATAAATTAAATTTAAAACTAACACAATATAATAATATCATATAATATATATATATATACATATATATATATATATAAGATATATATATTTCAAAAATATATATCTATATAATATTATTAATTAATTTTATATTATATGTATATATAAATATAAAATTCGTCCACCCTAAATTAAACATTATCTCGTGTTGGGCCATTATTGTGTGCGACCCTATAGGCACATATGAAGTTGGTAGTGGGCCAATAACTATACTAATCCAAAAGTCGCAAGCGGCTTCTAGCAAGACATTACGACTACCCAATTCATATGAGGATCGTTATCACGATGCAACCTGTCATACAACCATGTCACAAGATATATCGATCGAGGATAAGGTATAGATAATGTCATCCTTTTGTTCCTGACCATTACTTTCTCGATTCCTGAGTAGCCTGATAATAGAGACGGAAGTTCCTTTCATCATAGTATGGCCATACATTTCTCATACTTACTCATCGAGGGGCCCAGTAATATCTCTCTATTAATGTGAGGGACAAATTCCATCTTGATCATTCATATTCCTCTGCATGAAAAACCACCAAGCCCGATTATAGCCTTTATCATCACCCGGTCAAAAGTAACTTTTGACTAGTTCAAAGCTTAGCAACTCTCATGTAGGAATCCATGATGACCTCAGGTCTAAAGGCATTGTGACGTGGTTATACATGAGAAAAGCTTATAACTTGATCCATGTAGCTTTCTCATAGTGGGTCGGTCCATCACCTTGTACTCTTACAAGTGCCTAAGACTTTGATTCGTATCTCCATATCTTATCAAAGTCATACTGATCTTGTTTCATCTCTGCTCCCGCATAGATGACCGACCAGGGAC